>ML790727.1:13221-37939 GCA_009831015.1 Picea engelmannii | reverse complement strand
AGACGATAAGCACCCTTTTTTAGAACCTATTTTATGATGAAAGGTCTGAACCACATAGGTTTGAACTTACCTACCCCTAGGGGGTCCTTATCTTGGTCATAGACCAGGACAAGGTCGCCTTCTGAGAAAATACGAGGACAAACGGAATGATCATATGGACACTTGACTTTATGTTTGTGAGCTTCGTTAGCTAAGGATGAATCACAACGTTGTTCATTGAGTTGCTTGAGATATAATGAATGTTCTTCAAGTGGTGAAGTGTCTGGCAATAACTGTACTGCCAACTTTAAAGATGGGATCTGGCATTCTATGGGCAAGATGGCTTCCAACCCCAAAATGAGTTGAAAAGGTGAGAAACCGGTTACAATCTTAACAAACATTTGGTAGGCCCATAATGTTGAGTACAACATCAAATGCCAATTTGACTTGGCCGAATTGATCATTCGTTGTAGGATGGTCTTAAGAGATTTATTGAAAGATTCCACCTGACCATTCGCTTGAGGGTAGTAGGGTGACGAATGTTCTTGCCTCAACCCAAGATTTGATGTTAAATCAGTCATCATTTGGTTCTGAAAGTGACTGCCATGGTCAGTGACAATCTCTCTTGGGATGTCGAACCTTGTTATAATCTGGTTAAACAAAAAGAGAGTTGTAGTCTCTCCATCATCTTTAAACGTTGGCATAGCTCCGACCTAGTTTGTGAAGTAGTCGACGGATACAATGATATAATGATGCCCCCTTGTTGAAGAAGGGTTTCATGTAGTGTAATCAATCCCCCACTTGGTGAAGGGACCAATTGTGATGACAGGAAACATGGGAGTGGGATGTGCCCTCATCTTCAGAGAGAAGATCTGACACGGGTGACACTTCTTGACGGATACAATACAATCTTTGATTAGTGTCGGCCAGAAGTAACTAGCTCGTAAAATATTTTGGGTTGTTGCCAACGCAGACAAATGACCTCCACATGCTCCAATATGGCAATCGTTAAGCATGATTTCCGCTTCTTCATGAGTGAGGCACCGACGAAGGATGCAATCTATACCTTGACGATAGAGACTGTCCTCGAGGATGAGATAGTTCTTGGCCTAATGACGTATATGTCAACGTTCATCATGAGAAGTAGAGGTAGGGAACTTCAAAGTCTGGAGATAGACAAGTATATCTCCATACCAGGGGTCTGAAGATGCTATCAAAAATGTATCTCCTTGAATAGGCGATTCTTCAGGCATAACATCACCTGACTTGACTGGAAGTTTCGAGATAAGTTCCGCAAAGACCAGTGACTTTCTGGATTTTTCCGAAACAAAATCTAAGTCAAATTCCTGGAGGATGACTATCCATCTACTGATCTTTCCGCTAATTATCCATCATGTCAAAATGTATTGAAACATATTCACAACAGCAATGATGGTGGTCTTGCGAAACAAAACATAATGACGAAATTGTTGGATAGCATGGACTGTTGCCAACACAAGTTTTTCGATATGAGAATAATTGAGTTCCGGTCCAACCAGGCCTTGACTCAGGTAATAGATCACATATTTTGAGAGTAAATTATCCTCTTGAACTAAGACCATGCCGATGGTTGACTCTGTTGCAGCCAAGTATAATAAGAAATCTTTGTTATAATTGGGTGGCTGAAGTAGAGGGGCAGTTGTGAGGGAATGTTTCAACGCTTTGAATGAGCATTGAGCGGCATCGTCCCAATGAAAAGGAATGTCTTTCTTCAGTAAGCGCATAAATCCGATTGCGATATCAACATAGTTTGCGATGAAACAACAAAAAAAGTTTGCTTTCCCTTATAGACTCTGAAGTTGAAGGATTGTACGTGGGGGAGGCAACTGAACTATTTCCTCAATCTTGAGAGGATCGACCATTATCCCTGTTGTTGAAACTATGAAACCTAACAAATGGCCCGACGTCACGCAAAAACTGCATTTGTTGGGATTCAAGCGAATCTGGAAGTAGCAACATCGCTCAAAGATAAGTCGGAGGTGTGTGGGATGATCAACTCTCTTACGACAGCATGATGCTAAATCATCTAAGTAGGCCTCGACGATATGTTTGATATCATGGAAATTAAAAGACATGACCCACTGAAATGTAGCGCCAGAATTTTTTAGACCAAATGACATCTTACGATACACGAATGTACCCCATGGACAAATGAATACTATTTTGTGTTGGTCTTCAGGTTTGATTTGTATCTAATTATATCCTGAAAAACCATCCATGAAAGAAAAGGCCTCACAACCTATGCATTCATTGACTATCTGGTCAATAAATGGTGTGGGAAAATTATATTTTGGACAGGCCTTGTTCAAATCACGGAAGTCGGTACAAACACGAATCATACCCTGTTTTTTATTAACTGGCATAGGGTTTGACACCCATTGGTTCAAATGGATGGGGTAGATAGAACCTTCCTTGAGCAGTTTCTCCACTTCGACCCTAATAGTTGCTGCTTTCTTAGGATTAACTAGACGAAGCTTCTGTCGAACCAGCTTAGCGTCAGGATAAATCGTTATTTCATGTTCAACAATTTTTTGATCGACGCCTGGCATTTCCTCATAGGACCAAGAAAAAACATTGTGGAATTCCTTAAATAAATCTGTGTAGATTTGAATCTCTTCGGGGGAGCAGTCATCTCCAATGAAAACATTCTCCATGATGCCAGGGGTTCTGGAGATGTTTATAGGTATATTTTTGGCGATGGTTTCCATATTGCCCTCGGCATAAACAACATGTGTAGCCAAAGGATTAATAGGACAAGACCTATCTCCAGTCATAGTCAAGGTGAATTCCCCTGCCTCAATTCTTCTTAAATCTGGGAGGAAATAAGATCTATGATGGAGATCGTCCCAAGGTTTGTCCAGACTAGTCATTGCTTCCATGATTGCTTCATTTGAGGGCAAGACTAAGTCTAAAGAATCAATATCAGCGAGTGAACCTTGAGCCCAAATAGGCTCTAGAATCAGATCTAACTCTTGTGTGGGAGTTGGATCAGGGATGACGGAAGCCTGGTGGACTAAAGAGTACACTACTTCTGTCGCAGACAAGGGCATGGACATACCATGGTGCCCTGTCCCTTCCATCGTGGCCAATGGGGGAGGAAGAATCCATGGTTAGTTGAAGTAAGTCGTGTGAAACGATGAAACTTGGAACACCTCAACCTTATGGTGGCCAGATATGAAATTAACATCGCCTTGAGGAGGTGGGTAATCGAAAGTTCCCATCAAAGGTGGGCACAAACCAACCCCTATTTTGACGATGTTGGGTTGAGGGTTATCAATCATTGGGATCGTGGATGCCCCCAATGAAGGGTCGGGATGGGAAAAACACAACTGATCAATGGTCACAACCCAAACCTCGTGTGGAAACAACAAGACCCGAAAAATTGTAGCGACTACTACTTTCATAGCACAGGTCCAACTCCTTCCTAACAAAATATTGTATTCGAGAGATGCATCGACCACTTCAACATCGACACACATGGTTTTCCCTCCTAACTGCACGAGAAAAGAGGGGATAATTCCATGTGGTCATAATGAATGAATGTCGAAGTTGGTAATAAGAGTAGGTGATGGAGACAAAACGGGTTGGCCAATGGCCTTCCAACACGCCAAAGATATTACACATGTCGAGGTGCCCTCATCAGCCACTGTGCAAAAAATGTTTCGATTAAAAGTTTTCGTGGTGTAAGCCACTACTATCTGGAACACTACGTGGTAAGGGAGATGACATTTTAAGTCAGTCATATCAAGCATGATTGTACCCAGATTACAAGTCTCAATGGTTCCTAAAGCGGCTAACAGAGCCCTTCTCTGGGAAGGGCAGTTTTGGAGGACTTCCAAAGCAGACATCGCACAAGGGGTTTGAGACAAATCCTCCACCATAGAGTAGTTTTGGGTGGCCCTTGCGTTTGGGTTGTGAGAAGATTTCTTAAATGCACCTTTTGGGATGCATGTCATGATTTAGCCCAATGTCTTCTCGATATGGAGAGGAAGAGATGGGGTTTCATCTTCTTTACCCTTCTTAGAGGTTCTTGGCTTGTTGTAATCATGTGCACTAGTCGATATATAGGCATCACCTTTCATCATATACACATTTCTGGATGCAGGATTGTTTGAAGACAGAGGGGGTCCTTGATTACCCCCTTCCGCACTTGTAGAGGCTTGAGTTAGATTTTTTCCATGTTGAAAAGGGTTTGTTAACACAACTAACTATTGTTGTGATAATAAATTTTGGGCCTCTGCAAGCTGAGGGCATTGGTGAGTCGGGTGGTATTTTGCACACAAATTAAATAGATACCTCGACTTCCTTTTTTCGGTGTTTCCCCCGCCACCATTATTACTGGGCTTCTTATCCCCCTCACCCTTCTTACGTTGTTTTTTATTTCCATTGGACTGCTGGGTGGCCTTTGGATTTGTCGATTGCACAATATGTACATCTGATGTTTGGGTAGGGGGAGCAGCTAGAACAATAGTCTAGCTGGTCATTGTATGCTGGATAGACAATTGCTGCAATTGTTTCAGCAGTTATTCAACGGGCTTTGTTTGTGCTGAACCAACAATACCATCGACATGCGGTCCAGCTCGCTTTCTGGTTTTATCAAGTATTGATCGTGGCAGATCTGGCAATATCTCGTACAATATACAAGACTGAGAATATATTATCTCAAGTTGTTGAGCTCTCATACAGTATGTCTGAAGGCAACTTCGTCAGCATAGGGGGCCAGCGCGGATCATGACAGATAGGGTCATTCAACAACCTTGTTAAGTCTGGAAAGTGAAAATTTTCCAAGAAAGGTAGTTTGGGTTGTTGGCGATAACCATGGAAAAAGGGGCTTGGAGTTTGAATGGCACCAGGTTGCCAGGAAAATTTGGGTTGCTGGCCGGGGTTCTGGTAAAAACCATGGCCATGACCAACATATGGATTTTTTGTTTGAGGAGACATCATCGACTGATTCCCAAAATAGGACGTAGGTGGTTGGGCATGCATTACATTCGGAGGACTTTGGGAAGGGTTTCCCCATGTCGATCCCATGGGCATAGGTACTGCACCTTGCCCGGGGTTCCATTGGTTGTGAAAATAATTTCTCTAGATCGACATTCCTGACGAGGGAACTAATCCTTGCCAAGAATTCCAAGGTTCTAATGCAGAAGAATTTCATGGGTTTGCCCCCTGTGCAGGAATAGTACCCTGCATAGGATTAGGTTGGCCATAGCCAGGGTTGCCCCAAGTCAAGAAAGCAACTGACGAGAAAGCGTTGTTACCAAGTGCACCGGACAAAGAAAAAGGTGTCGACCCTACCTGCATATTATGAGAAGGTGGTCCTTGACTCCATACTCCAAATGAACCATGGTGTGTGTTTGGCCCAACGGATTGCTGGTGGGTACCGCCGAGCGAAGGGGATGAAGGAGGTATATGACCTCCCCCGTAAGGGAAAGCGTTAAAGGGAGCTTAAGTGCCCCCATGGGTCCTTGCAGAGGAGCATTAGACCTCCCTGCCCCTAGACCTAAAGTCTGTAAAGTGGAGTATGGTAGTATAGGGCTTGTACCTGATCTAGGCATTCCATATGAGAATGGAGGGCCTGTCGCACTCTGTGTGAAAGGAGCAGTGGCCGCCACCAAATATGGGATTAGACCACTGCTCGAGGTAGAGGAAGTAGAGACCATGGTGGCTTAGACTGGTGACGGTGGGTTAGGAGGTGGAACACCCCCTGTGGTGATAACCGTAGTGGGAATAAAATAATTCACAGAAGAAGTGGCAGCATTTGTTTCCATTGTTGCGTGTGATATTTTCTAGAGCCCATAAGGATAAATATGTACGATGATGGGCGCTGAAATATTAGTGGTTGGAGTTTTGAGTGGATCGAGAGCTTCCACTCCAAGGTCTGAAATAGTTGGTTCCTCTGGATGTTGGTTGGGAATAGTTTCCTGTGACCCAGTCGCTTCAAAAGACCCTTTTTAGTCTAGCTTTCACCTTAGTGGTGGCGGGGGTGGCTCTAGTGT
This sequence comes from Picea engelmannii, assembly GCA_009831015.1. NCBI lineage: Eukaryota > Viridiplantae > Streptophyta > Pinopsida > Pinales > Pinaceae > Picea > Picea engelmannii. The sequence continues at coordinate 31,922 of ML790727.1, read as the reverse complement.
AACCAGTGGCAAGCCAAGAAGCCTTTGTGACTAATGGAGCTTGTGATCCTCCATTGTGTGAGAAGATAAAAAACACACTATGGATTTCTATTCGTTCAAAAACAACACACACTAGAAAAAATACCTTACAAGATAAAACAAGAAAACACTAAACTAGTTGGAAGAACAGTTACAACAACCAACACTAGAGCAACTTACCGGTGCAAGTGCAACTCGAACACGGAAGCACCCTCTAGGTATACTCTACAAAGCATGGCCCATTGTCTGTCCTAGGTACCGTGGTATACCCCCACAGTCACCTGTGTATGTCTCTATAAAATATGGGCAACTAGGTTGCCAACGCGCGAACAGTCACTAGGCGGGTACAGTCGACAATCAGGTAGACCACAATGAGCAGTGTATCGAGCCTGAAAACTATAAAGGGTATCAAAAGAAAGTGGTCTGGAAGACAATTGAGGAACTCAAACGGATTCAATACCCACAGAGCTCAGTGGAAAATGCAATCGACAGAATCCCAAGACAATCCCTCTATATGTGTTCTCCACTACGATTGCTCTGGCTTTGGAGGGGTTATCTCTGCTACATTTTTGCACACGACCTTGTGTTTAGCCCCTGTGTTAGAGGAGGGTACCAGATAACTCTCATGATACTGGAATTTTAACACTCCCTAGCACAGACTCTTATGTATGTTTTGCATCCTTGAAGAGTTTCCTCTCCAACCTAATTCAAGTCTCTAGCCTAGACTAATTGATGGACACTACAAACATAAAGTCTAGTTGATTTTAATTAAAACCAAGAACTTATGAAATTAAAACTTTTCCTAGTTATCAATGCAAACCAACAACTACTTAACCAAATCAAGAAAAGAAAAAAAAATTATTTAATGCTCACAAAGCAAAAAAGGAAAAATGATGACAAGTAAATACTAAGAAAACTTCTGGCCTAAGCACAGATCGCAAAGAGTCTCTAACAATAACACACAAACTAATGAAAATAGACTCTCACACTTGTCTAAAAACCCTATGAAAGAAAACAAATTTTAGGAAAATGTTTTAATGAAAAAGAAAGTTATTGTTGTGATCATACCTAAGTTGTTGACTGCTATGACGGAGACCAAGAACCCTAAGAGGTATAAATTTTGACAAGGAAAAGGATGAATTCCTCTCCTTGAACAAAAATTTTCTTAACAGGCACGCAACTGACAACTCAACAACTAGCGTGTGCACACGAGCTATAAAAGGTCAGAGCGTGTGTACACGCATACAGACCTTATGCAAGCCGCATGTACCGCTACAACTCTTCAAAAAATTGAAAATATAAGAAATCAAACACTGGAAGAGACCACTAGTATTGAGAACCAGAATCTCTTGAAGACTCAGAAACTTACTTTGTTAGAAAAGAAAAACAATCCAAGGAAAATTTCATAGAACAAAACCAATCTAAAGTGGTAACTAAGCTACAAACTGCAAAAATAGAGAACATAATGAGTTTCAGAAAACCCCTGAGAAGGACCACTTCTGACAGGGAAGAGGATGATTGTCGCTTTAATAAAAACATTCTGAACTTAACCATGCTACTATCACTTCATCAACTAGCGTGTCCACACAGGATGTGTGAAGTTTGGGCGTGTGTACGTGCATGCAAGCCTTATACAGGCCACATGTACCTTTGTGACTTCTTGTAAAAGAAAATGCAGCCAAGAAAAGTAATCAGGAAGAACTGGTATGGAAGACCAGAATCCCTGTTGGCTCAGACTTTTGCAGAAACTCTAAAACCAAGTAATGAAACCAATTGTTTTTTAAAATACCCAAAAAGAACTCCCAAAAAACCCTAGAGATCCCCAGTATGGTCACCAATTCTGTTGTGGGTGGGAATCCCTCCTATGAACTTAGAATTTAAGGGCTCTAATCATGCATGCAGAAAATGACCATTTCAAAGGCCTCTACTCTTTCTTATTCTCCCAATACAAAACCCCACATTCATGCAATACAAAGGTGTAAATGAGATTCGGTAACTCTTCCTTAAGTCGTTTGTTTGATGTCGATCCCTTTGCTTTCACTCGCTCTTTGATTGCAAGCCTCCTCCCAAAGATGACCTGCATTCACACATGAACAAACAAAAAGCTGTGAACATGCATTTCATATACTAATTGTTGGGTTAGTTGTGACAATATCATGAAATAAGCATTCAACTTGAACACATGATATGGCGGGATGAGAAAAGTATTCCTTTTTGTATTAATATTCACAAGAGTAAACTTACAATATGTGGTCGGAACTGCTCCTCGAAACTGGTCCTGGGCTCCTCTTCAACTGTCCTCCAACTTCTTTTCTCTATAATTCTCTTTGCACAAGGAAGGCTAAAGGTTGGGACAAGGGGAGTGCTCAATTGGGTATAGTTTCTTTACTATGATTTTGCTCCTTTCAAATGGGACCCTTACCCCTTCTTTTATAGGATAGAAGGAGCTAGGTATTTGGTTTGATGATCGGCCATGCATGGCTGAAAGTTTTAGTTAACTTACCCAAAGATGTGTTTTCCATCAACATATTTCCTTTTTTCATGCTTTTGTAGGTACACGTGGGTTGTAGTGAGTCAGCTAGAGTGTACACGCGGGCTGTAGTGGAGCAGGGTGCATGGGCCTTTAAAAAGGGTGTTTTTAAGAAGAGGTGTTCAATACTAGCTTGGAAAAGAAGGCATATGACATGGCTTGATGTCAAGTAAGCATGTCTGGTGCAAATTAGGTTTATAAAAATAGATGTTTCCCTATTAGGAGCTTGTTGTGAGCTAATTTCCAACCAAAAGTATTAATCTTGGGTAGACCATCTGGATTCCAAATTTCTTTCCAGATTGCTGATTTTTCTGGGAGATCTTTGTCATGGAGGATGTTTTTATATGCCATCCTTACAATGTATCTTTCCTCTCCCCATCCCCTACTATCATCCTGGTTAATATGTATGGGGTAACATCCAATTACAATCAATAGGAATTGATGGGACTCATTGAGCAGGAAAGGGGGGACCTCTCCCAAGTTTCAATTTTTCCAAGTGTCATTGCTCTTCCACTCAGATATATCAAATAGAGTGATTTTCCCCTTGGAATTTAGCCAAATTCTGAGGTATTCTAGACAAGAGATACAGGACAATTTTCCCCTATCTGTGAAATGATCTTTCCAAATTTTTATTTCTTTACCATTCCCTGGGCTCCATCTGAGATGATTTTAAATGAGTGACATAGAGGCACGAATGAGCTTCCAGATAGGGGAACCTATTTGATTGAGAGTGGTTGTTTTCAGACACCTCTTTTGATATTTTGACAAGTATTTGTAGAACATTTCCTTTTTCCACCATTATTTACTTCTAGTGATTAAGTGCCAAATTATTTTTTCCCCGAGAGCTAAGTTGATATTTTTTGGATCCCAGATCCCTAGTCCCCCATTTTATTTTGTGGCACAAACAATAGACTATTTTACCATGTGGAGATTTTTCTCGTTATCTTTTCCCCCTTGCCAAAGAAATTTTCTAATTAGTTTGGTCATTTCCTTTTTAATTCCCATCGTAGTGTGGAGGGTTGAGACTTGAAAAATTGGAAACAAAGATAATATTGAATTTATTAAGACCACCCTTCCAGCTGGATTCAACCAGATTCCTCCTCAGGCTTCAAATTGATCCTTGATCTTTTGGAGAATCACTTTCCATGCCTCCCCGGGTAGGGCCTTTATAGCGATAGGAGTTCCAAGGTACTTGAAGTACTTCCAATATATAGAAAAGGAGAACTATAGAATATTTGCAATTCTAACCAGTATACTTTCTTTCGTGTTACAGGCATAAATTTGTCTTTTGTGCTTGTTATTGACACCCCCCCAAGCTTCCTCATACTGGTCGAGGACCATTTTGAATCTGCTAGTCATAGTTTGAGAGGCTCCTCCTAGAAAAAGACTATCTTCAACAAACTGTGAATTTTTTATTCTTCTGATTCCCCTTGCTATTTTGAGCCCCAGGATGTTTCAAATAGTTCTTTCATGCTATAGTATTATATTAATCATTTCTTCCATAATAATATACAACATTGCAAAAAGAAGACAACCTTTTCATAGTCCTCTTGTGGCTTGGAAGAAATGTGGTAGGCACCCCTTTATTAGGGGGAATATCTAGGGTGTTGATATGCATGCCCCAATCCATGAGATGGAGGAGTGATTGAAACCAAATATATTTAAGAATTCATAGATAAACTCATGCTTTACCCGGTCAAAAACATTTTCCATATCTATTTTGATTATCATCCCTTTTCCCTTGTTAGTGACACTGGTGTGGATTCCCTCCTGCACTAGAATTATATTGTCCCAAATTTGTCTTTTCATCATGAAGTCCCCATGATTGGGAAGAATGAGTCATGGAAGAAGATGTTTTAACCTGTTTTCTATGATTTTTTCTAAGATTTTGTAAGAGACATTATAAAGAGAGATAAAAAAATTGTAAGAGACGTTATAAAGGAGATGGAATTTTTGTCCTTAGGAATCATGGATAAAAAGGAGGTGTTGGTTTCTCCTCCTAACTTACAGGTTTTTTGGACATATTTTATCATACAAAATAGGTATTCCCCAACACTTCCTATAAAAATGTAAAGTGAAACCATTTGGCTCGAGGGATTTTTCACAATCAAGCTGGTAAAGGACTGCTTTGACTTCTTCCTATGTGACCATCTTGTTTAACTCTTTATTATCTTATTCCTTAATCATTTGTGAGATTTTCTCTATAAATTGAAAACTCTTCTCTTTGTTTTCTTGACCTTCATGAGTGTAAAGTTTTCCAAAGTGGGAGGAAGTTGCCCTTTTATTCTCCTCAAAGGAGATGATTCTCGATCCTGATGTTGTTTTTATTTCCTCCATTGTGTTTTTGTGTTGTCTAGCTTTGGCCTGCTTATGAAAGAATGAGGTATTTTTGTCCCCTTCTTGAAGCCACAAGGATGTAGATTTGAGGCTCCACTAATTTTCTCCATTGTGGAGCAGTCTCATATAATTTTGAAAATGCTCTTTCTCCTATACTAAATGTATTTTATAAATGATATTTGAATCCATTTCTTTCTGAGTGTCTTCTTGATGCTTTTTGTACCTTTCAATTTCTTCTCTTGTATTGTGGGAAGAGGCTTTGCCCCACTCCTTGATTTATTTCTTGGCCTTTTTTATTTTTTGTTCCCATATATAAACCGGGGTTCCATCCACCCAGATTGACCAGATCAAGGAGATTAGGGGGAGAAAGTATGGGGAATCCATCCAAATGGGATTGAATTTGAAGGGAATGGGTCCCATGTTTTCTTCTTTGTTGAAGGAGAGGGATATTGGGTGGTGGTATGAGATTCCCCAAGGAACAATTTGGGACAAAATGTTGAGAGGGAGAAGGAGGAGAGAGCTATGGATGAGAAAGTGGTCTAATATGGTTGCAATGTGCCCCACCCCTATTCTTTTATTGCTCCAAGTCTATTTCCCTTTAGAGGGATGAACATGAAACAGATCCAGTTCCGAGATCAAATCTTCCAGGTATTCCCTAAACGGGCCCCTTACTATAGAGCCTCCTTTTTTTCCCCCTTGATGCAGATTTGTGTTGAATTCTCCTACTATAATGTAGTTGTTTTGTGCTCCGATATCTTTGATTTTCATTAAGTATTCGCAACATTCTATTTTTTCCTAATAGTTATTAGGCATATAAACATTACAAATAGGATAAGTGATACCTGATTGTAGATGCTTGAGATTCACCAACGACCAGTGTGAATATTGTACCTTTTTCTCTTCTTTGAATAATTGAGTATTCCAGACTGTACAGATCCCTCCTGACGCTCCTCTAGCATTTAAAGTTGTTCCACTACTTGTTTTCCATATTTTTTTCAGTTCTGGCAAGGCTTCAGATCCATGGATTTTACTCTCCTAAATTAGGAGGATATGGGGTCTCTTTGTTTTGATTACATTTCCCATTGCTTCTTTTTTTCCCTTTGTCTCGATCCTCTACAATTCCAGGAGACTACCTTCATTATTTACTGGCATGTTTTCTTTCCCCCGCTTTCGCGGGTTGAGACTGTCCTTTTCTGTTGGGACTTTCTCACCCTTCCCTTCTTTTTTGAGGACTTCTTCCAGCATTGGTTGGGTTCCTAGTTCTTTGTCTTGATTTTCATATTTTTCCCTTCTATTTCTATTGGTTTTCCTTCTTGATTCCATTTATATTTCACTCTTTAGGATTTCCATATCCAGTTCCTCCCTCGAGTTCTCCTGACTTTCATCCTCCAGCACATGGGGAGGGTCCAAGAGCTGAGGGGAATCAGGCTCGACTTGAGGCGAAGGAGGGTCTGGATCTGGGTCTTGCTGGCTCTGAATTTCTTGTGTGCTTTATTTTGAGTTGACCATTTCTAACTCTAGGTTATCAAGAGGGTCATACCTATTTTTGTTGTTTTTTTCTTCATTGTTGGTTTGTATCAGTGATTTCCCCTTGATTGGTGAGGAGGGACTAGTGTTGATTTTCGTTTCATGTTGTTGAGCTCTTAATTTATTTATCACTTTATTTCTTTTGGTTGGTTGACATTGCTCTAGCGCTTTGTTTTCGAGGTTCTTCTGTGTTTCCTTGGGACAATTTTTGACGAAATTTCCATACTCATTGTAACACACCCAATGTGGGGCATCTAAATTTAGTTATTCTTAAGAACTCAAGACCTCCATGTGGGGTATCAAATCTCATTCAGATCATCTAGGGCTCTCCTTTTGCAGTCCCCACACTCAAACCTGAACTCAGAACTAGCGAATAAGCCCCTCCCAAGTTCCTTGAATGCTCATTGGTCGAGGCGAAGAGACCTCCACGTGGATCAAACTCCATAGGTCCTCGTGTGCATTAGGACTTCAGACTTCAGATAATCCTAACTCACTTAACTACGATTCGATCGAAGTTTGAACTTGCGGATAGACGCGGGTCAAATTGATGGTCCAAACCTTGGTCACAACCAACGACTGAGATTGACTTCAGGTTTTGGGCTTCGAGAGTTCCCAACTCACCTGACTACCATTTCACCGAGGTCCGAACTCACAGATAGACGCGGTTCAAATCAACGGTCCATACTCTTGTCACAACCAATGGCTGAGATGGAATCCAGGTTTCTAGCATTGGGCGTTTTTTATCCTTCCACTCTTCCACTCTTTTTGGATTACTTCCACTACAGAGCGCGGGAGATGTCGACACCTATCCTTTCTAATGGATGACTTAGATGTACCCCGGGAGTAGGCAATGCATAAGAGACTAGGTGGCACATGGCTCATTGAGATTGGTTCCATGTCACCAAGGATGACATCATTGTACCTCATCACCTTAGGTTGACCGTATCCTACATCCATCATATCTTACGGTTGAGAGCTAGTGATGTACACTTATAGATCTATAGCTCTGGTTACATCGGGTTTTCGGCATTTGGGAGTATTTATAAGCAAAATCATCTTTCCCTCTGAAGTTCTAATCTCTGAAGTAGAGGGAATAGCACCACGCATCCCCGATATAGCAACGATTGGGAAAGGATCCAAAAGATCCCGCGAGCTATGGTACTAGGCCCTTCGTGGCTCTGACCTTCAGGGCTTCGGGCCTCGATTTAATTTGGCAAGATAGTTCCAACCAACCACCCGGGGAACCTCCTATCACTGGTCAATATCCCTAGAGACCGACGCTCCTAGTCACCTTTAGTCCATGTGAGGTTAGTAAGGTCGGTCTTACTCTGGAGTCTCAGACTTCCGGAGCTATGAATCCAAGGGAACATGGCTTCTTTAGGCTTAGCTCATGGTTTTTGAGTATCATTCATATGGGTCCTTCTGTACGGATCTCTTCCGCTCGTCTTCTAAACGAAGATATTTCCTTCCTTAAGGTTTCAACTTTGCTACCCCTCCTAAGATTTACCATGAAAAGGGTTAAGGAATTGGGTTTGGAATTTTGGTCGCATGACAAAAAGGGGTCTGGAAGATGTATCCTCTTCTGATGGATGGTTTCTGGTAGACACGATATCTCCTATCTCAACCATCTTAAAAAATTATGCCCCCGAGAAACCTCCTTAGTTAAACTGGGCATAAGGCATATCAGTTGGAAGTGTAAATTCAAAAGCCCATGAAAGCATACACATAACATAACCATTTCACCCATTATTCCAGTTCACCAAGTAAAGCAGGGAAAATACTTATCAAAATCAGGCAATGGGAAGAAACTATTGGAAGCGTTGCTCGTTTCCACCCAACCATAGGCTCATTCACTCCAAATGAATTTACCACTAGCCACCCCTGAGCTAGACCACAATGCTCTGCAATACAATCCTTTCTTCTAGATCAACAACAGTAGGGATGAAGGTTACTCTCCTCCTCCCACGGGATTTTGGCAATGGTTTACACGATACCAAGCAAGGAGGACCAGCCTCATTTTTTCAGCTTGTATCATAACCAGTCCTGCTATTTTCTATGACCAGAACATTTTATTCCAGTTATTCCTTGAACCCGATAGATTCACCTCTCATCTTTGCACTCTTCGCAAGCCTCCTTTTGCCCCCCACACCTTCCTTTCTCGCTTCTTTTAGTAAGTTCGTGTGTGTCTCAAATCCCTAGCCCATGATCAAGTTTGGAAGCCTTACATATGAGTGTCATTCCCCATCCCCTCATTAACCCTTGAGGAGGTCTTCCCACCTACCATCTTGACTGTAATTCATTTATGGGTCAGAGGATTGTTCTAGTCCTGAGCAATTAAATCCAGTAAGTACTAGTTTGGTGAAGGTTAACACAACCATTCCCGGTCCCCTTGATATGAAAATAGGGTGCTGACTTGTTTTGTTATGAAAGCACCCTCTACTCCATTAAAATAAACATCAGGACCTTGCCCGATGTCTTAGTTGTGCAAGAGGATTTATGTGTCAAGTTTAGGCTTCTTTTAGGTGTTTATGTGTAAGGTTTTTCAAAGGTTAAATATGTCGTTTAAAGAATACAACAACAAATATAAATTGTAGAAAATAATAACCAGCAAACTCACAACAATAACAACATGATAAAGGAGTTCACCCCCAACTGGGCTACATCTCTGTGAGCCTCCGTCAATGGACTAGGATCTCTGGGATTAGTTTGTCTAAAACTATTTTACAAGCTACTTCTCAACTCCAATGGATTTACTAACTGTACCATTGGGTTCAAAATACATAAAAACCCCAAAAATGACTATTAGATCTCTAAAAACAGATCATGGCTCATCTAGGCATGACCTCTTCTACTGGTGGCCTTAAGATTCCCTAGGATTCCTTGTGGAAACAACACCTGTAAAAGTCCTCAAATGCCTCTGCAACATGCTCCAATGAGTTTATAACATATCAATTAGTCAATAATGACTATTCAGTCACTGAAAATGGACTTTGGTTTCCCTGGGCATGACCTCCTTCAATGGTGGCCCTAAGCTCCCTAGAGCTCTCTGAAACTTCCTTGTAGAAAAACCTACAATAGAAGTCTCCAAATTCCTTTAAAACCTATACCAATAGATTAAGAACATCCAAAAACCCCTATCTGGGCTCTTTCGGCACCTGGTTTGGCTAAAAATGAAGAAGATAGACCTCCTGCAATTTTTTTCCTTCAAGCTTGTTGTCTCTGGTTTGCCAAATCACACCTCCTGTATGAGTAACCCGGATTCTGGATGTTTCCCATGCCTAAACCTAGCACACGCGTCGTTTCCACAAAATGCGCCAATTTTTCACACGGTTAGGGAACCTAGCCCCCAATCTGGCGGAGGTGTTGGACGCATGGTTCCATGTGACCATGTCCAGTGCAATTATAGGCACCCATTCCAATGGTTAGATATGTGACAAATGTTGGGCGATAGGGAGTGATCCATGTGCAATTTTAAATCCTGCTCAAACTGGGAGGTAGGGTCCTATGGTATGGTGTATATGATCGAAGGTTGGGGCTAAGCTCCAGCTCGGACACCATGCCATACATAACATGCCACACATTTAAATATTAGTGCAAACGTTATATTGTAAGCACCAATCCATGGGTGCGTCGATTGGGTGGCCTTTGCTAAAATAGTTTCTGTAAGTGTGGAGGTTCGAGGTTCTATCCTCGCAGACTCCACAACAATTTTTACACCATAAAATGTCGCGCGTCAACAAATGATTCGCCCACATTTCTATCACTAAACTGCCAACTCAACACTGACACATCACCTGCCACATGTGGGTCTGTACCCTTCCACGTCAATTGTACGATCCTGCAATGTCAATTTTACGGACTATACAGTCAACAACATTTTTGCCTGTTTCACAAAATGAACAGAACGCGATATAGCACTCATCTGATGTCTATTTGAACCCGTTCTAATTGTGTTGGGTTCATGAGGATGAGGTCTACGCACATGTCTGTTTTGAAGTGATTTTGAACACTTTGATTTTTGGGCTAAATTTGGACCCTTAGTTTAGATTCTGATCACTCCTTCCCATTGTAAATATTTTGGTCCCACAAAATCTGATGATTATCTGCCTGAGCTTCAATACTCTTCTTCTTCCAATTTCTATCAATTAATTCTACTTGAAAAGTCTTTTGGAAATCACCTGGGTACCTTGACATGCCTTGCATTGCAACTTGCTATGTCCCTCAACCACTGTTCTCTGGTTGCTTCTAACCCACTGTTCTCCTTGTGCTTGGAAGACTGATAGCCTTCCCACTGAGAATCAAGTCCCTCTTGTGAAATCTTTGGCGTCAACACAATCTGCTCTACAATGTCTGCAAAATACTTTCCTGTGACATCTTGTCACAATCTAAGAAAACCATCAATCTTGAAAACAAATTTTATACAAGAATGGAAATGATGCCAACTAACTCTTTTTCTCTTCAAGCAATAACTGTCGCATCTTGTACATCATCAAAGTACATGGCATTTTCCTGCATCTTGGTGTAATCAATATCAACTTACAAGCCGCCATCACCATCGACTAAACATAAGTCAAACAACATGATCGACACAACATACTTGTCAAGACAACATCGACACAAGTTGAGACTCATTTGAAACACATCGACATTCCAAAAATTGACATTCATGATACACAACCATGTTACATTCATGAGTCACTCATAATGAAACTATCAAAAAGTTCATTTTTTACACACATACAAAATCACATGCATGTGCATAGCTCTTCAACTCTCCTTCAAGTACTAACATAAGTACATAAACCCAAAAACATGTGGGTACATAATATCTGAAAATGAAAAAGATATATGCTTGCAATAAGTGAGTATCATACCCATCTTTTACACCCTCCTGGCGAAGTTGTCCAACAACATAAATGCCTTCAATAGAATGCATTCACATGCAATCTTGCATCATACAAGTTATGATAAGTTGTTKCAACTTGTCATACTTTCAACAGAAATGCATACATAAGGCTGAAATGTGCATCTACAAACAGAGAAATGCAAGCCTTACTTGTTTAAGAAATCTAACCATTTCTTACCAAGCCAATTCAATGGTGACTTTTTCTGCTGAAAATCGTCTTCTTGTGAATCATCTTGACTCACATCAATGATGGAATCTCCTCTTACATTCTTGCCAGTATCTTTATCCATCTGATTCTTGTGTTGTGAATGGGTGGTTGGATTCAATGTCCAACATTGGTCAATGAGATGACCTCTCTTTTGGTAGTGAGTGCAAATCTTTTGCATCTTCTTTTCAAGTTGCTTTTGCTTGGAAAGTTTCCTGAATGTGGTCAATATTTTCCAACATATTGAAACATGATGGTTATCTAAACCAGAATATGTACATGGACTTTTTCTCCCATTTTTACATGAAAATTTACCATGCTCAACATAATCAAAAGAAAGTGAATTACAGGCAGAAATATACCTTGAACATTCACCTTTATCGCCTTCTTGAGGAGGTGAATTTGAAGAGTTACTAGCTCTCTTTTGAAGACCAAAAACATTGTTCTTTTCCTCATGGTTGTCACAACTCTCTTGTTTCACACATTTGCATTCATATTAAACACACACTTTGCATGCTTGAGGGATTGAACTTGCAACAAAATTTGTTCGTGGAACTGTTTCCCTTGTCTCCTCAACTTTGGAATTTGCTCCATCTTTTTGTTCATATACAAGACCCCTATACTTTGGCCTCTCCTCAACAGTAATAGGCTCAACAATGCCTTGTGCATGTTTTCCTAACCCTCTACCTTCATTGCCCATTTTTAACAATAACTTGGACCCTATTCCTCTAGTATGATTTTCAAAAACACCAAAGCATTCATCTTGAGAGTAATTTGAAGAAAAAATAGCATTACATACCTCATGTTCATGCATGTACTTGGTAAGGGTTTCCTTTCCCTCAAGGAGCTGAGTCTCGATCTCATGCAATGTTTCAAGAAGCTGGTGCTTCTCCTCCTTCATGGCCATCAACTAATCTTGAAGGACAGTGCTCTCCTTCCTATCTTCCCACATCTCTTGCACCATATCTCTCATGGTTACAAACTCCTTCAACATCTCTTTTTCAAATAAGTTCGCTAATGAATATGTATGAGAACTCTTACTTTTTGAAGCTTCCTCCATCCTTGCAAGGTATCAAATTTCAACACAAACTTGCACAATAATACCAACATCTAAATCTCTAGCTATCAATGGCAATCACATGAGAAAAACTATGCTCTGATACCACCTGATCTGAAAATAGGGGGGTCACTTGTTTTGTTATGCAAGCACCCTCTACTCCATTAAAATAAACTTCAGGACCTTGCTCATTGTCTTAGTTGTGCAAGAAGATTTATGTGTCAAGTTTAGGCTTCTTTTAGGTGTTTATATGTGAGGTTTTTCAAAGGTTAAATATGTCATTTAAATAATACAACAACAAACATAAATTGCAGCAAATAATAACCAACAAACTCACAACAATAACAACATGATAAAAGGAGTTTAGCCCTAACTGGGCTACATCTCCTTGAGCCTCCATCAATGGACTAGGCTCTCTAGGATTAGTTTGTCTAAAATTATTTTACCATCTTCTTCTCAACTCCAATGGATTTACTGATTGTACCATTGGGTTCAGAATACATAAAAACCCCAAAAATGACTATTAGATCTCTGAAAACAGATCATGGCTCATCTGGGCATGAACTCTTCTACTGGTGGCCTTGAGCTTACCTGATATTCATTATGGAAACAACACCTGTAAAATTCCTCAAATTCCTCTGCAATCTCTTCCAATGAGTTCATAGAATATCAATTAGTCAAGAATGACTATTCAGTCACTGAAAATGGACTTTGGCTCCCTTGGGCATGACCTCCTTCAATGGTGTCCCTAAGCTCCCTAAAGCTCTCTGAAACTTCCCTATAGAAAAACCTGCAATAGAAGTCTCCAAATGCCTTTGAAAATTTTACCAGTGGATTTAGAACATCCAAAAACCCCTAGCTGGGCTTTTTCGACACCTAGTTTGTCCAAAAAATGAAGAAGATAGACCTCCTGCAATTTTTCTCCTTTAAGCTTGTTGTCTCTAGTTCACCAAATCGCACCTCCTATGTGAGTAACCTGAATTCTGGACGTTTCCCATGCCTAACCTCCTATGTGAGTAACCCAGAATTCTGGACGTAACAAAATGCATGAATTTGTCACACAATTAGGGAACCTAGCCCCCAATCCGGCGGAGGTATTGGACACATGGTTCCATGTGACCACGTCCCATGCAATTATAGGCACCCGTTGAAACAGTTATATTTGTCACAAGTGTCGGGTGATAAGGAGAGATCCATGTGCAATTTTAAATCCCACGCAAACTAGGAGGTAGGGTCCTATGGTATGGTGTATACGACTAGGGGCTGGGGCTAAGCCCCAGCCCGGACCCCACACCATACATAACATACCACACATTTAAATATTAGTGAAAATGCTATATTGTAAGCACCAATGCGTGGGCGCATTGGTTGGGCGGCCTTTGCTAAAACACTTGCCATAAGTTTGGAGGTCCAGGGTTCGATCCCCGCGGACTCCACAACAATTTTTACACCATAAAATCAAGGTGCCACAGGGCAGACCATGCCTGGGCCACGTGGCACCACCCAATTGACCAATAAAATGCCACATGTCAGCAAATGATTCACCCACATCTCTGCCACTAAACCGACAAATCAAAACTGACACGTCACCTACCATGTGTGGGTATGTACCCTGCCATGTCAGTTGTACGGACTGTACAATCAACAATTTTTTTGTCTGTTTGGAAAAATGAACAAAATGTGATATATCACTCATCCGATGTTCATTTGAACCCATTCGAATTGTGTTGGGCTTGTGAGGAAAAAACCTATGCACCTGTCCATTTTGAAGTGATTCCAAACACTTTTATTTTTGGGCTAAATTTTGACCCCTGGTCTAGATTCTGATCACCCCTTCACCATCTCTTTGTATAGAATTCGTGGTATTTCTAAGTACACCCCCTCCTTTCAGTATTCAATCAACACCTATCCATTTTCTAGTAAATAACAAGATTTACATTCATTTACCTTTCATACAAAGGTCCATCGAATAAACATTCATACATATGGAATTTGACATAGTCTCTTGGCCACTATAGTTATATTTACAATCTAGGGGAAGCAGGGTGTTACAATTCCCTCCCCCTTAATGGAACATCTTCCTCAATGTTCTATCTATTAACGTGCTCTATATATACAGAAGTGAACAAAAATGGATATTCTTGTCTCATGGCATCCTCCATTTCCCATGTGGCCTCATCTGGGGCAAAGTGTTTCCACTACACCTTGAACTATGCAATGGTTCAGTTCATGAGTGGGGTTTCCTTCCTGTCTAGTATGCATTGATGTTCTGGCAATAATTCTCCCTCCGGTTCCACCTGGATCACAAGCTAGACAATTATGTGGTTAGAATCATGTACATATTTCTTCTATAATGAAACATGGAAAAAATTATGTACCTTTACTGTGGGAGGGAGTGCTAGCCTATAGGTTACAGGTCTCACTCTATCTAAAACTTAAAATGGTCCACAGTACTGAGGCGCTAGTTTGGAACAAGATCCCATCCTCATGGAACTCTTCCTGGGCCTAACTCTGAGATAGACATGGTCTCCTGTCTTAAATTATCTGGGGGTTCTCTTTTTGTCGACATAACTTTTCTGTCTATCCTGAGCAATTTTTCAGATTTTGTTTTATCCGAACCACTTGTTATTCCATTTCCTTCTGCATGTTGGGTCCAATTAAAATTCTATCCACTAGATTACTCCAACTGACTGGAGTCTTGCATTGTCTACCATAGAGGGCTTTGAAAGGGCTCATCTTCATCAATTCTTGATAACTATTGTTGTAGGAAAATTCTACGAGTGGTAGGTAGTCTTACCACTTCTTAGGTTGATGCATTAAATGCATCCTTAGCATGTATTCTAATATTTGGTTTACTCTTTCTGTCTGTCCATCAGTTTAAGGGTGATAAGTTGTGCTAAACAAAAAGTTAGTCTCAAAACCACCCATCAAGGATTTCCAAAAGCTTAAGTGAATTTCGTGTCTCTGTCAGATACAATCTCCTTAGGCATGCCATGCAGTCTGAATATCTCCTTCATGAATATGTTGGCAATATCTATTGCTTTGCAATTCAATTTGTCAGGAATGAAGTGAGCAAACTTGCTCAAATTGTCCACCACTACCATGATGGCATCATTCTTCCTGGCCTATTTTGGAAAACCAGTGATGAAATCCATGGAGATGGTCTCCCATTTCCATTTCGGAATTGGTAGAGGTTGTAACAACCCTACTAGGTGTCGGTGTTCTACCTTAACTTGCTAGAATTCTAGACATTTAACTAAATATTTAGCTATGTCCTTTTTCAATCCAGGCCAATAGAATTGTTTCCTAGTGGTCGTGACCATTTTTTGATAACCCGAATGGCCAGTGTATGGTCTCTTGTACAATTCTTCCATTATGAACCTCTTCAAGTTGTCACAACCTAGGATATACAATCTACTTCACTAAGTCATCATACCTTCTTCCAACATCTAGTAACCTTCATACTTTATCCCTATGGGCTCTTTCTTCAAGTATGATGTCACGATCTTAAATAATGCATTAGTTTCTTGTGCATTCCTGACTCTTTCCCTGACATTCGTTTCACAGGTGCTCACCGCTGCTAGGTGAATTGTTTTCATACTTCTGCTAAGGGCATAAACCACCCTATTTTCCTTTCCTTTGATATGTTTGATTTTGAAATCAAACTCGCTCAGGAGTTCCATCCACCTATCCTGCCTGGCATTGAGTTTTGGTTGATCAAACAAGTGCCTCAAACCACAATGGTCTGTCATAAGTACAAATATCCTACCCAGGAGGCAATGCTTCCACATTTTTAAATCATGCACTATGGAAACCAACTCTATATCATGGCTCACATAATCGATTTCATGCTCATTTAATTTTTTGGATTCGTAGAAAATTACATGCCCTTCTTGCATAAGGAATCCTTCGAGTCCTTCCTTGAAAGAATCTATACACACAAGGTATTCGCTATCAGGGTCTGCGATATTCAACACAGGTGCATGGGTCAGAAGGTATTTCAGTTCCTGAAACATTTCTTCACACTCTGATGTCCAAGTAAATTTAACCCCCTTCTTTTGGAGGGCAGTGATTGGACAACCAATCTTGGAAAATCCTTTTATGAACCTTCAATAATATCCTGCTAGGCCCATAAAGGATTTGATATCTGAAACCTCCTTTGGGGTAGGACATTCCATGATAGATCTGATATTTTTAGGGTCTACTGCCACACCTTCTTGAGATATAATATGGCCTAAGTAATGTATTTGCTTTTGGAAAAATTCACACTTGTTAAACTTAGCATAGAGTTGGTTCTCTATTAACACTCGAAGTACAATTCTAAGATGTTCTTCATGCTCCTCTCTATTCTTGGAGTATATTAATATATCATCAATAAACACCAATACAAACCTGTCTATGAATTTGTTGAGTACATTGTTCATTAAGCACATAAAAGTGGCAAGGGCATTGGTTAATCCAAATGGTACTACCACAAATTCATAGAGACCATATCTTGTCCTGAAGGTGGTTTTTTGGATGTCTTCATCCTTGATTTGGACATGATGGTATCCATATCTCAAGTCAATATTTGAGGAGATGGAAGAACCACCTAATTGGTCGAAAAAGTCATCGATTATTGGAAAGGGGTACTTGTTCTTTATGGTGGTCTTATTGACTTTTCTATAATCTATGCATAGTCGGAGTGTGCCATATTTCTTCTTCACAAACAGGACTGGTGCTCCCCATGGGGATACACTGGGTCGGATGTAGCCTTTATCCATTATTTCTTTTAGTTGCAGCTTGAGCTCAACTAGTTCAGGTGTACTCATCCTATAGGGTGTCCTAGACACTAGCACTTCTCCTGGTGCAAGTTCTATCAAGAAGTCAATGTCTCTTCTCGGTGGTAGACCCGATATCTCTTCTGGAAACACATCTCTTTACTCTCTTAATAGGGGGTGGTCCTCTAGGTTTGGTCTGTCATCCTCAACGGTCTCCAACACATGTATTGCATATAGAGGAAATCCCTTTATACAATACTTCTTCATTTGAAGGGCTGATATTTGTCTTACTGATACATGCTTCTCAATTCCCTAGAGGGTTATCTTTCTCCCTTCTCCATTTATGCATTCTAAGTTTTTATGGTAACAATCTAACTTAGTTTTATATGCAACTAGCCAATCCATACCAATCAATGGGTCATAAGATCCTAGGGGAAGTATGTTAAGGGTATCTTGGGTGGGAAATCCATCCATAATGAATTGGAAAGTTGGTATGACCTCCACTACTTTTCTTTTGGTGCTAGTGGCTAGTTGTACCAACCATCATGTATCATGTCTATGTGACTGCAATTTACACTTATCAACAGTCTGAGGGGCCACATAACTCAAATTAGAACCAGGGTCAATTAAAATAGAAACTGGGTGGTTGGTGATCATACCTTCCATATCCACCACTGAAGATTGGTGGTCGGCTTGTTTACTATCCACGGATGCATAAATCTGTTGCATACTCCTAGCCACATCATTGATGGTGCTATCTTCTTGGATGTTGTAAACTCACCTATTGTTATGTTGTCTGTGTGGACAGTCTCTTGGTAGAAGTTATTCTCCACAACCTCAACATTTCAAGCGTTCCTTATTTGGGTTATCGATCTTTCCTAGGGTTGATCCAAAAGGTTTATTTCCACTTTGGGAGGGGAAATTTTGTTGGTGCACACTTCGAGTAGGGAGGCTCATCCTTGAGTCCTTACTATAGTTCTTAAATATTGGGGATTTAAACTCCTTCTTGAACTCCGAACTATTCTTCTGCTTTCAGTCCTCACGAGGTTCTGCCTGGCGCCTGAACTATTCATAACAATACCTTGCCTTCCAGATAGTGCCATCTAATGTTTTTGGCTCATCAAACTCAATCCCATTCTAGTAGGTCTGAGGTAACCCACTGATATATCATTGCACTTTTACCTTTTCCTTTTTTATGTAAGGTACATACCTCAGCAACTCAAGGAATTTACTGACATATTTCTCTATGGTGAGTTGTCCTAGATTGAGTTCATAGAACTCTTTAGTCTTCTCATCGAAATATTTTTCTGAAAGATACTTCTTCTTGAAGTGTTTCTCAAACTGTTTCCAAGATAGGTCCT
>ML790726.1:639827-650535 GCA_009831015.1 Picea engelmannii | reverse complement strand
CTCACCCATTGATTAGACTTGGCTAGATCTAATCTAGGCCATTGATCTTTTAGGGTTGGCTCAAAGAGGCTAAAGAGAGGGTAAAGGTATTTTTGGAGACTCATTCTTCACTTGTGAGTTTTGGAGAAGAGAAGAGAGGCGCAAATCTTGAGGAGAAGGAGGGCGCACTTCATGAGGGTTTGAGCAAAACCCTTGAAAGCTTGAGGAGAAGCTTGTGTTTGCTTGGAGCTTGCATGGAGAGTATTTTCATGGAGTCTTAGCCTTCTTTCTTGAGAGGGAGCATTTTCATGGAGGAGGGGCGCATCTAGGAGAGGAGGCGCACTTGGATCCTTCATTTGCTCACCGGGAGAGGAGGACTTGTCACCTTGAGATGAGGTCAGATGCGGGAGGAGGCTAGAGGGAGGGGGCATGCTTTCATGGTGAGAGATATCCAGCTTTAGTCTCTATTTATTTATGGTGATCATTTCTGCTAGGAGGAGGGCGCACATGTTGAGAGGACTGGCAACTACCTGGTAGCAGATCTGCTTGGAGGATTTGAGCTCTAACAGTTTCAGTGGAGAGGCAGCACAGGAGAGCACATTCCTGTGGAGGGATTTTTTCATTGGGTTACTGATGACCTAGGGCGCTTCAGTTCAGTGCAGAGGGCAACAAAGGTAGAGGGCGCACCACAGTTTGGGCACTTCTTTCTCTGGTTCTTGTGGCAAGGCTTGTGAGGAGCTTGCTATGTATACAGGTTCCATTGTATTTCATTACTTGTTGTATCTCTTGATTTGATCATCATTATATAGACAGATATCCCAAACTGGTTTTCCCCGGGGGGGGTTATCTAGGGTCATGTTGACCAAAAATACCTGTGTACAAAAATGCATGCGTTAGTCTCTTAGATCTGTTCATTTTCAGCTATAAACATCTTTAGGTGTGTTGTACTTATTTTAGTATGCATGTGCTAACTTCTGGTTACTAAAACTACATGCTAGAGCACCTAATATTGGAAGTGCAACCGTAACAAATCAGCAAGAAGTTCTTGGACTGTTGGTTGTCCTAAAATAGCAGCAAATACTTTATCAGACAGTTGAAACTTAGAGTCAATTTGTGGTCAAAGACAGACCCAGTTAACAAGCTTGATAGGACCTGAAAATCTTCATCCCCTGCCCCTAGGGGGGAAACATGTGTTTTTCCCTTTTTGCTTTGGGGTTGTTTCCCGTGTTATTTGCTTATCTTTAGTTTTAATTTTGCATAAAAAGATAAAATAAATTCACATCATTAAATTGAAGTCATAAAATCAATCACAAAGCTTTAGCTTAGTTTTGCCTTCGTAGAATACTAGTTGTTAGTTTAGTTTATTTTTTGCAAATATTGGAATAAACCCAAGCTGCTCAACCGTGTATGCAATCCCACTGCTACGTTCAAGTGGCTTTGGAGACCCAAGAACGGGTTTGAGCAACGCGTGCTAGTTTAATTAGGGAAATCTTCTATGTTATTCATCTAAGACCCCCGCATCTGGGTGGAGTGTGTTAAGTCAAGGGGAATTCTATCCTCTTTTTGGACCTACGGCACACCGAGTCGGCACATCTATAAGATTGCTGAATAATAAGCAAGGAGGCCAAATTCACATTTTCACACAAAGAGTGGGGACCCCGACTTCAATCCCCGCTTCATGGATTCAAAGACTTGTTAAAACTCTCAAATCCCTTAATAAAATTCTCAAGATAAAATTAACGCAGCATTTTCATCACATCACATTTTACATTTATCTGGCACTGGTCTACCTTTTATTTATTTTTGTCAGCTTATCTTTACTTCAATTGGTTTAAAGTTATTTCCATTTGAAACATGTGGTTAATGATTAACATTTATGAGCTTTTCACAGGTTGTGTCCTTTGAGTAAATTATGTTGCTATCTTAAATCTTGTGATTTCAAATAAACTCCTAGAATAAATTTGTTTTTCAACTTCATAGAGTAAAAAGACTTAGATTCTTTTTCATAGGGACTACCCCCCTTGGCTTCGCTAGGAGTTGGCCTAGACGGAGGAGTTGAGGATCAGGTGACAGCACCTTGACTCGAAACTTGCCCCCAAGGACACACCAAGTGGATTGAAGATTTCTTCCACGATAGCCCAAGTGTGTATAAGGCGGCAACATTTTGGCATTGTTGTCGGGGATAAATATTTCTATTCCCGGAGTACGACCTTGATTTCCTTTTTTGTTTTACTTAGTCTTTTATGCTTGTAGTTTATCAGATCTAGACTCAGTCATCTGGCGACTCCACTAATTTCTAATTTGACTAGGTATTCTACAAGAAGGAATTCAGAAGGCTTAGTTGACTTCATTCCTGAACCTGAACAGGTTTATAGAAGGAGGTTAACAAAGCATCTTCTCATAGAATCCTTAATCATTTAGGTTCTGAGTCCATTTCTGATATCCACTTGCTTTTTGTTAGTGATAGTTTTATTTCAGAAATGGCAATTTATGACCCTTGTGATTTTACTGCAATAAACAACTACCCTCATGCTATTCCAGAAAAAACCATAGAAAAATTACCTAGTTTCCAAGGCAATAATGTTATTTCTGCAAAAATGCAAGTTAAGTCATTCATGAGATGTATTAATAAGTGGTGTGCAGCACATGACCACGAGGATGTGAAAATGAAACTTTTTGTCCTCTCCTTAGAATATGATGCCTCAGATTGGTACGAGGACATGCCCAGCAACTCATTCAAGACACTTAAAGATCTGTTAGATGCCTTCACTGAAAAATGGGGGGAAAAGAGAGATCATCGTCACCTGTTGGCAGCCCTCAACACAATAAAGAAGAATGAAAACGAGACTATGGATGAGTTTAACAAAAAATTCAATGAA
Source organism: Picea engelmannii (assembly GCA_009831015.1). Classification (NCBI taxonomy): domain Eukaryota; kingdom Viridiplantae; phylum Streptophyta; class Pinopsida; order Pinales; family Pinaceae; genus Picea; species Picea engelmannii. Next base: position 647,677 of record ML790726.1, on the reverse strand, counting down.
TTATTCTCAAGTATGCATACAGATATCAAGCCTCCAAATGATGTTATTTTGATCTATTATGTTGAGGCTTTTGGTGGGGAAATGAGATACCAACTTAGAGATAAGGAACCCCCCAACCTCAAGGTAGTTCAGGATATAGCAGTTAAGATTGATAAAAACATGCAAGCTTCAAGAAAGTCCAATCTTCCAGGTTTCAGTCGGGGTAATTCTTCTAGGCAGACAAAGGCAAAGGGCAAGGTTGCAGCTCCTGACAATAAAGACCCAAATTTTGACCCTTTAAAGGTCGTTACTGAGATGGTTAAAAGAATGGAAGCAACCCATGCTACTCAGCTTAGTGCTTTACAGAATAGGCTGATAGCTATGGAAAGATCTCAAAATAATAGATTCCAACCCAGACCAAATAATGATAGGTGGAAAATGAAAGGTCCTCCTCAAGACCAAAAGCTCCTAATCAGCTAGAGTCAAATAATGTGGTAAATGAAGAAATACCACCCTTTTGTAGAGCTTGTGAAGATTTTCACGAAGAATCCACCTACCCAGTTTTTTGCCAAATAAATGAACAGGGCCTTCCTCCAACAAACAATTTTGTAGGGAAATCTAAAAACTCCAATCACATCAACAACTTTGGTGAATCTCACCCATTATCTATGGACTRTTGGGTTCAAATGCAAGAAAGAAGTGAGCAAGCTAATGAAGTGATTGAAGAATATGACAATGTCACTAAGTTATATGGTCATAAGCCCACAAATGAGSAGATTTTGGAAATGGCAAGGCACAAAGGGATAATGTACCAAAGGAAGGGGAAAGAAGGAACAAACAAGTCTCAAGCTAACTTTCCTAAGGTAACTACTCCTACAAACACTCAAATTACTAATCTAACTGTTGATTTAGGTAGTTGGATTTCAAATGCAAAGGTCTTGGTTCCAGTGTCAGATCTCTTGAAAATACCTTCACAGAAAGAGAAACTTCTTCAAGCAATACATGTTCGAAGTCATAAAGTGGTTTCAAAAGATCAAGAAAAAGTTAAGGAACATCATGAAGATCCTCCAGTGGTTTTGACTAGCAAAGATAGGACCAAGGAAGAAAATCCTCCCTTCTTTGTGTCTTTAGAAATAAATGAGCAATGGTTGCATAATTGTATGTATGATTCGAGTGCTTCACCAAATATCATCACCAAGGGAATTATGCAAAGGTTGGGCCTTAAAATTACAAGGCCTTATCAAAATGTGTGTGCCATGGATTCTAGAGAAGTCGAGACTCATGGAATAATCATAGATTTGTCAGTCAAGCTAGCTTTTCGCCCTGACTTTGCATTCAAAATGGATGTTCTTATTATTGATGTGCCAGATGCATGGGGGATGCTTCTATTTAGAAAATGGAGAGCTCACATGGGGGGTTGCTTAAATATGGATTTAACTTTTGCAACTATTCCATACCCTCCTCCCTCAACTGATAATTTCAGACTCTTTAGAGAAACAGAAAGAAAATATCATATTGAAGATTCTAAGGAGCCCTTCAATGAGTTTTTATGCCCCAAGTGTTTGACATGGGTAACTTTTCCATATGTTCTAACTTCCTAGCACCTGCTGAAGAAAGATTCAAGGATGAAAAAGCAAGTAATAAAGATTAGAAGATGAATTTTGATGGAGCCCACTCAAGATCAGGCAAAGGGGTAGGGATTGTTTTAATATCTCCAAGTGGGAAAACTTATAATTTTGCATTCAGACTTGAGTTTGATGCAACAAACAATGTGGCCAAGTATGAGGCACTTTTGCTTGGCTTGGAAATTACTAAGGATATGGGTATCAAGATTCTAAATATAAAGGGTGATTCAGACTTAGTAATTCTCCAAGTTAAAAATAAATATGCATGCAAAAGTGAGAGGTTAAGAAGATATAGAAATGTTATTTGGGATACCATAGAGTTCTTTGATGCTATATATCTCATTGTTATCCCTAGAGATCAAAAAAGTTTGGCTGGCAGTCTAGTTGTAGCAGCTTCTACCCTCCAGCCCTCAGAAGATCTAATGAAAGGAAAAGGAAAGTTGGAGATAATCTTTAGACCATCTGTCCCAGACAATATTGATCATTGGCAAGTTTTCAAAGATGATGAACAAATCCTAAGGTTCATCCACAATGTCCAGGAATTCTCAGGTTTCCATGTCAGTTACAAGGAGGAGGGGAAAGAATATGTTGATGAAGACAATCCAATAAAAAATCGAGTTCCCAGAGGAATAACTGCCTTAGAAAATACTTTTGACAGGCATGATATGTATAAAAAGAAAAAAGAAGTAATAAAGTCTGGCAGTTATCTTGAAATCAACATTGGGACATAGGAAGTCCCAAGGTTCGTAAAAATTGGAAAAGGAACTTCAGAAAAAGAAAGAAAGAAATTGATCAGTCTAGTCCAAGAGTATAGAGATGTATTTGCTTTCACATATGATGAGCTCAAAGCATATAAAGAGGATGTGTTTCAACATACTATCCCCCTCAAGGATGACACAAAGCCTTTCCAACAAAAATTTAGGCGAATAAATCCTAAGTTAGCACCTTTAGTTCAAGTTGAGCTTAAGAAGATGTTGGATGTTGGCATCATTGCTCCAACAAGACATTCATCGTGGTGCTCCAACTTAGTTGGTGTTAGAAAGAAAAATGGGGGGATAAGGTTATGCATTGATTTCAGGAATTTAAATCTAGCATGCATCAAGGACAATTACCCCCTACCCAACATGGAGACCCTACTTCAAAGGGTAATTGGTTCTAAGATTATGTCCATGTTCGATGGCTTCTCCGGTTATAACCAAGTGTTGGTGAAGAAGGAAGATCAAAACAAAACTACCTTCATCACACCTTGGGGCACTTTTAAATACCTAAGGATATCTTCTGGCTTGCTAAATGCAGGTGCCACTTTTCAGAGAGCCATCGATTTTGCCTTCCATGAGTTAATGGGCAAAATCATTGAAATATACCAAGATGACTTGACAGTTTTTTCAAAAGAAAGATCAGATCACATAAGTCATCTTAGGCAGGTGTTTGAAAGGTGTCAGAAGTATGGCATCTCTTTGAATCCAGCCAAGTCTATTTTGGGTGTGGACGAAGGCAAGTTACTAGGTCACATTATAGCAAAGGAAGGGGTAAAGATGGATCCTGAAAGGGTCGAAGCCATAAAGAAAGTTCCTTTGCCCCCAACCAAGAAAGCCCTTCAGTATTTCCTTGGACAGATAAAAATTTTCAGACAGTTCATCCCAAACTTGGTTGAGATGATGAAACCACTCCTCAAATTATTGAAAAAAGATGTTAAATTTGAGTGGACAGATGAAGGAAGGAAGGCCTTCAAAAGTATTAAGGATGCAATTGGCAAATCTCCTATGCTAATTAGTCCAAATTATTCAAAAGATTTTCAAATCTTTTCCTTTGCTTCGGAAGACACTATTGCAAGAGTCTTGCTCCAGAAAAATGAAGAGGGTCAAGAGCAACCCATTTCTTTTATGAGTAAGGCATTACAAAATTTTGAGCTTAACTATACTAGTATGGAAAAGCAAGCTTATGCCTTAGTTAAATCCCTTAAGCATTTCCAAGTCTATATAGGTTACTCGAAAGTTGTGGGGTATGTTCCCCACTCAGCAGTAAAAGATATCCTTGGGCAACAGGATTGTTTGGGAGTCAGAGGAAAGTGGGTCTCCAAGATTCAAGAATATGACTTAGAGATCAAACCCACTAAGTTGATTAAAGGTCAAGGGTTGGCTCAAATGCTCACTGAAGGAAATGAACAAGTGTTGGACCTAGTCTATCAAAACAGTCAATCTAGGCCAGCCTTGTCATCTGAACTTCAGAAGTTAGAACAAAACCAATGGTATGCAGATATCATCTTCTTTCTTTCAAACCTTACATGCCCAAGTCATTGGATTGGTCATAAGAGAAGGGCATTAAGGTTGAAAGCGGCTAAGTATTGTATCATTCAAGATGGATTGTGGTGGAGAAACCCCGATGGGGTGATACTTAGATGTGTTGATGAGCTAGAGTCTAAGAGACTTTTGGTTGAATTCCATTCAGGATTTTGTTGTGGTCATTCTGCGACTAAAACTACAGCCCACAAGATCCTCAGAGCAGGTTACTATTGGCCAACCATCTTCTCAGATGTTTATAAAATGGTCAAGGGTTGTCAGCAGTGCCAGTTATTCACAGGGAAGCAGAAGCTAGCAGCCTTGCCTCTTCAGCTAGTAGTGGTCGAAGCCCCTTTTCAGCAGTGGGGGCTTGATTTCATAGGTCGGTTTAAGGATAATTCAAGTAATGGTTACACTTGGATAATTACAGCAATTGATTATTTTACTATGTGGGTAGAACCAATACCCACTAAGTCAGCAACTGACAAAGTGGTCATGGATTTTCTTGAAGATAAGATAATCACTCGGTTCGGTGCGCCTGCCAAGAATACAACCGATAATGACAAGGCCTTCAGCTCAACATAATTGTCTTCATTATGTTTTAAGTATGGCATTATGTTGTCCCACTCTTCAAACTATTATCCCCAAGGTAATGGTCTTGCCGAATCCAGCAATAAGAACTTGATGAAGATTCTAAAGAAAAGAGTGGGGGATAATAAGAGGTCATGGGACAACAAGATTAAGTTTGCATTATGGGTGGATAGGATCACCAAAAAGAGTTCTACAGGAAAGAGTCCTTTGGAGCTTGTCTACAGGCTTGATGCTACTTCAGCGATTCATTTGAATCTTCCAGTGTATTAGTTTGTTCAAAGGTATGGTCTGGATGATGATTTCCAACAGAGCATGATTGATCAGTTGGTTGATTTGGATGAGAGCAGAAGGAAAGCATTGGATCAGAGAATAAAGAATCAGGAAAAGGTAAAGAAGACTTTTGATAAGTCTTCACTGCAGAGAGTTTTTCAGAAAGGGGACATAGTCCTTCTTTAGGATAAAAGAAGGGAAAAGCCAGGGAATCATGGAAAGTTTGACAGTTTATGGACAGGTCCATACATCATACAGGGTACAGTCGGCAAGAACTCATTTTTCCTCAGCAGATTGGATGGTGAGAGGTTGGCACTCCCAGTCAATGGTCAGCTTCTCAAGTTGTTCTTCAGCGAGGTCATCTGATGCCCATGAGAGCATCCTCTGTATCATGTTCTCTAACCCTTCTCCTTTGTACATTATGCTTTTGATTTTCTGTACATTATTTATTTACTGCTTTCTGTATCATATTTACATGTATATTAATGTTTTGTTGTATCATATTTACTTGTATATTATGATTGCAATTCATGTTTATTATTGGATTTATATGGATATGTTGTTGACGAGGCGTCGATGATGCAGGTCATTTGATTCTGGATTGTCGCATGGTCTCCTTCAGATATAAAGATCAACCACACATCCTCATATGGAGCCAATGTTATCCACCGGGTTGCACTAGCTGGATTTGAAGATGAGCCGCCAGAGACTGAGCAAACAGATGCTCAGAAGTCAGAGTTCACATATTCAGCAGGTCTTTTTAAAGACCACTTTTTCCGCATTTCCATCCCTCCGGGGCATTGTAATAAATGACTTGAGCATGAAAGTTGTAAAAGACTATTAGTCACCTAAGACCTGGGTACGAGCATGTACTCTAGAGTGTTTTTTTTCACTTGTTAATTATTTTTTCCCTGCCTTAGAGGGCAATTAATAATTTCTAAGTTTTTTCACTCAAAGACTGACTCCAAAGCTGGAGTATGTGTTGGTGGTCAGGCCTTAGCATGGTATAACCAATGTCTAGTGTCTAAATGTATATGAGTTCATGCTAGGTCATTTCTATTGAGTCATATGGAAATTGCGCTAGGTCACAATAGGTTTTTTCTAGTGTTTTAGTGAAATAATAAATTTCCCGCAAAACGGAGATTTTTTAATGTAAAGTCAATAAATTGTAAAAATATGGCATCAACCATTGTCAGATGCCATGTTTGTGCTTGTTTTCTAAGTCAGAGCACCCTTTAGACCCCTATTCCCCTTCTGTCTAGGCAAAAAAGTGATTTTATCACTCAAAAATGTATTTATCTCGAAAGAAGACAAAAAAGGGTCATTTAATTAAATTCCCTAAATTTTAGGAAAAATGCTAAAAATTAGGAAACATGTTGGGGACATGTTTTTCCTTGGTTCTCAGTGAACTCAGATCTTGGGCGAGTTCACTGGAGAGGAAGGCGACTTGTTTAGTGACATGTACATGGGAGGAGATCCCAAAGATGGAACTCAACCCACTTATGAGAGGTGGCGCATTTAGGAGGAAGGGCACACATCCCTATGCTAGCACTTGACCTCACACTACACTCATACTCCACATCACTCCACTTCACACTAGTTCCACTCCACTCCACCTCACATCACTCCACTCCACTCCACCTCACCTCACCTCATCTCCCCTTCACTCTATGCGCCACTCCCTCATGCACTAGTGCATCCTCTCTTGGGATTATCACCCGGAATGTAATAAGTAGAAGGAGACCCCTCTCCTTCTATTTAGTTGGAGTTGGGCGACCTTGTTGTACACAATTGTAATATCTCTTCTTGCTAATGGAATAAAGACTTTGGAGTTCATATCGGTGCCTTGGATAGTGTGGGGATGCAAATGCTTATGAGGTGACATTGTTCTATTATGCTTGTTATGTTATTTTGGTTACGATTGGCCTAATAGGAGTACTATTGCTCATTGGGATAAGATTGCTAAACTAGATTGATTAGTAGTTTTATTATTTATCTATGCAAGAGATTTTATATGCTTTATGTGTTTTGCTTAACCAATATCGCTTTGAAGTCTCTTTTTGTAGGTGATACCTCTTTCTAACCTTTGTTTTTGCAAGTGTAAGAAGCATTGGAAACCTCACTTGGAGGATTGGATGACCTAGATTGACTCTACCATTCTTCTAAGTTCTTTGAAGAAGCTCCCTCCTCATTCCACCGAAGAAGGACCCCATTGCCCAAGGAATTCCAAGCACAAGCTTGTCTTCTTCTCTTTCTCTCATCATTCTATTTCAGAAATTTTTCAAAGTTACTTATACTTGCATGCATGCATTAAATTCTAAAAGCCAAAATTGTGTTTCTTTATGCATGCACAAATTTACTAGAACAGAAATTCATTTTTTAAAGTTTATCCAAAGATCTAGTGTAGTAGAAGGCTTTCTTTCACTTAGCTAATTTTCTAATATTTCATAAAAAGGTTGAAAGTGGGTTCTTTGTCTTGGTTTATTGTCAAATCTAGCAATATAGAGTGCTAGATAACTTGTTGTCCTAACAGTCATAAGTTTTCTGCAATAAAGTTTAGATTTTGTTAGCTCATAGTCTCTAGTTTCCAGTTCAGTTTTTTGCAAGTTTTGGTTAATTTCTCTTTGCTGTCCTAACTCTCTTTTTGGCAGCCTTTGGAGTCTTTTTCTTCGCTGTTTTTACAGGTTGAAGGACAGCCAAGGACAAGCTCGTTTCATCTTGGATCAGTTTGGGGCAGCCAAGCGATAAATAGCCTCCTAAACCCTCTAAAAAACTAAACAATTTTGTCCTTTACTTGGAATAAGTTGTCCTTCAAAAGAGATTGTTGAAAATCACTTTCTTTTCCTTTATGTTTTCATTTATTTTCTGCCATTAATAACACACTTTCTTTGCTGTCCTAACAGGTCAATCAAGGTACAAGAGCGATCTTTGGAATCCAAGTGGAAGACCCCTCACCCAAGTCAACCCCTTGAAGACCCAAAGCTCAAGAAAGTCTTTCCTTTTGTTGTATTTAGTTAGATTATCGATTCATCTCTATAAGGATCCAAAGCCCAAAAAAAAGAAAGTAGTGTAGAAGGCTTAATAAAGTTTGCGAGCCACAAAGCTC
>ML790726.1:616659-628441 GCA_009831015.1 Picea engelmannii | reverse complement strand
CTTCCCTAGGAGTAAGCCTAGACGGAAGAAGTTTTTGTCAAGGTGACAGTGTGGGCAAGAACTTAGACATTGTGTCTCCAAGGGCACACTAAGTGAGCAGGACTTAGCTCACGTTTGCAAGTGTGCATAAGGACGACAACAAGTTCAATAAAGAAATCTCCTTAAACTGGCATTTCTCCTTGTGGATTCTTCCTGGTGTATAGCCCAGAATTTCCAGTGTTTTATGGCACATTTGGTCTACTGTTCATTGATATTCCGCTGCTGGTTTTAGTTTCAGATCTATGTTATTTAATATTTCTGCTCATTAAGTACAGTTCAGTATTGGGTTTAATGCTTTACTGTTGAAGCTTAATAGGAGGTTGAAATCTGTTTTATGACTTCGTGTATATCTGAGCTATAATTTTTCTACATGGTATCAAAGCTAGTGCTCTGAAGTTCAGTGGACTGCCTTGACACTAGGACAGCAGTGACTTGCTGGGACATTTGCTTGGAAGAAGAAAGAGAGGCTCTTTGTCAGTTGGACAAAGACGACTTCCAGTGTCAGGTACGAGGATAGGTTGGAGGGGATCTCCAACTACCTACAGTGGAAGGTGAGAATCACAAGTGTTCTCAAGGAGAATAAGTTGTGGACATTTGTGAATACCATCATGCCAGTACCTGCATCAGATCCCATTGTTCTAGATATCCATGAAGTTAAGGAAGCAAGGGCTCAGAGAATCATTTTGAACAGAGTCAAAGACCACCTTATTCCACATTTGGTTGAGAAGCAGACAGCCAAGGACATGTGGGATGCACTAAAGAATTTGTATGAGGAAAATAACGAGAACTGGAAAATGGCTCTCTGGGACAAGCCCAATAGTACTAGGATGGCCAAGGGAGAGAGTGTGGCCTCCTATCTCACCAGAGTTGCACAGGTGAAGGATGAGTTGGCAACTTTCAGAGAAGTTATTCCAGACTCAGAGTTGGTGCGTATAGCCCTCAAAGGAGTTGGAGGTTTTCGTGAAGTGTGTGGTGGGGAGAGAGAAGCTCCCTGACTGGAGCAGATTGTGGAATGACTTTACACAAGAGGAGATCCGGGAGGGGTCTCAGGAGAAGGTAGTGGATGGTTCAGACAAGAAGGACATTGCTATTGTGGGAAAGAGCAAGGAGAAGAAGAAGGACATGGGCAAAGTGAGATGTTTTGCATGTCACAAGACTGACCACTATGCTAGTCAATGTTCGAAGAAGAAGAAGAAGAAGAATCAAGAACTAGAGGTGTCAGCATCAGTTGAGGTTGTTGAGTTTGCAGAGAAATTCGAGAAGGAATTTTCTCTGATGACTGGTCCCTTAGGCAGTGGTTGTCTAGCATTCGAGGACATTGAAGTGTGGTTCGTGGATAGTGGAGCTTCTCAACATATGACAAGAATGAGGTCAGTGTTTCTTAGTCTTTCAGAAACAGACTCAAACTGCTCTGTGGGTATTGGTACCAGCCCACAGCTTGCAGTGAAGGGGGTTGGAAGTGTTAGATTCCAACTAGATTCATGAGGTTTTCTTGAGGTAATCAAGGTGTTATATATTCCAGAGATGACAGTTAACTTGCTCTCGGTGTCAACTTTGGAGGTGGATGGATTTGGAGTTGCATTCTACTGTGGTCGGGTATTGTTGTATCCAAAGGGAGCTACTCCAAACACAACATTGTTGCTTGGTGTCAGGTATGAGAGATTTTGTTGGGATGACATGTGTTGGGGTCCAGTGGATTTCAGGATTCAGATTCTGTGTCAAAGAGTGGGCAGGTTGCACAAGAGAGAGAGTTGATACCGGGAACTCAGTCCTCTTCCAGGACTCTTAGAGGACTCAGCAGGCATGAGTCGACACAGATGGATGCTCAGGAGAGTGTGAAGTCTCCTAGGAGCATGTAGCAGCAAATGCTTCCAGTGCAATGGGAGCAGAGGTCTCTTGTTCAGAGGGAGCAGCTACAACAGTGGATGGGATGATGGATTTGGAGACGGATTTTGGTGGAGGAACCAGAAGTACCTCCCTCGCTAAGAGGGAGTGTTAGATTTGGTAGCTCAGAGGTACTTCTGCATAGGCAACACCCAACGTGCGGAAGTGACCGAGCACATTTCTCCCTAGTGACTCTATTTTTATAAAGTTAAGTTGACCTTTTATTTTTTAATGTGTAAAAAGTGACTTTATGAGGTTGTGGGTCACTTTAGTGACTTAAGTGACCTCAACAAATGATTAAGTCACGACCGTTGATCTCATGAGGGAAAGATTTGATTTTGACCGTCAATCTCATTGGAAGACCAAGGGTTAGGGAAGTTACACCTTGAAAATGGATAAAGGGCTCATGAGGGAGAGAAGGGCGCACACTTTGAGGAGAGCTTGGTGAGGAATCTGAAAGGTCATTTTCAGAGAGAGACCAAGGTAGATTGAGCTTTGAGGTGTTGATGTTTTTGTAGCAACGGGAGGTATTTCCTCCTAGACAACTTTTCTTAGAGAGGAAGATTCCAAGAAGTCAAAGGAAGAGCATTGAACAGTTGAAGAACACCCCGAAAGAGAAGTCAGTCCACAGGAAAATAATAAAGTGGAAATAGAATTTCTAGGAAGAGAAGTTGGCCCCAACTAAGTGACTTGAAGACTATAAGTAAAGGTGACACCTTGCTCATTTCAACACACACTCACTCATCTCATCATCTCAGCTAAAGGTGACGCATTGCCCCGATCTATCATTCTGCAGAGTTTGGTGCCATTTGGGGGTTTGCAGCAACTAGGCCAAAATATTGGACCTTCACAGCCATTCAGGAGGGCGTATTTTCAGCCAGGGGGTTTGGACTTGACCCTGGTTCATCTTGTATTGGTCTTCATCTTGTATTCAGCCTTTGGAGGCTTATATCTACTTATCTAGAGCATTTTGTAGCATCTCATATCCCAGCTAGAGGATCTATCTGATGTTATTCCAAATCTGCAGTCTTATTGTATCAGGTTCTCTCATATTATCTAAATAAAGGTCAGATCTATGTTGTTTGGTTCCATATCTGGTGTTTCTTGTTATCTCTTGTATTTCCATATGTTKCATCTTCAAATCCATGTTCATATGCTTAATAACTAAATCTACAAACCCTAAGACGCAACTCCAAGAGTAAACTTGCAAACAAACACACACACAATAGTTAACAGTGAGCAGTTAGTGTTCCCAGCGAAAAAATTGGCTTGGGAACAATACAGAAACTTAGGTTTTATGCCGAGTATTTTGAGTTTTTGTTTGTTGTTTTGCAGATCTGCCTTCAAGGCTTGCATTATGGAGCTTATGTGGAGTTTACAATGTGCAAGGAACAAGAATACAGCAAATAACACATCCAATGACAAGATACAAGAGATTCAACACAATATCAAAGCAACAACTTTAGATCTGGCCTTTATTTAGATAGCAGAAGATCTTGATACAATATATTTGCAGATCTGGAACAGAATAACTAATATATAGCAACCCAACTGATGATAACCCTCAAATGGGGTAAATAAGAGAAGATACAAGCCTCCAAAGGCCAACCAATCACATGTAGGAAGATACAAGATTAATGTATTTCCCTCTGATAGCTGGAACCCCTCTCCCAGGCTATAAGTCGTGCACTTCTCTGTGACTGTAGCTCACCAAGATTTCGACCTCCCTCCTCTAGGCCTCCAAAACCCTCCAAAATTGGTAGAATAGTAGATCGGGGATTACAAACCCCTCGGCAAAGTCTCAAGCTGAATGGAGGTGTTATGTCACCGCAAATGAAGGAATCTCTCTGATGCAATGTGCCCTCCTCTAGAAATTGTGCCAAGCTTCAAATAAATCATATACTAAAGAAATCCCCTCGAAAATGGCATAAACAAGGTGCCCAAGGCCCAACAATCAGATCCCAATGGGTTTTGGCCACCAAAACCCCCTCCTCTCTCCAAATCGAATATCTCCCCTTCAACCAGTGCACCCTTCTACTGGAAAACCCCAGAAACTACACATTCCTTCTTTCTCCACTGACTGAGTAACCTGTAGCTATTGTAGAATGGTGGGGGAGGAATATTGCACCTCTGTGACCAAACTTGGACCAGGATAGGTGGGATCTTTCACCACCGAGTTGATCTCTAGGGTTTGTTATCCCAAAACCCTCAAAACGTCTTTGGCTCTAGAGCTCAAGATGCAAGAATAATAATATCCAGAATAATGAGTGAGGTGCCCTCCTTTTTCTTATATACCCCTATTATATTTCTCAGTTGAGTTAGTTGACCACCTTCTAAGATTAACTCTTTGTTTTTCCTCATGTGGTCTTTTCTCCACTTACTTTACCTTTTTCCCCAAAGTCACTTTTAAATTATAACATTGTGCTTATGTGAATACTTTGGGGTCTCTTAGTCCCCATGACCCATGAGACTATAGTCTAGTGGGGACAACTAGACTACTAAGTCTCTGCTAATCTCTTAGCAAGAGGTGGGGGACATTACAATTTCTCCTATGCATTAGTCGGTAGTATGTCCATACATCCTATAATATGTACAATATATCTTTGTACTCTGGGAAGAAGATTCATGTACCTTTTTTCCCAAGGTGGTTGAAATTGCAAAACTCTAAAGAGGCCCTACTCGTCAAGCTCTAATACCAATTGACATGATCACAAAACAACAATGTGAATACTCACACACAAACAAACATAAGAGAGAAAGTACACAGTATAAGTGGAGAGGAGATTGTTGTAATGTACACATATGTTGTGCACTCATTTGTATTGTCGATATATAGGAGTATAAAATAGTGCAACAGTGATCAAGTTTCACCATGTCTCCAATAAAATACAATAAAAGGTGAGTAAAAAAGTTTGACCAAGAGACCTACGAATTATTTACAATGAGATAGGAGAAAGATAAAGTGCAAAGTGTAATTTACAATTAAAATATATAGTCTAGCTAAGTTCACCATGAACTTAGGGACTAAGTCTCATTACACACATGCACGCCCTAAATTGGGACACTAACTCGACTACCAAGCTTGGTTCCTAGACTTGAGTGTCATTGGCTAACCTTGTAACATATGTCAAATCTAACCCTATGTCTGGTATCAAAGTTTAATCCTGGTATTGGCTGAAAATATATTGGGTATCAAAGTCCATGGACAGTTTCTGATCAAATTATTGGTGTTGCCATCAAAGTAATTTTTCCCGAGCTATTGCCTAAATTTGACAACATTTGCTGCTCCAATATGTTGATTTTCTATTCAACAAATGTTTACAAGTCCAATATGTGTGATGTGGTGGTTTGGTGGGAAGCAGGGGGATGTAGGCTGGTGTGGTTCAATAAAAAGAAAATATATCGTTCATACTTATTGAGCTTTTTTGTTTCACTATTATATTATGTTTCTGAAGAACCTTTCAATTTTGGGCCAATTATTTATAAATTCCAATCTATCCCAATTGTTAGGTTCATTGAGCTAGCCAATTTTGACATATGTACATTTTCTAGGGAAATATGACATTTTCAAAACCATATCCCAATCAAAGGTTTAGAACATGCATCTATCAGTGCCAAAGATACTCCCTAGATTTTATGTCATATTTTGAGAACTTTATGATTTTAAAGAATTTCTTTTGACTTTTTGACTACTCAAAATTGATTTCAAACCCTATGATTTAGCTCGCATCTACTGAAGTTTTATTGTAGAACAGTAGAGTCTTGTACTTCCCACAGCAAAGTAGATAAATTGTATTCAAAAGAAATTGATGTTGCTATTGACAGAGTTATTCCCAACAATTAGAATAAATAAGTGTTCCATCACAATGCAAATGTGAACTGGGTGAACCTCTTTAATGTGCCTTCTGTAGTTTTTATGTAAATATCTCCATTTTTCCCTAAACTGAACCTTTACGATGGTTAGAGGCAGTCAATGGTAATAGATTAACTTACATGTCAAAAGTTTGAAAGAGAAGACGTAGGATACGTGCTTCAACACAGAAACTCTGCAAAAATGTCCCAAGTTGTCTCCATAAGAAAGCAAGATCTTGAAGAAATGCAAATCTAGAAGTTATAAACAGAAATCAACAAGAATGAAAACCATGCACCTAATATGCCACTATGATCCCCAATATAACAAGTTTATAATTAGCGCCTACCCTCAAAACTTCAAGCACCATTATGCGATGCCATAATGGCAAGTCGAGACTTGTGATTTTAACCAGCATGCTAAGGAAAACCTGCAATTGTGAGAAACAAATATCTTCTCGTCAGCAAACATAGAAATGCTCATCTTGGAAGACATGAAAATATCTCAAGATTCAACTTGATAGGCCACAACCTATGGCTTAATTATGTTACAAAACAGTTATCATCAGCCTGCTTAACCTACATGAAATTCTCAGAAAGTTGTTTTTACGTGAATGGTTTACAAATCGTCTAATCAAATTGAGAATATTCATCAAAGATCATTTAAGGCTTGTTTGGTTATTTTGTTTGAAACGCCTTCTCTTTTGTTATTATGCTCAACTCTGTTTAACCTGTCAGAAGTCTTTTTTACAACATTTGAACCTCTTCAAGAGATTTCAAAACCATGGTTTCACATCTCCCATTACAGGAGTCTTGGTCTCCTTTTATTGACTAATCTCCATATGGATGCAAACAACAAATTATATATAATAGGCTTGAGACACACTAGAGTTATCTTTAATACCTATGTTGCACGAGTGTCCAGAACAGGCCAACAGGGGGGGACACTAGGGTTATCTTAATCCCTGAGTCTAATATCTAATTGACCATTGTAAGCTAGTATTTTCTTTAACAATTGCAATCATCGATTTGTAGATCACAACATGGCTACTAAAATTCTGATTTGCAAAAAGCTCTTAGCCTCTTGCCAATAAGGAATGCTTTCTTCCTTCAAACCTTGGAAATAAGGAAAATATCAAATAAAGCAATATCTGCAAAATATGCTCCTTTGAAATGTGGCCGCTGATGGAAGAGCATCTAGGAATGTGATAAGTGGTAAAGCACGACGAACAAGTGTGGAGTGAGTGTGCCAAAGATGAGGAAAGAATATAGGCACAAAGAAAAGGTGGGTACAACAAATATGTGAGGAGGTTAGAGTGTGAAAGGAAGCCAATGAATCATAAAGGTTATTGAGGAATTAAGTTGAGGTTGGAGCACGATGGACCATTACAGTGTCGCAATTGAGATAATTTGTAACCAAAGAAGAAGACCAAGAGTCATAGAAGAAAGTTAACAAACCATTTTAGCCAAAAGCAATAAAACAAGTCAAAGTGAAGAGGATCGAGTTCAAAGTATAGGAAGTTTGAAGGAGGAAGCCACACTAAAAAAGTAATGTATTCTAAAGGTATGCATATCGATCTACTCAATTGTTGTAGCTTATGATTGTCTTCCACTTTCTTACTAAGATAGATGCTTATAATTCAATTGCATAATCAGGAGCCCTAGTTTTGGCTTTAGAATTGGTGATCAAGTTTCTACTAGTTTTGCCTCTATGCTCATGTAAACTTTTAAATTAGTGTAGCATCGAATGGATGGTAATTCTCAACAGGATTGATGCTTGGAGTGTATCTATTAAAAATGTCATCTAGGAACAAATAACCAATGGTGTGGACGCTCAAATTTACATAAGTTAAAAGTATTGTCTAGGATACAGTAACACCCAATGGGATAGACACGTGTTTATAATACATTCACTTATTCAAATTCCACTTTCCTTACCATAAATATCCATGATGATAAGCATGTAAAGTTTGTGAAGGCACAAATTAGTGATCCAAGACAATGTGTGACTTTCGCCACATGGGAGATTTGGTATTAGGCATCCTTATTTCCTAACTGCGTGTACACGGTATAATGAATGTCATGTGAATTTCTCCTTGGGATTCAAATAGCTTGCCTTGGATACTAATCATATGTCTTATTATCCAATTACAGATTTTTTTTAATTCCTGATAATCATTCAATATGAAATTGTGGTTGCAGGGAGAAAGGGAGATCACTCCATAACACAAGGATCGAGGGTACATAACTCTACTTGTAAGCACTGTGCCATATACACAAGTCGGAAAGAAACATAAATAGAATAATAACAATGTCTAAAAATACACAACTAGAAAAGAGGGTAAATTCATTCAATTGAATCTTGATATAACCTTCAACAACAAACTCCACAGACATTCTGCTCTACAAAAGAGTTACTTTCAAATAGTCCATCCCCTTATTTGTTCGTCACCTCATTCATTGTGGCAAAACAAGTTAAGACCCATTGGTATTGAGATTCTTTTTCATTCTGCTAATTTCAGTCTCGGTCATTCAATCTATTGTTATAGGCATCTATATGCCAACACAAGACAGGTGTGTTGCACTTTTTGTATGACAAGCTTGAATAGCTTGGCCTTCATCACCAAAGTTATTGCATTTTCAAGTTTCAACAGCTCTAAAGGGTATTAATTTTTCCCACGGGAGTGTGGTCTCATGGCAATTACCAAGGTCATCAGGCTTGTATTAACACAAAGACCTGGGTTCAAAAAACCTCAAATGAGTGCAGATGAGGCCAGCTGCAAGTCCCAGGTGACTTTGAAGGCACATATACGCCCCTCATAGCATGGCTGCTTAGCCAAAGGGATTCTATAAAATATTATTTCCAAAAAAAAAAGCAGTATTAAGTTATACTGTCATAGCCATTTGCAGTTGGTTTTTAATTTTTTCCTAGTTTAAACTTTCTTGCTTTAATATGAATGGACAGTATAGAGATGCAAGTGACTATTTCCTTCAAACACATGTGCATGGAGTCAATAACACAAACATGTTGTAAAAAGTTAAAACTTAAGGCCACTGGGAGAAAAACTATATTCAATATGTCAACTAAAAGCTTGTCTATGGAAGCTCATCTATTTAAGAAATTTATTGTACTTCCTCAAGAAATTTTTATAAATATGATACCAAACCCGTTTTTACCTCGCATTCTGTTACCAGAGCTGAGCTGTAAAGTCTAATGACATGCGCTACTGATCTTAAGACCAGACGACGGAAAGCTGGCTCGCCTACCTCACCTTCAAGCTGTTCAGAGAAAACAGAAACTGAATTACAACAAATGCCAGAAATGTCTCACAGCAACTTGGTCTAAGAAGACAATCTGAACAGCTAAAATGTGTTAGGGAGATTCTACTCTGCTTTTCTGGTGCTAGAAAACTAACCTCACCCGTCGCACGCAGCGAAGTCATAAGCAATGAGCATACCTGATGCCTCAAAACCTGACCATATATTCTATTTCAGTAAAATTGTTTAATTTTCCTATTATTCCAATGCTAGAAATAAGTCAAAAGTAGTTACCTGTTCATAAGGCAACAAAGTCCTGAAAACTGATACATAATTTGAAAGAACAAATCTGCAAAGGTTCCAAAAATCTTTAATCAAATTGAAAAGGTTAAAAGAATAAGAAACTAAGGTTAAATGAATTGGTAAGTCTTTCGTCTTCTCCCCATGAACCTCATCTTAAAAAATTCCAACACATAAAAAGCAAAAGAACGTAATTTGAAGGAATTCCGACTTATTTTGTATTTCTTCCTCACACAAGTTGTTTAGAAATTGAAAACAATGCATCCATAACAAACTATCCAGTATCATCTCTTTACCTGATATGAACACAGTAACAGCAATGTGAAATACTCATACAAGAAAGAAAACAAGAGAGCAAGTATGCAAGTATAAGAGACTGTTAAACTGTGTGGTGAACCAAGCTGGTTCGCTATGTAAATATCCAGTATAAATAGGACAGTACGCAATAATCGATTTAAGGATAGTAAATATATTTAATAATAAATGTATAAGAATATGAATAAGATAAAATGAGATTACAATGAGGATGAAGGCTTGTATATATATATCCACACAGGGGTGCCTTTTCATAAGAGACATGACCTTTCACATGTCATATCTCTTCATAATTAATTATTACTTAGTTATTTATATTTACATATTATATATATTTATGTTTTACATTTCCTTCCCCTTAGAAATGCTTTGTCCTCAAAGCATGTTTATGGAGAGGCTTACTTCTTCGTTATGGTTTGCAATGTCTTTGCATGACTCTCTGTTTTTGGTGTTGTTAAGATTGATGATACCAAACGATATGAGTGACGAAGAGTTGAGCAAAACTGTCGAATTGTGAAAGAGTTTGCCCACCCTAATTCAATCTTTTGCGAAACTGGATGTTTATAGGGTTCTCGTTTTGGATAATATTGATATTCTAACTAGTTAATATATCTACTCTTATGATTTGAATGTCAAGAGGGAGTACTCATAACATGATTTCCCCTTATCATACTTGTAGCATTTTCTTCTTTTGACTTTGATATATGATTTTCTTCATGCGGCAATGTTTCCTTGTTAATGGCTGAATTTTGATTAGTAAGTTTACCTGGATCTTCCATCGTTTGTACACCAGCATCTCTATATGTTTTTTCTTCAACTGGATTGGCATCTTCTTGAGCTTTAATGTATGGATTTTTAAGTTTCTCTTCTTTCAATTTTCTGATTTGTTCTAGTAGCTCGTGATTGAAGTTTTTCAAACGAGATTTTTCTTCATTTTTTTCTGATAGGTTCTTCTTGAGATCTTGATTCTCTTGTTCCAACTTCTGAACACATTGTTTTCGAACCTTTGACTTCTTGATCTGTGTAAATAGTTTTTTACCGTGTTCTTTTAAGCGACAAATTTCTTCACTTTTTTCCACAATAACTTCGTCAAATTCTTTTTGCATTGTTTTTTTTATTTTCTTGACATATTATTTTTGAGATATTGTTAAAGTCTTCTGCTTTTACGAACTCTAGCTCCGAGGTAGTGTCTTGTAATGTTATCATCTTCTCCTTATAGGGGAATGTTACAAACTTTTTCTCCATGTTTAATATGAAGGTACCTAGACTTTTAAACCAGAGTAACCCGATGACGATGTCAACTTCTTCTTGATACATAGTTGTAACATAGAATTGAGATATATATTGATATTCATCAATCGTCACTTGTAACTCCTTAATTTGAAAAATATCCTTCTTTTCACTTATATTCTGCTTTGGAATTAATAATTGATTTGCCAAATCAGAATTAATGTAATTTTCATTATAGTCTAAGTTGATAAGGATGTTAACTTCTCTACCTTTAATGTAGAAAAACCGTAACATACGATTGAACAACCTTCATAAAAAAAATCTTCCTTTTTCCTTAGTAAACTCCATTTGCTTCGTTGATAATTTGCGAGAAATGATACCTTTCTTTCTCCTTAAAGATTAAAAAAATATTCCTTAATAATCCCTTTATATATATATATATATATATAAACAAAGTAATATGTATTTTGAATATTTTATTTTTTTCCTTTTACTTCTATGCTTTCTTGTCTTTTTTTTCTTCTATGTTTCCTTGTAAATATTTTTCTCGATAATCTTTTTTTTTTAATAATCTTCCACTAAATAATAAAATTTATATTCACCTTTTTGACGTTTCCTTATACTTCCACATATAATTTCTTCACTAATTTTGTAATACTCCTTTATCTTTTTAAAAGTAACTTGAAATATAATAAAATATTCTTTATCTTTTTAAAAGTACCCCTGGAATATAATAAAATATTCTTTCTTTCTCATTTTTTTTGGCTTTTCCTTATACTTCCCACGTATAATTTCCTCTCTACCCTCTTTTGAATATTCTTTTTCTCAACTTAATGAAACACTTTATAAACTCCAATGCAATTAAAGTTAGTCGGATATATATGGTTGGTCACCTTTAATGTTTTAT
>ML790726.1:598303-610341 GCA_009831015.1 Picea engelmannii | reverse complement strand
ATATATATATTTATAACTTAATTTTGCAACCCAAATACAGAGATATTTTAAATATTTCCCATAGCATCCATTGATCAGTGTGAACTGATTCTGTAACATGATATTGAATTCTTATTTTGCTACATTTATATAACTAACATGAAGCAGAGAAAGAAAGTTTTTCATTTGGACTTCAGTAGCATGATTACTCAGTGTTTTCTGGGGGTGTTATTGTTTTAAGAGCAATGCAATGCAATAAGCACAATTTTCTGCATATGCAAATTGTTTTCCTTATTTATCATCCTATATTCTCCCCCCATCCACTCTCTCCTCTTATAGACATTTGGTTTTTCCTATAGCCACTAAAAGTACTTTTGGGTAAGTACAGTGTTGATGTACTTGGCAGGTTATTTCTGCCTTGATTGAAACATTGCTACAGAATGACTTCCAAGTTCCCTCCTTAAAACTAAATTTACTCGCAAGTTATCAATTATCTCCCATGGCAGAAATGTTTCAGATTTATCCTGTCTGTTATCCCCTATTTCTAGGGATAACTGAGGAGATGATGTCTCGAGGCCCTCAGGTTGCAGACATGGAGTACCGTGAGACAGATGACTGATAATGTCCACATGCATAGACAAAGACCCACTTCACCACCATGCATTGTCGGTTCGTCACGATGGCATTCACCACATCAGCTTGCTTCCGGAAGACAATGGGTCTTGCTCCATGAGGTACAAGTCAAGTATTGTGGTAAGTGTCACTTTAATACTTGAGGCATTTGAGTATGTTGCATTTAAAGCTGCTTTTGATTAGAGAACATCCGCTTGCAAACGTGAGCTTTTGATTAGAGAACATCCGGACTTAGCTCACGTTTGCAAGTGTGTATAAGGACGGCAACACCTCCCATACCTAAACTTGGGAAGTTGCAGAGGGTCTTTGAGCACTTGTTTAATTTGATGAAGTAGTTTTGATGCACATGTTTAGGTGGCTCTTGTATTAAATGTGATTTTACTTGCCATGATACATTTGAGACCCTTGGAGGGCACACTCGTTTGTCTTTGCAAAACCTTGCTTGGTGGACGATTTGGAGGAACAAGCCAAGCTTGGGCTTTCATTGGGGCAGGAAACCCACAGGTTGGATGCCATGACCCACACCCTGGGCCAGCTAGATGATGGGCGTTGCCTCTGGTGGCAAGAGAGGACACCTTGGACAATGACACCTAGCCCTTTCCATCCCAATGACTTGCCTTTGGAGGGCTTGCACCACACTTCTAGGGTTTGACATCATGATTTGGAGCTATGGCTTGTGGTGGTGATGATGATTTGATGGACACTTGGCACCTTGTGATGAGGAGGATCCCTTGCACCATGGAGAAGACCCTGGCACATGAAGGGAAGGCCTTAGGAGGCTCAACGACTTCATCCTTATGTTCAATGACTTGCCAAGATGTCACCCTAGAAGCGCTTGATGTCACCTTTAGGGTTTCTTTTTTGTGCGAAATTCAAATTAAAATTGTAAAGGGACAAAACTAAGGGGGTCGGCCCCCTTGTTTTGTGGTTTACCCTAACTTAATGTGGATTTTTGTCGCCTTTATACACACCTCGAGTAACATGGAAGAAATCTTCAATCCACTGGGTGTGTCCTTGGGGCCAAGTCTCGAGTCAAGGTGTTGTCACCTGATCCTCAACTCCTTTGTCTAGGCCAACTCCTAGTGAAACCAAGGGGGGTAGCCCCTAAAGAAAATAATCTAAGGCTTCAACTGATCTAAGTACAAGAAATAGAATATAGGATTTTATTGCAACAAAAATAGTAAATAAAGAATCAATCTACACTAGCAACATATAATTCATTCACTTATCAAAAGATATATTCAGTAATAATAAAGCAAATGAGATACATCAATACATTACTTCAACTGAAAAAGGCTTGCAATGTAAATACTTGAAGTAAATGGCTTAAAAGTAAAAGTGAGACCAGTGCCAAATATTGCGAGATGTATGTAATGCCACCGAATGAAGATTGTCGTATGAATTCTCCATGTAAAGTTTTAATTAAGTTGATTAGGTTTATTGTGAAAGTGACTCATGTGTTTGCAAGCCACCTTATGTGCAATGTGTGCTAAGTGTTGCAGAAAAATAAATCTAATCTAGGTGTGACCTCTAAGAGGATATCCCTCAAATTGGAATTCGCTAAGAACTTGCCGAAGCCCAAATGATTTCACCAACAAGTTCAATAAAGATGTCGGATGTCCAACAAAGGGAGAACCTAGATCTCAAAGTTTTTGTCTGGCTTCACACGCGATCTCTATGCGGTTTCCAATTAAAGAAATAGCAACTTAAAAGGTTTCCCTAATTAAACTACTCCACACTGACCAGCCTCGGTTCTGTATGAGCTTACTTCCAGAGATCGAGACTAAGCTTGAAGAGGAAGGGCCAGGAACAATACTAGGGGGAGTTGAGGGGATGGTTTATTTGCCAAATTGAAATGCAAAAAGTACATTTGCAGAAAAGGAAATCTAATCTAGCAAATATTTCTAACTAACTTAATCTAGAAATTGAAACTAACCTAAGTTGCACAAAACAGGGAAAGGTCTGGAAGTTTCCGAAACGGGGACATCAAGAAACGTGACCCTCCAAAAATCGAACCGTCAAGGGAAACATCGTATATATATATATATATATATATATATATATATATATATTGATACACATAAATGACACATTATCTTGCAAGAAAAAATATTGATACACATAAATGACATTTTAGAAAGAAAACCATGTCTATATTAACATGAAAAGACAAGTGACACATAGTTACAGGAGTAATGTATATATATATATATATATATATATATATATATTAAATAACACATTATCTTGCAAGAAAAAATATTGATACACATAAATGACATTTTAGAAAGAAAACCATGTCTATATTAACATGAAAAGACAAGTGGCACATAGTTACAGGAGT
Source organism: Picea engelmannii (assembly GCA_009831015.1). Classification (NCBI taxonomy): domain Eukaryota; kingdom Viridiplantae; phylum Streptophyta; class Pinopsida; order Pinales; family Pinaceae; genus Picea; species Picea engelmannii. The sequence continues at coordinate 607,385 of ML790726.1, read as the reverse complement.
AATGCCTTGCATGAGGACACTTGGATCAACCCCAAAAATGTTAACCGATGAACATCGAGGTACATAGAGGGCTTGATTCTCTTGATTAAATGCCAGTTCCATACCCTTATACATGATAGAATCCAGTGGAAACGTTGTAATCCTGCCAATCTTGAAATCCTGAAAACTGTTAACTCTGTTGAATTTTGAATGGGACCTAAAATTCTACTTTCTGCATATGAATTCCAATGAAGTTGGAACCACTCTCAAACATCCTGAAACAATTAATGGTAATGTTAAAAATTTAAGTAAAAGGATGAAAATGAAAGATAAAGGAGAATGCCACTTTTACTTAATTAATTAATAGGGTGGGTGAAATGGTGATGATATTTAGACAGACTTTAAATGTTTATTAGTGGTTAAAGAGGGGATTTTTTTCCACAGAAGGGACCCACGGTGTTAATATTTAGTGTTGTTATTAGGTTATTTCCATATTACATGAGCATTTCAATGCATTTCCAAAACAACAGCATAAAGAGGATCACTGAAAGAAACACAATCACAAGGTACACAACATTTTATCCTGGGAAACCATCATGGGGGAGAAAACCCAACAAAAACTTCCTCAATAATAGATTGCCAATACAATGCCAAGACTAAAACCAAAACACTAAAGATAAACCAAGACTGAGCATGCGCCTCTCTTCTCCTTCCTCCTGCAACTGCAACTGCCTTCAAGATATGTGCACTAGATGAGTGAGTGTGAGAGTGTGTAAGTGAGGCATCATCCTCACACATAAATACTAGTTGAGGAGGCACTGGGGTTATGTCTCTTCACTTAGTGGGGCCGACTTCTCTTAGAAATGGTTAAAACCACTTTATAAGTACTAGGAGCCGACTTTACAAATACCACTATACAAATGCAGTTTGACCAATCCACAAAAGGGGATTTGATCTCATAAAAGACCCGACATTATCGATCCGCAAAAGGGAATCTGATCCATAAGATAATAACTCAAAATTAATTAGAATATTCTTCGAAGTTACAATATTTCAACACTCCCCCTTAACAAGAAGGGTATTCTACTGACATGACCCAATACAACATCATCAAGAGAAGGAGAGGGCAGCATCATCATCAGCATCTGGAACACTAGCTGGCACATCTACAAATCATCGTAAGTTTTTCTCATCATCAATATCATCATTGTTTACAGCATGGAGTTGGACTAACATCATCAGCAGCATGAAGCTGAAACATCAACATCAATAGCATGAAGCTAGAACAACAACATCATCAACAGCACGAGGCTGGAACAACATCATCAACAGCACGAGGTTGGAACAACATAATCAACGGCACGAGGCTGGGACAACAACATCATCCACAACACGAGGCTGGAACAACATCATCAGTATGTGGAAACAAAATGAGGCAGGTGTATCAACAACAACATTTGTGGTACTCCGACAGACCGTCCTTACCCGACCTTTGGGATCTGCCCAGGAATCATAAGATTCCCTAGGCTATAAAATCCTAACAAGCTACCACGTGGTACTCTGACAGACCATCCTTACCGGACCTTCGAGATCTGTCCAGGAATCATGAGATTCCCTAGGATATAAAATCCTAGTGGAGCTACCACTACTGACCATAGCTGGCATATACATGCACAGGTACTCTGACAGACCGTCCTTACCGGACCTTCGAGATCTGCCCAGGGATAATCAATCCCCTAGGATATAAAATCCTAAAGGAGTTACCCGTTGTTGGTCAGGATACCATAATATCATCAGCATCACTCTCCCTTTCGAGGGAGGTCCTTTTGGACAACACCAAGCTTGTCTCGGGAGTACTCAAACTTCACACAAGACAGAGGCTTGGTCAACACATCTGCAACCTGCTCATTTGTGCCAACATATTAGAGATTTACAACTCCCCTCTGCACCATATCACGAATGTAGTGATACCGGATCTCTATGTGCTTCGACTTATCATGGAACATTGGTTTCTCCGTCATCTTTATACAACTCTAGTTATCACATAGAATCACGGTGGATTCCATCTCCAGATCGAACAGACCTGTCAACAACTTCCGAAGCCATAGGGCTTCACAACTAGAGGAACATGTTGCAATGTGCTCCGCTTCTGTCATGTTGAGAGCAATACTGGATTGCTTCCTTCTTTGCCATGAAGTCATGGCTGACCCCAAACTAAAACAACATCCTAAAGTGCTCTTTTTGTCTGAAGCACTTCCAACCCAATCTGAATCAGTATAACCATACAGTCTAAAGTCGTGATCTCCAGTATAACAGAGACCATAATCCAACGTACCCTTAAGGTATCTCATCACATGCTTTGCAGCTACAAGGTGAACACATCTGGGCTCCACCAGATATTGAATCAAGGTGTTCATAGCAAAGCATATATATGGCCTGGTATTCGTCAAATATATCAATGATCCAATAATCTGTCTATATAGAGTAGCATCAACCAACTCTGACGAAGTATCAACTAGGAGCTTCAAATTCGTTTCCATGGGTGTGTTCATGGCTTTACATTCCAACATGTCAAATCTCTTCAGTATTTCAACTACATACTTCCCTTGGTTAAGGAAGATCTTCTCTACGCTCTGCCAAACTTCAAGACCTAAGAAATAATGCATGGGGCCTAGGTCTTTCATCTCAAACTCTACAACGAGCTTCTTCTTGCAATCTGTGATGAGATTTTCTTCTCCTGTTAAGAATAAGTCATCCACATATAGTAGCAATATAACTGGCTCATCATTCATAACCTTGAAGTAAAGGTTAGGATCAGCTTTACTTTTGGTAAAGCCCAAGCTCGTCAGGAAACTATCAATTCTGCCATACCAAGCTCTAGGAGCTTGCTTCAGCCCGTACAGAGCTTTCTTCAACCTGCAAACATGAGTCTTTCTATCTTCAACTTCAAACCCTTATGGTTGTTCTATAAACACTTCTTCTTCAATAACACCATTTAAAAAAGTTGTTTTCACATCCATCTGGTGTAACTTCCACTTCATTTTCGCTGCAAGAGCTATGATGGTTCTGATAGAAGTGTATCTGGCTACAGGAGCAAATGTTTCTTCATAGTCAATACCTTCCTTCTGAGAAAATCCATGAGCCACAAATCTTGCCTTATGTTTTTCAATACTTTCGTCTGGTGCATTTTTTATTTTGTATATCCATTTGGAAGATACCACATTTTTTTTCTTTGGTCTTGAAACTACTTCCCATACATCATTCTTTATAATGGACTGGCATTCTTTTGTCATGGCATCCATCCATTCTTTCTTCTGAACGGCTTCTTCAAAGCAAGTAGGTTCCTTTTCTACGAGATCACACATCAAGGCCATATAGTTGGAGAATCTTTGGGGCACCATACTTCTCTGCATCTTGAATAAGTTCTCTTGCCCAAGTTGGCTTTCTCTTGTGAGAGATCATCATACGGAGAGGTTCTTGAGATTCTATCATATCATGATCTTTCGGAATCTCATCGTGAGGGTTAACTGTAACTTCCTTCACGGGTTCTGCAACTTTGGGAGCTACAGGTTCTTCTTCATATACTTCTTCAAGCTGGCATTTCCTTGATCTTTTGAGTGTTCATCTTCATCAAAGGTCACATCTCTATTGATCTCAATATGATGGTAACCTAGTATGTAAATTCTGAAGGCTTTAGAGACCTCACACTATCCAACAAATATTCCCTTCTTTCCTGAAGGATCCAACTTAGTTCTCTTTTCTTTTGGAATGTGTACAAATACTGGAAAACCAAATATTTTGAGATGGCTTACTTCTGGCTTTTTTCCGGTGAACATTTCTTCGGGAGTTTTGAATCCAAGTGCACTATGGGATAATCTGTTTTGGACATATACTGTTGTTGTTGCATCTTCAGCCCATAAGTGCATTGGAAGATCTTGATCATGAATCATAGTCTTTACTGCTTCCATAATTGTTCTATTCTTTCTTTTTGCTACACCATTTTGTTGAGGTTTATAGGGAGTGGTGAGCTCCCTCTTAATCCCGGCATCTCTGCAAAATCTTTCGAATTCATTTGAAGTGTACTCTCCTCCATTGTCTGACCTGAGTATCTTGATTTTCCTTTCGGAGAGGTTTTCTATCAGGGATTTGAATTCCTTGAACTTTCCAAGTACTTCATCTTTTGATTTCAAGAAATAAACCCAAGTCTTACGAGAGTAATCATCAATAAAGGATACATCACAAGAGTAATCTTCTTGGGATCTCCTCCCAATGACACATCACTCCATCAACTCGCTACTTGACTCATGCTAACTCCCCTTAAGTGAATCTCAAGTGTGAGAGAGGAAGAGTTAACTAAAAACATGTTCAAAACATGTTTCCACAAAAATAGCATTTGCTGATTTTTGTCTTTTATTTGACTTTTATTTACCTTTTTTTGAGAGAAAATCATTTTTTCTTGAGTAAAAGTCAATATTTACCCTCAAAAAGGTGGTACTTAGGTAAAGTGTGTATTCTGTTTTGAGGTTTGCATGTACTAGCATTGGGTTACTAAAACTACTTGCAAGGGCACCTTGAACGAGCATATAACCATAAAATTATGAGCAGAATTTTACTTAACTGTTTGTTGTCCTAAAACAGCAGCAAATGACAGTTTGAAGATAAAACTTAAAGCCAAATTTCAGGTCAAAGACAGACCTGTTTTGGCAGTCTTATAGGACCTCAGTTTTCTTCATGATATCAGAGCCTTGGTGGCGAACACTTGCTAATTTCTAGAGCATACAGTTGGCAGTTTCTTGACAGCTTGTTGGCAGATTTTTTGGACAGCTTGTTGACAGTTTGTTGGACAGTTTGTAGGACAGTTTTGGACCTAATGGACAGCCTCTTATCACACCTGTGTTGACAAGCGTGAGGCTGATTTTGGACAGCCTCTTTTCACACCTATGGTGACAAGAGTGAGGCGTACTCTTTTGCAATCGTAGCATCAGTGTGAATTCAGTGGACAGCCATGTCGGTGTCTAAGATGAGGGCAGAGGATAGGCTAGTTGGAGCTAGCAACTGGTCCCCTTGGAAGACCAGGATCATATTCGTCTTGGAGGATCTTGAACTATGGAATATAGTTCAAGCTCCCGTGGTGATTTCTCCTGCACCTGCTCTATCACCATTGTTGGATGCGGATTTCAAGAACACCAAGGCGAAGAGGACTATTTGTGATGCAATGAGAGACCACATTATACCCCACTTAGCTGGGAAAGACTATGCCTTTGAGATATGGGCCTCATTGTGCAAGTTTTACCAGAGTCCCAATCAGAACCGGAAGATGGTTCTGCAGGACAAACTCAGGAGCATTCAAATGGTCAAAACAAAGTCAGTCACTTCATACCTTGGCAGATTCACTCAGATTCGAGATGAGTTAGTAGCAATCAGAGAGATTGTGGATCGGACTTTATGGTGAGGACAACTTTAAACAACTTTTCCAAACCTTGGGGTTCATTTGTACAAGGCATTGTAGCCCGGGAGGTCATGCCTACTTGGGAGAGACTTTGGGACAACTTCGTATAGGAGGAGTTGAGATGCAGCTCTGGGTCTTCAAGACATCAGCGTATATATGAGGGTGATGAGGATCTTTCTCTTTGGACAAAGGGCAAGAAAAAGGTCGGCAAGGGTGCTAGACAGGGTCCCAAGATGGGGGCCAACCCATAGGGAGAGAGTGGCAGTGGGCAGAAGAGGGATATGAGCAAAGTGAAGTGATTTGCTTGTAAGAAGATGGGGCACTATGCTGGAAAGTGTCCCAATAGGAAGAAGAGGCCGGGTGGTACAACAACTACAGCAGATGACGCAAAGTTTCAAGCACAGTTTGAGAGGGAGTGCCTTCCTTATTTGTTGCACTTCAGTTGAGTCTACACCTAGCATTTGGTATATAGACAACGAAACTTCAAGCCACGTGACTGGTGTTAGAGAGCATTTCTCCGACCTCAGAGATCCAGAGGTCAAGATGGAGATTGCTCTTGGTGATGACACCATAGTCAGAGTTGTTGGGCATGGCACAGTTACTTTTCAAAGGAAGAGTTTGCCACCCATTTCGTTCAGGGATGTGTTGTACGTCCCTGGGTTGAAGAAGAATCTGATATCAGTTTCCACCCTCCATGATAGGGGTCTTGAGGTGTCCTTCAGAGGAACAAAGGTCCTCATACACCCTAAGGGGTCTCGTCTCACCTCAAGGCAGGTGATTGGAGTGAGGGATGGGAAACTATACAGATTGTTTTTTCAGCCCCAGCATGTTTTGGCAGCGAGTAGCGACGGCAGCAATCAGTTGTGTGAGTTGTGGCATCGGAAGATGGCTCACCTTCATCATGGGGCTCTTGGAGGGTTGAGAGTGGTTGTGACAGGAGTGCCATAGTTCAGCTCAGAGCATCAGGATGTGTGCAGAGGGTGTGCGCTTGGTAAGTTTACCAAGGTTGCTTTCCCAAGCAATGACACTAGGTCAGCTGGGATACTGGATTTAGTACACACAGATGTGTGTGGGCCCATGTCTCATACATCCTTCAGTGGTTGTGAGTATTATCTCACATTCATAGATGACCACTCAAGGAAAACCTGGATCTATTTCCTGAAGGCCAAGAGTGAGGTCTTCAAGAGGTTCCAAGATTTCAAAGCTCTTGTGGAGAACCAGACAGGAAAGAGAATCAAGGTCTTGCGATCAAACAATGGAGGTGAGTATGCCTCCACAGAGTTTGTAGACTTATGTACCCGTGCAGGGATTAGAAGACAGATGACCGTGCCTTACAACCCCCAGCAGAACGAGGTTGCCGAGAGGAAGAACGAGGCGATTACAGGTGCAGCGAGATCCATGTTGCATGATCAGACTTTGCCTTTATACCTTTGGGCTAAGGTGAATGTTGTTGCAGTTTATCTGCAGAACAGGAGTCCCCACAGGATTTTGGGGAAGAAGACTCCTGAGGAGGCCTTCACTGGTAGGAGGCTCGATGTTGAGCACATCAGGATTTTTGGTTGCTTGACTTACTCTCATGTCCCCTCAGAGAAAAGGACAAAGCTAGACCCCACAACCCAGCAGGGGATTCTAGTTGGGTACTCAGAGGTCTCGAAGGCCTACTGGATCTACATTCCATCACAGCAGAGAGTGGTGGTGAGTAAAGATGTTAGATTTGAGAAGGGTAGAGCTTTCAGGAGGTCTCTCGAGTCGAGAGTCAGTATTGAGGAGGATGCAGCGACACATATTGATGTTTCAGAGGGAGCACAACCTCAGGTGTCCAGTACACCAGTTTCAGGGGTGACAGGGTCACCTTGCACAACTTCAGGTTCACAGTTGCAGGGGGTTCAGGCAGAGGGTGCAGAGGCTTCAGGATCTCAGAGTGTTGGGATTAGATCTGAGGCAGAGACTCTTGGGCAAGGAGATCTTACTTCTCCCTTGGTTACTTTAGGGAAGAGGAAACTGAGATGGTTTCAACTTTCAATAGACCCTGAAGGAATCCAAGGAGAATGCAGGAGAGCGGAAGAGACAGTTCAGAGAGAGCAGAGCACCAGAGAGGCGTGGGTCCTACTTGGCGATGGTGACAAGCATCACAGATGCAAAGCCCGAGACATTTGCGCAGGAAGTTGACCAGCAGGTTTGGCGAGAGGCCATGCTAGAGGAGTATGACTCCATTATGCGCAATGATGTTTGGGAGGTGGTGTCGAGGCCAGTGAGGAAGTCAGTTATGAGTTCCAAATGGTTGTACAAGACCAAGTATGTTGCAGATGGCAGCATAGAGAAACACAAGGCCCGATTTGTGGCGCGTGGATTCTCTCAGGTAGAGGGAGTTGATTTTGATGAGACAATCGCACCAGTTGCGAGATACACTTCCATTTGGAGTATTATTTCCATAGCGGCAAAGATGGGTTGGAGGATACATCAGATGAATGTAAAGACCGCATTTCTCAATGGCTTTATTGCGGAGGAGGTGTAGATTGAGCAGCCACAAGGATTCGAGGTGTGTGAAAAAGACTCTCACTTGTGCCTTCTGAGAAAGGCATTGTATGGTCTGAAGCAAGCTCCCAGAGCTTGGTATTCATGTATTGACTCATATTTGCTTCAGATGGGTTTTGAGAAAAGTGATGTTGATCCTAACCAATGTTGTATATGTCGTGTCGGCGAAAGTGTCGACGAGGGTCCGGAATGTAACTTCTTGGCGACATCAACGGAAAATGTCACAAGACCTCAAAAAAATACAAAAACACTCATTTTTTTCAATTTTTTAAACTTGTAAAGCAACAACAACATCAAATAAACACTTTGCTACAACCAATATGAAAATATGAAAATACAACCAATAAATAAGATGCATACGATCTCAAGTGGTCACATATTGTTACTAAACTGAAAATTCTGAAACATGTTCTTGATAGGATGATAGTAGATACAAAATCACATCAAATGATCAAAATAAATGTATCTCATGAGATGAATCATCATGAGGCATCTAGATACTAAATAGTACATGATAAAATGAAAATGATAGATCATAGGAATCCAAAATTCAAATCATTGATTCCCTCTTTGTCGTGTTGCTGCTACTCTAGCCCTTTTATGGGTAAAGGGCACCAATTTTCCTTTGGAAGCAGTAGGTGGTCGTGGAGGTACTCTAGATGAGCTTGGAGTGGAAGCTCCAGCTGTTCCAAATGCTACATCTGAGGTGGTAAGTGATGGGGACGAGGTGGACGGAAAAGTGTGTTGCCTCCCAATCCCAATGGACCCAAGTCCAACTCCAGGTATAGCTCTTCGTGGAGGTGGTGGTGGCATTGGATCCACTGAAAGTCCAATCTCCTCCTCAGCCTCTGTATCCACTGGAAGTGGAACATCGTCCTCCTCCTCCTCCTCCTCCTCCTCCTCCTCCTCTGTTGCCTCCTCCTCCCTCAAATCATCCGCATGCTCCTCCAACCACTCGGAGGCCTCCTCCATCTCGGGCTCCTGAACCTCCACCCTCCAATGACTGGTGGTGTCAATGTTATCCAATGAAATGGCTTCTATGTCAGGTTCTTTCTCAAGTTACTTCACCCACAACCTTAGATTGTAGTAGACATATACCAAGTCATTAAGGCGCTGGGT
>ML790726.1:581729-592910 GCA_009831015.1 Picea engelmannii | reverse complement strand
CAAAAGTGACCAAAATTCACTTTAACCAAAGTCAAAGTGAAAATAGACAAAAGTACTAGGTACAAAGTGTCTAATCCTTCCCTCATGTGCTAAGGAGGACAAAAGCACATGGGGAACACCTCCCAAGGTACAAATCTCAACACCCACGACATCTACATAAATATGAGATTCTGGAAACAATACGCAACTGCTCAACATTTAGAGAGGGACGGGTATTACAGTCACAGATGTGGGTCGTACAAGCTCAAAACAGCCGCACGTGTGGGACGTACAAGCTTAGAACAACCGCATGTGTGGTCCATACAGCTGCGCAGCAGTAGCAGGCCGTGCGTGTGAGCAGATCAGCTCGCACGTGTGAGTCGTACAGGCCGTACAGCAGTCTCCAGGGGGCAGCAGTTCAGGTGATTTATGGATTTTCAGTTTTGTTGTTTTCTCTGTAATTTTCTCAGAGCCATTTTCCCAGTCTAGGAGCTCTTGTAAGTTTTGAAGTTATTTGAATGATGAACTGATTTAGAAGAACAGAAAAATAAGTGTGCACATGTGTGATTGTTTTTCTCGTTTTCCGCTGCAAGAAAGAAGTAAATTAATTCCAGTAGTGTAATCTAGATCTGATATGTTTTACCTAGTTGTTGGTTTTAAAGTAATTAACATGGTATCAGAGCTCTTGCTCTGAGAGAAAAGCAGATCCAGTTTATTCAGTGCAGATTATTTCAGCGAGCTTGTAGGACAAAGCTCAAGACAGCCATGTCAATCATCAGTGTGAAGGTTGAGGATCGACTTGATGGTGTCTCAAATTTCCTGCCTTGGAAGGCAAGACTGACACTGCTCATGAAGGAACAAGACTTGTGGGATATTGTGACCAATGGTATTCCAGCTCCAGCACCAACACAGACTGCAGTGCAGGGCACACAGCAGGTGCAGCCATTGGTAGATCTAACCATACAGGCAGCGTTGGAGAAGAAAGACATAAAGGCACACAGGGTGATCCTCGAAGCTAACAAGGATCATCTGATTCCACATGTGGCAAAGAAGACCGATTCTAAGGACATGTTTGATGCCCTAGTATCACTTTTCCAAAGTGATAATATGAGTTGGAAAATGATTCTCAAAACCAAACTCAGAGAAAGCAGAATGACCCACTCTAACAATGTTACCAGTTACCTTATAAGGATCACATGGATCCATGACCAGCTTGCAGCTATTGGAGAGACAGTCCTGGAGGCAGAGCTAGTTAATGTTGCTCTGAATGGGTTCACCAAGTCTTGGGAACCATTCATCATGGGCATCTGTGCCCGGGAGCATCTTCCCAAGTGGAAGAGACTTTGGGATGACTGCATTCGGAAGGAAACTCCGAAGGAGTTCAGGTCCACCAAGCAGGTCAGAGGAGGAGATGAAAACTTAGCCCTGTTCAACAAAACCAAGAAAGGCAAAGGGAAAGCTTTTGTCAAGAAGGGTCACATTCAAGGAGAGGGACAGCAGTCTAGGCAGAAGAAAGACATGAGCAAGATCAAATGTTACATTTGCCATAAGAATGGTCACTTTGTTTCTCAGTGTCCATAGAGAAAGAAAGGCAAGGGGAAGTCGCAGATAGTTGCAGCAACAGTAGAGACACAGTTGAGCGAACTTGCATCAAATTTCAAGAGTGATTTTTCATTCGTGTCTTGCCTTTCTACCAGTACTACTCCCAGGAGTGCATGGTACTTGGACAGTGGCGCACCCCCCCACATAACAGAGGCTAGAGACTTGTTCAGCAATTTTTCAGAGGATGACTCAAGGATTCATGTAGAATTTGGCAATGAAGCCAAGTCTGTTGTGACGAGACAAGGGATGGTGCAATTCCAACTTGAGTCGGGAGGATCCTTTGATGCCCATGAGGTATTGTATGTACCTAGCCTGAAGAAGAACCATTTTTCCATCTCAGTCATGGAGGACAAAGGTTATGAGGTTAACTTCTAAAGGGGGCAGGTGTTCATCCGCCCAGAGGAAGCCAGTACAGACACTGCGTTGAGGATTGGGGCCTGCAATGGGAACCTATATAGACATCAGGGCCAGCCTGTTCAAGCATTGATGCACACCAGTGAGAGCTCATGCAAGTTGTGGCACAAGAGGATGGGACATCTCCATCACAAAGCTCTACCATTACTGAGACAGATGGTCACTGGGCTTCCAGACTTCAGTCTGGATCATTAGAGGATGTGCAAAGGCTGTGCTCTTGACAAGAATGTCAAGGCATCATTTCCTAGCAGCGAGACTCTATCCAAAGGCATTTTGGATCTGATACATTCTTACATTGGTGGGCCTATGTCAGTTGCTTCAGTGAAGGGCACATCCTATTATGTGACCTTCATTGATGACTTCTCTAGGAAGACCTGGATCTACTTCATGAAGACCAACGATGAGGTCTTCAGTCATTTCCGAGAGTTCAAAGCTCAAGTGGAGAACATGACAAGAAGGAAGATCAAGGTGTTAAGGACAGATAACGAGGGTGAGTACACCTCTAATGAGTTCACTAATTTTTGCAAGGAGGCAGGAATCAAGAGGGAGAAGACTATGGCCTACAACCCACAGCAAAATGGAGTTGTAGAGAAGAAGAACCAATCTATCATCAGTGTAGTGAAGGCCACGATCCACGATCAGAGTTTGCCTATGTTTCTGTGGGCCGAGGCATGCAACACAGTTGTGTATTTGCAAAACAGGAGCCCACACCGGATACTGGAGGATAAAACACCGAAGAAAGCATTCACAGGCAGGAGACCTAAGATAGGACATCTCAGGATTTTTTGTTGTCCAATCTATATCCACATCCCTATGGAGAAGAGGACAAAGTTGCAGCCCTCAGGAGAGAGGGGCATCTTGGTAGGTTACAGCAAGGATTCGAAGGCCTATAGAGTATTTCAGACAGATCAGCAGAGGACAGTGGTGAGCCAAGATGTCAAGTTCGAGGAAAACTTGGCATCTAGGAAATCTCAGGATCTACCCACAGTTGAAAAGGGGCCACGGGAGGTGGGCCTAAAGGATGAGCCGATAGCAGACACTTCCAGTGCAGGAAGCCAGACTCCAAAGGAGGAGGAGGAGCAGTCAGCCCCTTTGACTTTAGTTAGGAGGCTCGGGTGGTTTGAGCAGACCTTGCGGGATGCTTGGGAGCATGTTGAGCCTCCCAGGACCACATTTCAGGAGAGCAGGCCTCCTCAGAAGTTTCCAACGTATATGGCTTTCATGACCAGCATCATAGACTCAGAGCCCTCCAGCTTTGGGGAAGCAACCAGCCAGCAGGTGTGGAGAGATGCCATGGTGGAGGAGTACAACTCCATCATGAGGAATGATGTCTGGGAGATTGTGTCGAGGCCAGTGGGAAAGTCAGTGGTGACTTCTACATGGTTGTACAACATAAAACATGCAGTAGATGGTAGTGTGGAGAAGTACAAGGTGAGATATGTGACTAGAGGATTCTCTCAGAAAGAGGGAGTAGACTACGAAGAGACCTTTACTCCTGTGACCAGATACTCCTCTATCCGAGCAATACTTTCTATAGCTTATGAGATAGAGTGGAGCATCCATCATATGGATGTGAAGACCGCCTTCCTCAATGGAGTCATTGAGGAAGAGGTCTACATTGAGCAGCCATAGAGGTTTGAGGTCCATGACAGAGAGACACATGTATGCAGGCTGAAGAAATCCTTGTATGGACTCAAACAGGCGCCTAGAGCCTGGTACTCCAGGATCGACAGGTATCTACAGAGCATGGGCTTCACCAAGAGTGAGGCAGACTCCAACCTATATTTCTTACTAGTGGGATCTAAAGTTCTCATCTTGGTTCTTTATGTGGATGATCTCATTCTAACTGGTGCAAGATGCAAGTCAGACTTGGCTTCAGAATTTGAGATGAAGGATATTGAGTTGATGCATTACTTTCTGGGACTTGAGGTATGGCAACGACTGGGCAAGATCTTCCTTAGACAAGGGAAGTACACTTTAGAGATCCTGAAGAGATTCAGGATGGAGGATAGCAGACCAATGGCCACTCCGATGGTGACCAACTTGAAGAATATTGATTCTTCAGCTTCAAAGTTGGAAGACTACAGACAGTACAGGAAGTTGATTAGCTCGTTGATGTATCTGGTCAACACTCGACCAAACATCTGCTTTGTTGTTAACACCTTGAGCCAGTTCATGGTGAAGTCGAGGGAGGTTCACTGGGTTGCAGCNATAGGGACGTCTCCCTTGGACTAGCCCTCCTAAATAGAAAGAGCCCCCCATCGAGGTGACAGTGGGTGGGGAAGCTCCTGTTACGCCGGTTTTAAGCCTTGACTCAAGCTACTTAAACCCCTCCTACAAACCGTGCGATAACAGGACCCACTTCCATAGCCAAAGGTACAAATACCTTCAGGGCCAGGGGAATCAAGCAGAAGCCAAAATCCCCGTGTAGGGTCCTGGTCTATTCGTATTGAGGATGAGGAGGATGTGGACTTCGATGAGGATTATGATGATTATTAATATCTAGTATCATACTATGCTTATTTTTGGACTCTAGAGGGCATTTAGAGCCTCTTTATTGATGTATTTTTGTTCAGAACTTCAGATATGTATTGCACTTAATGATATTTTGGTTATATGCACTCTTAATTGCTATATAAATGAGAAACTTTGGGGTCGATCGGTCCATTCTGGTTTCTGGTTCTGATAACATCGGTAAATAATTCAAAAAAAGAGAGAGAGAGAGAGAGAGAGAGAAAGGTACAACGTATAGTCGTCGTACAGTGGCATGATCTAGTAGCTGCAGAGAGAGATCGGGTCATTGGGTGAAAGATTGGGTTGTTGAGAGGGAAATCATCGTGTTGTGGTCGTGGAGTTGCAAGGCGTGAGGTGACAATGGTGGAGACAACCGTGCAAGCAGAGAAGCATCCACGGGGGGTTGAGGTTGTAGCAATGAGAAGATCTGCGTGGCGTGTATCGGCCACAGGTGTGGCAGAGAACCGATGGTAGTGGTGTTAGAGTTGTCACAAAGGAGAAAGTGCTTGTGGAGCTGATGAACGTCGGTTGGAGAGATGAAGCAGAGTTGGGTGCGGTGCAAAGGATTCGGCAGCCACTAGCAGAGCCGACAGCCGCCAACAGAGGAGTCGCGTGGGACTCTCATAGCGAGGCAAGCGTGGAGGCGAAGGCCACAAGCGCAACAGCCGCCAAGAAGTGAAGGGGTGGGCCGCCAGAGATCAACTGTCAGCCTACAACAGAGTCACAGCCAGCAGGCCGCCAACAAGGCCGCGGGTCGCCACGCAAGGCAGCAACAAACCCAGGAAGCCACTAGGACAACTGAAGGTAGGGCCAAGGTAGCCAGGTAGCGAGCAGAAGGTTGCAGGCAACTGGTCCAGGCAGCAAGCAATGGGTCCCGAGCAGGGATTCGGGCAGCCAAAGATTATTTTTGTGCTAAACACAAAATTCTCCAGTTTTCATATCTGAAGGACTAAACACATTTTCAGCAATTTGTGTTCCCGGTAAAATTTTTGATTTGGTGATGGTCGCAGCCAGTTTGAGGTTTGAGGACAGGATGGAGGGTGCATCGAACTTCATCCCTTGGAAGGTGAGGGTCACATTGGTTCTCATGGAGAACGGGTTGTGGGAGTTTGCTAACACAAAGGTGACCCCACCGACGGATAAAAAGGACCTAGCCACCCATGAGTGGAAGGACGTGAAAGCCAGGAGGATCATCTTAGATGCGGTGAAGGATCGTTTGATCCCTCGCATATCTAAAAAGAAGTTAGCCAAGGAAATGTTTGTAGCTCTGACAAAGCTTTTTCAGAGTAGCAATACAAACAGGAAGATGGTGTTAAGGGAAAAGCTCAGAAACACCAAGAAGACCAAATTAGATACAGTGGTCAGTTATCTCACCAAGATCAGTCAAGTACCTGATCAGTTGGTCGTTGTTGGGGAAGTCGTGACAGATGAGGAGTTGGTGAGGAGAGCCCTGAATGGTTTCTCTAAGCCATGGGCCCCATTCATTAAAGGCATCGTAGCACAGAAGAGTCGAGACACTTCCCAAGTTTGACAGGCTATGGGATGATTTCATCCAAGAGGAGATTCGGGAGGAATCTCTAGCAAGCCAACAGGTTGGTGATGATGATAATCTGGCCCTTGCCAGACATGCAAGGAGGAGTAGGGGGAATACAAGTGGAGAGTCAACTTCACATGCTGGAAAGAAGAAGGATCTGAGCAAAGTGAAATGCTTTGTGTGCCACAAGAGTGGCCACTATGCTTCACAATGTCCAGAACAAAAGAAAGGGAAGAGTAAGTCTCAGCAAGTAGCAACATCTGCAGAAGCTCAAGTCAAGGAGTTTGCTGACAAGCTCGAGGAGTTTTCGTTGGTCTCTTGTCTTTCTGGCACAGATTTCGGTAGTGTCTGGTTCGTGGCTAGCGGGGCTTCTCGTCACATGAAAGGGACACATGAGTTGTTCACCAATTGGTCAGAGACAAACTCAAATTTGCATGTGGAGCTTGGCACCCATGCCAAGTGTGGTGTAGAGGAAGTTAGGACAGTCAGATTCTAGCTGGAGTCAGGAGGTTTTCTGGAGGTGGTAGATGTGTTGTATGCCCCAAAGTTAAGGAGGAATTTTCTCTTAGTCTCAGCTCTGGAGTACAAAGGTTATGCACTCTTGTTCCAAAACGGACAAGTGTTCATGCATTCAAAGGGAGCTAGCCTAGACACAACAGTTAACATTGGTGTCAGAGAGGGAAAGGTATACATGTTGCAAGGCAAGCCTGTAAGTGGATTCAAGGGGATCTTGCATCGTGGATCAATGTCAGTGACAAAGAATGAGAAGCAGGAGGCTATGAAGGGTCAACATAGTTCACAGACTTCAAGTGTGGGGAATCAACCTTCAGATGGGAAGAGGGAGTTAGCCCCTTCCAATTCTGTTAGGAGACCTAGTTGGTACGAGATGACATTGATGTATGCTCATGAGCAAGAGAAGGCTCCTAGGAGCACATTGAGGGAGAGAAGGCCTTCGACGAAGTTTCCAAACTTCATGGCACTGATATGTAGCGTCGTCAATTATGTGACTTCCAGTGTTCAGGGAGTCGTTGACCAGCAGGGTTGGAGGGATGCTAGTGTGCAGGATGATGTGTGCGATATTGTGCCAGGGTCGGAGGGAGACCCAATTCCATGTGTCTCTTCGAGAAGTACCTTCCTCACGAAGAGGGAGTGTTGATGTTTGTAGCATCGGACAGGTACGTCCACATAAGTTTTGTGTCTAAGATGTGGAAGTCATCCTTAATACCTCTCAAGACTTAGGATATTCACTTTAATAGTAATTATTAAAGTGAATGTACTTTCATAATTAATAGAGTTTAATTTAAGTCAAATGCCTAAGTATTTGGCATTAGTGAGTTAAATTAGATGCTAGCCATTAGATCATAAAGTGAAGGTAAGATCTAATCTTAGCCATTGATCACTTTGGAGGTCTAGGGTTTTGGATTTAGGGTAAACTCAAGATTATAAAAGGTAGCCTAAGTGAGAGGAGGAGACACACACAAAGTGAGATAGGAGATCTCATTGATTGGGTGAAGGACTTTCATCCAAGTGTAGGGACAGGGTCTGAGGAAAGGAGCAAAGGAGTAGTAGCCAGGTGTGATAGGCTAGGCTATTTTGTTGTTTTGTATTATTCTTCAAGTGGGCCATTATCCCAGGACGGGAGCCCAGATTTTATATTAATAAAATCAACAAGGCACTAGTTTTCCCTTGGGGGTTTTTTCTGGGGTATTTACCCAGAAAATTACGTGTGCAAGTGTGTATGGTTTCTTGTTGTGCATCCACTGATTTATTTATTTAGATCGTTAAAACTCAGTTGTGCTTTTATTCAACAAAATCCGCTTAATAAGTTTATTACAACAAGGATTTGCTAGGAAGTAATTTGTCGGGTGTTGGGTTGTCGAAAATTAACAATTTAGGAGTACGCAATTTGAGGAGGTCCTCCCTCTTGTTTATTTGTTGTTTTATCTCTGCAATTGTTTTCCATCTTCTATCAAATTAAGTTGTAGATTGGAAGTACATTTCAGCCATAAAACAACACCTTATATTAGGATTGATGAGTGGCACCCCTAGCCCTCCAAGAATAGTTTCTATAACACATTTCCAGCAAACACTTAAGGTTAAATTGAATCTAATTAATTCCTTTTACCTTAACTATACACCCAAGTGATGAATGTATCAACTAGTTCTTTCATCTATTAGATGGGTGAATGTGGCAAACGAGCCTTTTCTACCATATAGCCTACCCCTAAGTAGTAAATTGTAACAAACAAGTTCTTTCATTTCATGCAATATTTCATGACTCCATTCTCCCATAGATTGATAGGCAACGGTCCCATATTATCCCATTTCCTTGTTCCCCTCTTCTTCCTTTCTTTTAATTCCAGTATCCTTTCCCCATTTCCATTTCCTTCCATACACTATACTACAACCTTTGTTTTATCAAGGCTTACTCTTTATTTTCACCCTGAGCTCCCACTCCATAGCCTTAATAATCCTATCTTTAGGGAAGCCCCTCTTACAATACGCAGCCTTCCTGAGTTACACAAAGCACTTTGGTGCTAGGGACTTTACACTTTGTGGGTGCTAGATTTGTTGCAACACTTGGGATAAAGTAGAAGGACTTGATGTACCAGCTTTGGCAAAGATCAAGTATTGTACTTTATCTTCATATTGTGCAAATGAGTTTTGCCATTGTTGTCCTAAATTCTCTTAATGCAAATCTGATTTTCAGATCTGGTTCATATGTTTTGACCAAGTTTCATGGCTATTTCAATATGTCGATTTATTGGGACCGTTGTTATCACGAGCATCCTCCCAAGGGTTGTTCCCACCCCGGAACCGTGCTCTAAGTGGGAGTGTCCAAGAAACGCCCTTGGGAGCGTGCTCCCTAAAATCGGGAGTGTACTCCAGGGCTTCCTAGCACGCTCCCTGTCACTATGGGGAGCATGGCATTCCCTAGGATGCTCTCGAAGTAGAGAGCACACTCCCCAAGCGCTCATAGCTTGCAATGCCAACACCTAGTGGTAGGGTGAAGAGAAAACCACACCAAGATTCAGAGGTTTAGGTTAGTTATATGCAAGAATTAGACAAACTGGTCCCTGATGAGAAAGAGTGTGTTACCATATAGAGATAATTAAGCCACTACATCAATGGAGATGGTGTCTTTGGGACCAACCATGCAATTAAAGATCGAGGGAATATGTCTTCTCTCAAGTGGTGGAACATGCATGGCAGTGCTGCCCCACAGCTACAACATTTGACAACATGGGTGCTTTCATAGGTGGTGAACACTTCTTCCACAGAGAGGTGTTGGAGCACCTACAGTTTCATCCACAGTGTCAAAAGAAACAAGTTAAATATAAACCAGTCAGAGAGCTTGGTTTGTGTGCATTACAACTTGCGATTGTTGCCCCGTTACTGTGAGGAGTCAAAGATGGATAAAACATTTAAGACTTGGGACAACAATCCAGAAGAGGACAATTTGGAGGATGGAGTATTGGTTTTGAAGCAACTGGAGAACGCTCTTATTGATGATGATGATCATTATGAGATGCCACCCCCATCCACTGCCATGGTCTCCCCCTAACAGGACTCCAACTACAGCACTAAGGGCTGCATGTTCAGTTCCACTTCCATCTACTTCTACACAATTACCTACTGCTTCAGCTCCACCACCACCACATGGAGGCTCATGTGGGAATCATGGTGGTGCAAAGAGGCAAGAAAAGTAGATACAAATTGGAATAATTGTTTCTCCTTTTTCACTACCTTATATGTCATAGACTCATAGTCCTTAGCAACTAGCTCAATTTAGTGTTTTGGACCTTTCAGTCTTCATACTTCAGTTAAACTATCATTTAGAACTTATGCAGATGACCTATTTTGTAAACATAACTATTTGGCCATGTTTATAGTTGGTAGATAACCTATTTCATTCCATAAGTTAATGATCTATTTCCTATTATACGGCTTAAAAATTTGTATGTTTGTTTGTAATTTCTAGATGGTTGATGCTGGAATGATTAAGCATTAATGTACTATGGATGCCATTTTTAACTTCATAATAATGTAGTATTCATCTACAAGTAGCACAAATATGCATGTTTTCATATATTCTACAACTGATTTGGCATTCTGCATGTTTTTTTGAATATAAATGAAAATTAATATTTAATATATATATATATATATATATGCTCCCGGGACGCTCAACTCCCGAAATTTTTTCGGAAATCGCACTCACTCTGCTTCCACGCTCTGGCTACCTTGATTGGGACAGCAAGGCTGAAATGTTGAGTGATTTGGAATGCCTTAGATGAAACTTCAGATCTGAAATGTGCTGTTATATTTCCATTGTTATTGAATGTAATTTCTAGATCTGCATACTTAATTAGATCATGCCCTAAGGGTTGTTGCATGATATAATTTTGAAGTATTTTGGGGTGTTTATCTACTTGAGCTTGCCTAGACTAATGGTGGACAGATTTGAGATATTTGCAGGGTTAATTTTGAATATTTGAGTTCAGCCCTAAGGCTGAAAACTCTATGTGATATATCAGTGACCTAATTGAAGTGAGGTGGAAATTTCAGATTGGGCAGATCTCTGAAATTTCTACATTAATGACATTATAAATATCATTCACTGATCACGAGGGTGAAAAGTCATGAGCTTTGGTGATTAGTTATTATTTTTCATGTATCGTATTAGTATATTTATGTACGTTACTCTCTTTGCAGTTCTCCTAAGTTATTAAGTTCCTCCGAGAAAAAGTTATACAATTCCATTCCATAATTTATCTTATTAAGGATGCTACTCAAATAACAAAGAAAGGAACTTTCTTAGCAACATTAGCTTTTTGAATGACTGAATATGCCAAAAAGTATCTGATTTTGTCTACAAGTTGGTGTCTCTATATTACAACTTTGTTTGGTACATTGGAAACAGTTTATCAACAAATAACTGAAAAAAAATAGAGCTAATGAAAAACCAAATAAGGCTAATATCTACCCTTTCAAAGTTTTTGCTAGGTGCTTTGACCACAAGTGAAGCATACAAAGTAGCTACAGTTATTAAATATATTCTCTACCCTTCAAAAGCTTTTGCTATGTGCTTTAGTACAACCACATGTGAAGAGTTTCTTGGAGGGGAGGCAAATACA
>ML790726.1:564679-574797 GCA_009831015.1 Picea engelmannii | reverse complement strand
TAATCCAACCTTGGGCTAAAACATCTAAATACTTTGTGGGTTTAATAACTAAGAGTTGGTAACACTTGTGCTTAAAATCTCTAAATCTTCTTTGTTGATGTGTTGATGATAATGATGTGTTGATGATAATCTCATAAATGTGATGATGCTTTGATCTCCTTATATCCTACACACAAATACTTAAAAGTGGTTAGCTTACTTTTTGTACCCTAGCATTCTTTACTTGTAAGTCTTGTATTTAATATTTGATTGAATTATTCTTTTGTATATCTTGTAATCATACTTGTAACAAAACGCCCTAACATCTAGTTGACCCCTTGCCCAATCTTAGGCACTAATCTTAGTTTCCCTAGGAAAAGGCTTGCTTGGCATTCTAACCCTTGCATCTTGCATTGTTGCCTTGGCATCTTAGGATAGATCCCCTCTAACCTTAAGAAATTAAAATCAACTCCTAGAACCTAACTTTAAAACTTATCTAGAAACTAGAGACTACCCCCCTTGGCTTCCCTAGGAGTGAGCCTAGACGGAAGAGGTTCAAGTCAAAGTGACAGCGTGGACTTTGAACCTAGGCATTGTGCCTCCAAGGACACACTAGTGAGTCAGACTTAGCTCACGTTTGCAAGTGTGTATTAAGACGGCAACATACCTTACATGGATCATTGAGATGACTTGCATAGAGCATTGTGCTTCTTGGAGGATGTTGAGGAGGCCGTTGCACCTTGAGAAGATTTTAGAGCCTATTTTGAGGGCAATCAGCTTTAGGAGCAATATCTTTTGACAGAATGCCTAGAATTCCACTAAATCAATTCCATTAGATGCAGAATGGCCGCGTGATTTCCAAAACATGGTCATAATAGAAATTCAAGAAAAAATTGACACTATTATCGTGTTTTTAAAATCTGCCACAAGAATATTATCGTCAAATTTTTTACCATTCATGGGACACCTTTGGAGGAGATCGATGAGGCTTTTGAGGACATCATTCCACCATTTAAGAGGTCATTCCACATGTTGAGGAAGAGGACTTGGTAGTTGAGTAGAGTTTACGTGATTTGGGGAGCATCGTTGGGGTCTTTTGATTCATTCACTCACTTATCATGGATATTGTTGTATAGGTGGCATAGCCACCTCATAGTTTATGTATTTTTGACCATATGCTAGGGTTTGTAAAGAGATAATGGTATTTTATATTTTCTAATGCTAAAAGATAGGAGAATATTACTTTTATATTAAAAGGGTTGTCAGATCTCTTCATATAAAAAGAGAAGCACGTCTCATTTGTAACTCATTGCTAGAACTTGTGGAGAACACTACTTGTCTACTATTATGACTATTTTTTTGCTATGGATGGATAACTAGAGCAACTTCTTGAGGATGGTCTTGGATGCTTTACAAAATTTCATGGATGTTCTTGGCTAGGGTTTTGAGAAAGAATCAATTTCTTGAGTGAGTGAACTCTCTAAATATTTATGGATTTTGTTTATGAATGATTGTAAGTGTAGTTGTGCTTCACTAGTGGTGGCGGTGCACTCTCTTTCTACTTTCTTGAACAAGTCCCTTCTTCAAATATCTTGGAAGATTACTAGTGGAGTATCTTTCCCTTGAACTATCTTGAAGCTTGTAAGGCACTAGGTGGATTTGCTAGGGTTTGTAATGGAAAACCCTATGTTACCAGATCCATCAACCCTGGGGGATGGATCCGCGGATCCTCGGATTCGGATCCACCCAGGATCCATTTCATAAACGTTTCCCTCATTGATGGAAACAGATCCCTCCAGTGTAAAACGCATCCCGAGATTCATCTACAGATCCTGCGATTTTGAGTTTTTTTAAATACGAAAATAAAAGGTTTTGCCCACCATTTCGTACGAAATTTTGGTCAATGTGCTCACTCACACTCACAGCTCGACAGTAAGTCATGGGTTCACCTATTTCTAGGCCTGTAATTCGAATTCCAGGCTGTCTCAACATATTGCATCCTGCAGGTGTTAATGGAAAAGGTCTGATGCATTACTTTCGAATAGCGTGAATGTCGAAGAGAGTCGCAACATGGCGAGCAGAGAATATATTTTAAAGGTGACATCGATCGTCGACTTTAGCTTTAGACTCGGTGTTTCGCTCACCCAGGTTGTGATCTCATTCATAAAAACCTCTGCAACGGAAGTGAGAGTTGAGAGTGGGTTATAGTGCAGTCGTCACCAGATTATTCACATCCCAAAACCAAAACCTTTCCGGAAAACAGCAAAGTATGAAGGGTTTCTACATGATTGGATTAGGGTTTGATGAAGAGATCATCATAGATCTTTTATCTTTATGTTCTCAACAATGGTTGAACAACCCAAGTTCAAACTCATATGGGCATGCCCCATCCATGAATGCTTGTTGTTAGTTGAACATTGTAGCAGCGCAACCACATTCAGTTTAGTGGCCTAGCCGCCCCTCATATAATAGCATATCGGATTATAACAACCTCTCAATTATAAAAAATAGAGGAGAGTCCAGTGCCCACATTGTTTCCTTAAAAAAAATTGAAAAAAAAGAATTAAAATAATATATATATATATAGTCCCCGAGGTGTAGGATAGTTGGTGATGGAGTGTGATGTTAAGGCACTTCGTGATGTTAAGTCATCGGTTTGAAACCTGCAGGGACAAAAAATCCATCCATGTTAAGGGTTGGTGTGGCTCAGGCTGAGTGTGATCCCCGGGTGATTTTGACGACTTAGATGCCCCTGAGTCGCGGTTTATCAAGCCACAGACTAGTCACGCAGGTCACGGACAAACTAGCAAACAAAATATGTGTGTGTGTGTGTGTGTGTGAATTTGATGAATAGAACACTGTAGATCTTCTATCTATGTGTTCTCAACAATTGTTGCCACGATGACCCAAGTTCAAACTAGTGCGGGCATGCCCCATCCCTAAATGCTTGTTGTTAGCTAATCATTGTAACAGTACAATCGCATTCAGTTTAGTAGCCTAGCCGCCCTTGATGTAATAGCTTACCAGATTATAACAACCTCTCCTCAATTATAAATAATAGAGGAGAACCCGCATTGTTTCCTTGTAAAAAAGTTGAAAATATGTGTGTGTGTGTGTGTGTCAATTAGGTGTACCTCAAGTGGCTGAGAGGAAAAGTTGTTTCCTCCCCCGCCTGAGTTCAAATCCCACTTTGTGACATGTTTGTTCTTCGTGAGCCGATTGTTGTTGAGATGTTTACCTAGCCTTGATCCCAGAAGAATCAGGTTTACCATGGGTACCATCCTTGGAATGAGGGAAAGTGGCCTAAGGGTTTCCGTGGGAAATGTATTACGTGAAAATATTTGTGTGTGTGTTCGTTAAAATTAAAAAGATAAAAATATAGACATAAAGATGTAAACTTTTTGAACATTTCAAAAATAGAACTAGAATACATCAAACACACAAGAATACACCATATATCATACATATAAAACAATGAATTGAGTTTTGTCATTCAATGTCATCAAAACATATTACATAGATAAGATGGTAGATGGGAATGCAAATGGCAAATACAAAAAAGAGTAGAATAATCTTATGCCTCGCAGTCCTAGATCTCATAATCAAAATAAATATCACCACCACTACCATTGACAATGTGCTCCCCTCCCTCCTCTATTGTATCCAATCTAAGTACTTCCTTTTTTGGAGTAGCAGATGACCCTCAAGAGGATAACTGATTCACCATCATCAAAAGTGGTCACATCTAGGACCAATGCATTAAGATCTAGGTATTGACACTTCTTAAATAATTGATTGTTGCTAGCACACCGGACATTAGCCATTGGCCAATCTTGGGACATGCATGACCTGAGTGTCGAACACGCATGGATCACATGCCTTAATCAAGACACATGTCCCATGAGTGTCCACGTGTCTGACATGGGGACAAGGACCATGTGGCCTAAAAGGAGAGTGTCATGTGACTTAGCTTAAGAGGATTAGAGGTGTAGGAGAAAAAAAAAGGAACTAATGAATTTAGTTCAAAAAGAGTCAGTGAGAAGAACATAATTTAAGGCAACCTCTCAATATAATAATGTGCTCAAATATTGAGGACTTGAGAGAGAATCTTACCCACAATATTGATAATTAGAGGGGTAATGATAATAGTAAACGATTGATTTCAAACTAAGTTGCCAGTGTATGTGGGAATTGGGATGGGGATGCTACTTTTTGAAATGAAGGTGCAAGGGAACATCAGAGGAATTCAGATATAAAATTTTCTATATGTCAAAATAAATTAAAATTTTAAAATATAGAACTAAAATTTGTGCAAATTAGAACTTAAAAAATGAAATAATACAATTCATTCACTAACGATGTGGAAATTGGAATGAAGATTGAAAGTGAAAATTTGAAAATGAAAGTGAACACTGAGAAAGTTGAAAATCTGAAGGAAAGTTGTAAATTGAGGAGTTTTGCTATTAAATATCTATTGTTGGCCACCACTAATAAATCGTTGGAAAGATATCAGACTCTAGGAATAACTTCGGACACAGATTCATGTAATAGATCATAGGGCATGGAAAATGAAAATCAAACTTATTGGGTCATTAGGCATAAAGGACACAGATCATACCTTAAAAATGAGAATACTAGGCATGGGATTAGGTCATACACGATAATTTTGGAATGTTTGAAGAAGACATTTCTCGAGTTTAGTCATGGCAGCCTTCTTGCATCTAGGACATGGGACACATACCCAAGGTGGGGCTTGTCTCCAACACAAGAGACACGGGGAAGCATCTCCTAGGGCTAGGGACGATGTGTCCCTAACAACACAAGTTTCAAACAATAGAATATTTTATATTCTAGAAGTACAACATCTATCCAAATCCTCCTACACAAGACAATGGAGGGAAGGAATGATCAAAGCATTGAAAATAGGCAGTGTAGTGTAGATCTCTTTAAGCCCTAAAATGTGTTGGAAGAAAAGATGCCATTATGGCAACAAAGGGCAAGAAAACATAGTATATGGTGTAAATTTTTCAAGCCTAGGTGACTGTTGTCCGAATATTCCCCCAATAAATAACTTAAAAACAAAATTTATTTAATAGCAAAAAATTAAATTTTTGAACACTGCATCACACACACTAGCTGAAAAATGAACAGTGGAAGAACTAAAACACATACACAGGAATTTCTCCTTCAAATCAGTTTTTCATTCCTTTGATCAAAGCTTACAAGGTGACCTCTGCAGCCTACTTTGAACCAACTGTATGGTCAATAAAATCACCTCAAACAACAGTGTATGGCCAGATTTGAGGGTGTACGGCCTGTGCATGAAGAAAGGACTGCTGCAGCAATGGTACAGCATGTATGGCTTGTTGTACTTGCTAGTCACTTCAGCAATCTACTCTTCTTCTCCTTGAATGCACTCTGCCCTCTTCCAACTCTCTTGCTATCTTCTTATGTGTGTGTTTGGCCTCTCATATCTTGTCCTATTTATGCTTTGAGAGAAGATAACTAATCTCCCCAATCCTAGCAACTAATCTCTTCAATCTTAGTTGCCACCTATCTCAATATTGATATGTATGGCTAAGATTAAATCCTAATCTAAGTTGCTAATGTTCTAGAACATTTTATTTAGATTCCTAACACTAATTGACTTCATAACATAAGACTTTCACTTTAATTTTTTAGTTTCAAGTGAAATTACAAAATAGAATTAGTGATCACCTTTCCAAGGTGGTCACCAAAGAAATGTCCCGAACTACTTCCTGCATATTCAAATTTCACACTGAAGCCTGTGCAAGAAGTTCCTACTCAAGCTACATTTCTCAACACTCCCTCTAAGCGAGGAAGGAATTCTACAACAATCCAAATCTGTCTCTAGATGCTTCAAACTTCCCTTTTTCCAAGGGCTTGGTTAGAATATCAGCTACTTGTTGATCTATGGGAATATGATGGAGCTTCATTGTTCCCTTTTGAACCCTATCTCATGTGAAGTGATATATGATCTCTATATGCTTGGACTTATCATGAAACACTGGATTCTCAAAAATTTTGATACAACTCTGATTATCATAATAAATGAGTGTGGGTTCCAACTCTTGATCAAACAATCCTCCAAGTAACTTGTGAAGCCAGATGGCCTCACAACTAGCAGTACTAGCTGCAATGTATTCTGCCTTTTTTGAGCTAAGTGCCACGGAAGTCTGCTTCCTGTTGAACCAGGATATCATCGCTAATCCTGAGCTAAAGCAACACCATGAGGTGCTCTTCCTGTCTGATGCACTGCCTGCTCAATCTAAGTCTAAATACCCTTGCAACTTCACTCCACCATCTCCAAGATATCTCAAACCATATTCCACTATGCCCCTCAAATATCTGAGCACATGTTTTGTTGCTACCCAATGTTCCTGCCTCAACTCCATCACGAGCTGACACAAGGTGTTCACTACAAAACATATATTTGGTCTAGTGTTAACCAAATACATCAAAGAACCTATCAGCTACCTATACAACGCGGGATCCACAAACTCTAAATCGGAAGTTGTCGCCTTCTTTATATTAATGATCATGGGCGTGGCCATAGGTTTACAGTTCTCCATTCGAAACCTATTCAGGAGCTCAACTTCATACTTACCCTACCCAAGGAAAATCTCCCCTAATTTCTGCCAAACCCAATAAGTAATGCATCATGCCGATGTCCTTCATCTCGAACTCAACTGCCATGTCTGCTTTGCACCCTACAGTGAGCTTCTCTACACCTGTAAGAAACAAGTCATCTACATACAACACCAAAATGAGTAGATAAGTACCAACAAATATATAGTATAAGTTAGGATCTGCTTCACTATTGATATTATGGTAGTTGCGGGAGGTATTAACCTCTACGTGTAACTTTTGACGAGACTAGAATATTCCGGAAAGCAAGAGAAGCCCTAAAAAGATGTTTAGAAACCCTAGAAGACATGTCGGCTCAATTAAAGAATTAATATTTAAGTGTTAACCTCTAAAAGAAGTCGGCATGGATAGGTGACAAAGAGCACTATAAATAAGAGGGCGCTAGAGCTCATTTGTTATCCACACTATCACAACTGCATAAAGACTAGTAGTGCACAAGTTTGGAGAGGGAGTGTTTGGTCTTTGGTTATGGTTTGGACTTTCTGATTTGGTTATGGTTTGGACTTCTTGTTTGGTATGCTAGCCTTGGAGAGAGATACGCTACCTTGGTTGGCTATTGGTTTTAAGATCGGCTTTCGAAATTATTATGTCTGTCAAGGTTAAAGGTGCTCGGGGGTGGCCTTTGTGCCTATGGTTGGGTGACAATATTGCTATATTGTCTAAGGTGAAAACGAGCACACCTATTATTTCTAACAGGTTATGGGCCCACACTATCTTCGGACAGTCTAACCACTGGAAGGTAGATTGGGAGGATTTGCTTAGTTGCAGTTGCAATTGCGATCAGAGTTTTGTTGCAACAACGAAACCCTAACCCTCATGTTGAGGCACCTTAAGTGAAGCGCTTGACCTAATTCATGGATAACCTAGTGCACCCCAGCCTAACGCACCTCCTGATACTCTCAGCAAGCCAAGGCGTCAAGTTTGAGTTTTTGGTCAAAGTCAAAGGTTGACCAAGTCAAAGTGAAAGGTTGGCCAAGTCAAAGCAATCATGACTTATTTTATGAAGTCAGAAAACAAGTTAGAAGGGGCTTCTAACTTCAGAGCATGGAAGACAAGGATTGACCTCATCCTTGCCAAGAACAAAGTGTTGGATACCGTGAAAGGCAAGATCATGGAACCACAATTTGAAGCAGGAAAAGAGAAGGAACCTTAAAACGTTGTTGTTATGGAGAAGTTCAAGGACAATGACATAAATGCTATGAGTATCATAGTGGACTCTGTAAAGGACTATTTGATACCCTACATTTCTCATCTTGACTCATCCAAGAAGATGTACAATGCTCTAACTAACCTCTTCTCAATCAGAAATATTGGATAAGTAATGAGTCTGAAGAATGAGCTCTGTGACCTGAAGATGAATGATGATGACACCATAACATCATACTTTGTAAGAATCTCTCAGTTAAGAGATCAACTACAAGCTATTGAGGAAATCATTTCAAAAAACGAACTAGTAAATATCGTACTTAATGGTCTTCCCAAGACATGGGATGCATTTGCCACAAGCATGAACACAAGAACGGAGTATCCCACATTTGAAGAACTTTGGACTTGTTGTGCACAAGAAGGATCAAGGATTAACACAAAAGAGAAATCCCAAAAGAAAGATGATGATCAAGCCTACACAACAAAGTTCAAGAAATTCAAGAATAAGAAGAAGTTTGGCTCAAGGAAGAAACCAAATCAAGAAAAGGATATGTCAAAAAGACAATGCTTCAACTGTCGAAAATATGGTCATTACAGGAACCATTGTCCCGAGTTAAAGAAAAGGAAGGAAACACACGAAGCAACAATTACCAAAGAAAAAGGAACCCTCAAAGAAAGTCAAGCAGGATGAAGCAGACTTTTTTCTTCTAGTCAAGATGATCAATGTCAATGAAAACAACATGGAAGAAGAACAAGATAGGGATTGCCATTACGATGACTATTAATAACGTATTTGAAAAGGATGAAGTACAATAACAACTTTTGGTGACAATCCCTGTGGAAGCTATATAAGGAACAATTGTCTCAATCAGAACCAAACTTGAAGAGATCCGGAAGGAGTCGGACCAGAAAGAAGTCAGTAATCAAGAGGAAACTAGAATAGACTTGTGACACTTTACAGAAAGCAAGAAGGGTGCAGACAAAAGCATGGACTTTCTCGGATGGAGGGAGTTGATTGCAGAATTCCTAAAGAAGAGCATGCATATTGCTCATTCAGGCATGAAGTCGAGATTAGGAGGGAGCTAATCCACAATGATATGATCCATTGAAGAATCCGTGAAAATTATGAAGTATATGTCCATGAGCTTCATTGGAAGTAGCAGTCATGATAAGCAACACGTGTTCAGTTTGACTCTAGAAGAAGTCTTCTTCGAAAAGAAGCTTTGAGTATCCTTGGTTTTCCATCTACATTCCTATGACGAAAGGAAGAAGTTGGAATCTTCAAGAAGGAAGGGCATGGAATCTATAGAAGACTCTATGGACCCAAAAGTTGAAGAGGAACATGAGGAAGAACATGAAGATTCCAAGAAAGAAAGAAAAGCTAGAACAATAAATTGAACCAATTATCATACCAAAAATCATAAGACTACCAACATGGTTTTAACCCACTAGAAGCAGTCTAGCAGTAGGAATGGAAGGAAGTTGTGATGAAGAACAATGTATGTGAGAAATTGTGAAAAAGACTTATAAATGGAAGCATTGATAGATACAAGGTGAGATTCGGAACTAGAGGATTCTCCCAGAAGGAGGGAGAAGATTAAGATGACAGCTTGTTCCAGCAAACCAGATATACCTCTATCTGAGCCATTATATCTCTTGCAGTATCCATGGATTGGAGTTTACATCAGTTGGATGTAAAAGACTATTCTTCCCAATAGAGCAATTTAGGAAGAAGCTTATGTAGAGAAACCTCAAGGTTTTGAGGTATACCAGAAAGAGACCCATGTATGCAATGGAAGAAGACCTTGTATGGATTCAAGCAACTTGATGCAAAGCATCTCAAATACAGCAAAAGCGTGATGAAAGCTTCCTATGACAGAGGAAGTACATCATAATGGTTATTCAGTAGTCCAAGATGATGGATTGCAAATCCATAGCAAACTCCTGTGATGACAAATCTGAAGAAGTTGAGAGACTCTGATCCAGAAGACTCGTCCCTGTATCGACGGTTGATTGGCCCTGTTATCCCCATTTTGTGGATAACTAAGGAGATTGTGTCTCAAGGCCCTCAGGTTGCAGATATGGAGTGTCGAGAGACTACATGACCAGCAGTATCCTTTTGCACAGATGGAGACCCTCCTCACCACCACAGATGGTCGCAGACTTCCAGATGGCATCCACCACATCAGTTGGCTTCCGGAAGGCAGTGGGCCTTGCTCCATGAGGTACAAGTCAATATTATGGTAAGCATCATTTCAATATTTAAGCCATTTGAGTATGTTGTATCTTAGATTGCTCTAGATTTCATGATATATGCTTGGACA
>ML790726.1:553596-564579 GCA_009831015.1 Picea engelmannii | reverse complement strand
ATATGTTATTGATTTATGGGCAGTCATTTTCCAATTCGGAAAATGGTCCAGGTTGGGAAGTCACCTTCCAATCTGGAAAGTGGCCCAAGATTTCTGACAGACAGGCATTTTCCAGTTCAGAAAATGGTTCAGATCAAACAGTCATTTTCATAATGAAAATGGTCTGATAGATTGTTGATGTACCATAGACGGTGATTCCCCTTGTGGCCAGTGTGGGGGAATGGTCTAGGACAGTCATTCTTCTTGGCAGTCACTTTGAGTAGTGGTCAAGCAGAATGGCCCGCCTCTCCAAGCAATCATTCTTTCGAAGTTCACAGTTGTGAGCAGTTTCGAAGAATGGTCCGTTATAGGAAGTTCGGTAGGACAGTCATTTCCATTAGGAAATGGTTTGGACAGTCATTCCCTAGGGCTGACTCATTCTCTCCAGGTTGCATTGTGATTAGTGTCGGACGAATGGTCGAGTTAGGTGAATGGTCCAGGTTCAGCAATCAAGGACATGCATTCCCTGGGATAGACTCATTCTCTCTAGGTTGCACTGTGATTAGTGCCGAAGGAATGGCCCAGTTAGGTGAATGGTCCAGGCTCAAAAATCAAGGGCAGTTATTCTTCTATGCTTGGGAAGAATAGTCCAGATATCCCATGGCTGATGTTTTTACTTTCCGAGGGCAAATGCTCTTCCATACCTCACAGATGTGAGTAGAGGAATGGCCCAGATGACTCAGTTTGTAACATGATATTGTTTATGCAGGTTGATATTAGATGATATGATTGTTGTGGAGACTGTATGTCTCTGGACAGTAGTTGTATGCTATTGTGGTGGATGTGATCCACTAATAGTGACTATGTGTCACTGGTCAGTAGCCGTGTGCTACTAGGGGTGGTTGTGTACCACTGGGTAGTAGTTGTGTACTTCTATGGATAGACACAGTTGTGTTCTATTGGATGGCATTGTTCTGATTTCCATGGAGACTACCACTAGTGTTGGAGATATTGTCAACTAGATGGATAGTTAGTGTGTTGATGGACAGACATTCTCCAGGCAGAGAATGGTCCAGGAAGGACAGATTGTTGGTGGACAGACATCCTTCCTATGGAGAATGGTCCAGGTTGAAAGATTGTTGGTGGACAGACATTCTCCCTGTGGAGAATGCTCCAGGTTGAAAGATTGTTGATGTACCATGGACAACTATTCTTCTAGGACGTATGTCCAGATAGAAGAATGGTTTGTCTCCCTGAGTTCACAGTAGTGACCAGAGTGGAGAGATCGATATAGGACAGACATTTTCCCTGAGTTCACAGTAGTGGCCAGAGGGAAAATGGTCCAGGATAGTCATTCTTCTAGGACATATGTCCGGATTAGAAGAATAGTCCTTGTAGCCCATGGCGTGGCTTCCAGCATCTGTTGGAACAGTTATTCTTCTAGGACATATGTCTGGATTAGAAGAATGGTTCCTGTATCACTATGTGGAGTGAGTGACTTATTCAGCATCATGCCCAATTACTCAGATGGAGTATGGCTTCGAGAGATGATGTAGTTGATGCTATCAGGTGATACTGATAGTGATGATGTTACTCGTGAGTTGATCTACGTGATCATGAGATAGCTTGTGTGGCTATGATGATGCTACCGATTGAATGGTTTGTTCGTGCTCAAGACCATTGCCTTTAATACCTCCCTAGCAAGTAGGGAGTGTTGATATTATGGTAGATGCGGGAGGTATTAACCTCTACGTGTAACTTTTGACAAGACTAGAATATCACGTGAAGCAAGAGAAACCCTAAACAGATGTGTAGAAACCCTAGAAGACATGTCAGCTCAATAAAAGAATTAATATTTAAGTGTTAACCTCTAAAAGAAGAACACGGCCTGGACAGGTGACAAAGAGCACTATAAATAAGAGGGCGCTAGAGCTCATTTGTCATTCACACTCTCAAAACTGCATAAAGACTAGTAGTGCACAAGTTTGGAGAGGGAGTGTAGCTGCAGCTACTGCAACTGGGATTTTGTTCTTTGGTTATGGTTTGGACTTTCTGATTTGGTTATGGTTTGGACTTTTTGTTTGGTATGCTAGCCTTGGAGAGAGATACGCTAACTTGGTTAGCTATTGGTTTTAAGATAGGCTTACGGAATTATTTTGTCTGTCAAGGTTAAAGGTGCTCGAGGGTGGCCTTTGTGCCTATGGTTGGGTGACAATATTGTTATATTGTCTATGGTGAAAACGAGAACACCTATTATTTCTAACAACCCATACCCTGTAGATATCTATCTATCCTAGAATACCATGCTCTTAGTGCTCGCTTGAGTTCATACAGGGCTTTCTTAAGCCTACAAACATGGGACTCCTTCTCATTTACCTCAACATGAGACTCCTTCCCATTTACCTCAAAGCCCTGAGGTTGCTCTATGTACACTTCTTCCTCAATGATCCCATTAAAGAAAGTTGGCTTCACATCCATTTGATGTATCCTCCATCCCATAAATGAGACTAAGGACATAAATGCTCTCATGAAAGTGTACCTGGTGACTGGAACAAATGTCTCCTCATACTCCACTCCCTCTTTCTGGGAGAACCCTCTTGCCATGAACCTCGCTTTGAACTTCTCAATGTTGTCATCTGATGCATGCTTGATCTTGTAGAACCACTTAGAACTCACTATTGACTTCCCCTTCGCTCTTGGCACTATGTCTAAAAATCATTCTTCATGATGGAGGTGTACTCCTACACCATGGCATCCCACCATACCTGTTGGTGTGCTACCTCCTGAAAGTTGGAAGGATCGAAATCTACGACGTTGCCCATCAATGCCATGTAGTTTGGAAACATCTTTGGAGGTTTTCTCTCTTTAAATGTGCTCCTAGGAGCCTCCAAATACTCTTGATCATCCCTCAATGTCTGAGTGAACCATCAAGGTCTCCTGACAGAAATGGAAGGGCGCTATTGTCTCCTCTTCACCTAAATTTTGTTGTACTACTCTAGAAGTCATTGGTGATCCGAACTCAACCTCCAGAGCTTCCTACTCCTCATCCTTTGTCACTAGAATAGGCTCATGGGATTTCCTGGATGTAAATTCTACCTCAAACTTTACATCCCTACTCATTATTGTCTTTCTCTACTCTAGAATATAGACCTTGTATGCCTTTGAAGTCTCACTGTAACCTACAAATAAACCCTTCCTACTAGAGGGTTCCAACTTAGTCCTCCTTTCTACCAGTACATGGATATAAATTGGACAACCAAAGATGTGAAAATGACTCACCTCTGGCTTCACACTAATGAATGCCTCTAGCATCTTGTCCTCCAAGATCCTATGAGGACACTGGTTTGGATGTAGGTTGTTGTGTCACCTGTCTCTGCCCAAAGGAACATTGGCAAGCCCTAGTTATGAATCATGGCCTTGGCAACCCCTATGATGGATCGATTATTTTGCTTTGCAACCCCATTCTACTATAGGTTGTACAAAACAGTCAACTCCCTCTTGATTCCTGCCTCCTTGCAAAATCCCTCAAACTCCTTGGAGGTATACTCACCCTCATTGTTCGATCTCAAGACTTTGATCTTCTTCCCTATCTAATTTTCAACTAGAGCTTTGAGCTCCCGAAACCTGCTAAAGACCTCGTCCTTGGTCTTTAGGAATTAGATCTAAGTTTTGAGAGATAAGTCATTAATGAAGGAAACATAGTACATGCTTCCAGCAATTGATACTGCTGACATCAGTCCACAAACATCCAAATGCAATAGGCCTAGAATCTCCTTAGACCTATGCTCGTTGCTTGGGAAAGCAGCCTCGGCATGCTTGCCAAGCATGAGCCCTCTACATACTCCATGCTACTCAATACTGAACTCTGGAAGACCTGTGACTATCTCCCTTAGAGTAAGCAACGTCGATGCAGGTGCCCCATCCTCTTGTGCTACAACTCGCACAAGCTATCATTGTTATGAACTTGGACTCAAACAAGTTCACCCTGCAACCTGTAAAAATTACCTTCTCTAACACCTATTACTTGTACTATATCTAGGCTAGATTATTTCGGCCTTACAAGGACTTGTTAGTTCTTGAAATCAACCGCATAGCCCTTATCCTCCATAACCAAAACCAAAACCAACTTCTTTATGAGACCTGGAACAAGCAAGACATCGCAAAAATCTAAAGAGTTACCTAACTCAAGCTGGAATGGAATAGTACCAACTCCTGCTAATGGATACTTGGCATCATCACCAAGCTCAACCCTAAGTTGATGTTAAGTTGATGTCATATGACGAGATGTCCCACTATTCACATACCACGCATTCCTTAGAACCGTGCTGGTAGAAAAGCAAGATACCATCGAAAAATCCTTCTCGAACTTGGCAGCAAACTCGATCATCTAAGTTTCTAAAAAGGCTACTACCTGCTTCTATTGTTGCTTCCCTTTACCCTTCTTATCTGGATACCGTGATGCATAATGACCATGCTTATGACAAATGAAGCACTTGATTTTACTCAAGTCCTTCTTTCCTAGCTATGAGGCTAACTCCTCACTCTTATAATACCCTTGTTGGGTCCTTTACCTATGCCTTTATTTGTCTGACTAAATAGGGCAAGGTTCTCGCCACCACCCTTCTTTGTTGGCCTTTGACTCCATCCCAGTCTCCTCCTGGATACGAGAACAAATACCTTTGACAAATGGTTTCCATGAAGCTTGGAATCCATTCAATGCCATATTCACCAGCTTTGCATCTGCAACCTTATCCTCGACTACTACAAGTTGATCATGAATCTGCATGATCTTCATAAAGTAACTGGTGATTGAATCCGATTTGGTCATCTCTATGGATCTGAGTTTGTTTAGCAATATCATCTTTGTATTTATGTTCTCACTCTGATAGAGACCAGCCGAGGCATCGAACATCTCCTTTGCAGTTTTCTACTCTGATATATGAGGGATCAAATGATCCTTTATGTCGTCCATGATCATCCACTCAAATCTAATTTGGTCATCTTTATGGATCTGAGTTTGTTTCGCAATGACATCTTTTTATTTATGTTCTCACTATGGTAGAGACCAATGAGGGCATCGAACATCTCCTTTGCAGTTTTCTTCTCTGGTATATGAGGGATCAAATGATCCTTTATGGCGTCCATGATCATCCGCTTGGCCTTCACTTCCTTCTAATGTTGTGGATCTGTAGGTAAAGGCACAACATCCTTGACAATATCCCAAAGATCATTCTCTTCTAATAAGAGTGTAACCCTCACTTTCCATGACAAGAAATTTGAGGCACCATTTAGTCTATCCTCGAATCTGAGGCTCGTTGAGGCCTTCTCTGAGATATAATGCACAAACTGCCAGATCTGAAAATTAGTCCTTAAAAAAATATTGAAACCCTCTAACCGCTAGTCCTTCTTTCCGGCAGTGGATTTACCACTGTAAATCCTTGAGAATTTCAATCAAAGAACCTTGCTCTAATACCATGTAAATTTTCAAGCCTAGGTGACTACTGTCCTAATGTTCTCTCATTAAATAACTCAAAAACTGAATTTATTTAACAGCAGAAATTTAAATTTTTGAACATCGCATCGATCACACACTAGCTGAAAAATGAACATCGGAAAAAATAAAACACATACACAGAGATTTCTCCTTCAAATCAATTTTTCATTCCTTTGATCAAAGCTTACAAGGTGACCTCTGCAACCTGCTTTGAACCAGCAGCTGTATGGTCAATAAAATCACCTCAAACAGCAGTGTACGGCCAGATCTGAGGGTTTACGGCCTCTACATGAAGAAAGGACTGCTACAACAGTGATACAGCCTATATGGCCTGTTGTATTTGCTGGTCACTTTAGCAATTTGCTCCTCTTCTTCTCCTTGAATGCACTCTGCCCTCTTCCAACTCTCTTGTTGCCTTCTTATGTGTGATCTGCCTATCCTATCTTGTCCTATTTATGCTTTGAGAAAAGATAACTAATCATCTCAATCCTAACAACTAATCTCCTCGATTTTAGCTGCCACCTATCGCAATCTTGAGATGTACGACTAAGATTAAATCCTAATCTAAGTCACTAATGTTCTAGAACTTCTAGAACATTTCATTTAGATTTCTAAGACTAATTGACTTGAAAACATAAGACTTTCACTTTTATTTTTTATTTTCAATTGAAATTACAAGATCAAATTAGTGATCACCTTTCCAAGGTGGTCACCAAAGAAATGTCTCGAACTACTTCATGCATGTTCACATTGAAGTCTATGCAAGAAGTTGCTCAAGCTACATTTCTCAACATATGGCTTGGGCTCATAATCAATAACTTGTGGCTCCCAATTGAAACCTGTACACCAAAGGGGGAATCCGAATTGATTCTACAACCATTGTAGAACCATCTTAACCCCAAACCTATTAAGCACCGAGGGGGATCAAAAAGAAACTGAAATGCAAACCTCTTGATGTTTAAGAGATTTGAGTTAAGATGGATCTATGTTGGTTTATCTTATCATTATTATAATATATTACGGTAATACTCTAGCCTCAAGGGTTAGCTCAATTGGTTGAACCATCCACCCAAGGCATATTGCCAACAGGGTGACCATAGGTCACAAGTTCAAATCGAGCTGAGTCCCTTGAGGTTACCAACTACTATTGTGTGTGGAAATTGAGCCACCCTCCATCCAAATATTTCGAGGAAGAGAGGGGATATCACAAGGTTTTCCTTTGAAAAAAATTATTACGGTAATAGTCAACTTTTTTTGTTTTTTTACATTAGAGACCTAAAAAAGGTTATTTTGATTTATATGCATTACATATGTGACACATCTCACCTATACTAGATTGTAAAGTGTACTCTAGTCCACTTTAGTTTTTTCATTTTCTTTTTTTAAATCGTGAACCTCAATTTTTATTTTTATTTTGGACTTATAAGTGTTACACATGTGACACAACTCACCCATACTTTGCTGTAGAGTGCACCTCTCTTTGTATAAAAGCAAAAGGAAGCTTGCGAAGTGAGGAATCCAAGGAACCCTGAAAA
Source organism: Picea engelmannii (assembly GCA_009831015.1). NCBI lineage: Eukaryota > Viridiplantae > Streptophyta > Pinopsida > Pinales > Pinaceae > Picea > Picea engelmannii. Next base: position 557,571 of record ML790726.1, on the reverse strand, counting down.
AATACCAGAGGAAATTATGAATTGGGAGAAGAGAGAATGGGATCCCAATGCAAGAGGAGTAGACCGGTGGAGGAACAAAGAGAATTCAAACATTACTTAAATCCCCTAAACTCAGATAATTTACGAGAGAATAAGACGAGTAGAAGCAGAAGAAATAAATAATGGGATAGGGGACCTAGATTCCAAAGGATGAGGAGATAGACTAGGTGGTGGAAGACCAAGGGACCATAACAGAGGAAAAATATCTAAATTCTGACAGTGCAACTAAACAGACAAACACAACATTGGGAGGTCGGGTGTATTAGCTTCCATGAAGCAGTAGCAAAGGTCATAACAACTCCGATATATCAATATGCAAAAATGTAGAGGAGGAACTTGTTTAAGGGTGTTGTTAAAAGATTGGAGGCATTTGAGGTGCAATTCCACACTCTAGTGATATAGAAACCACCTTAGATATTCCAATGCTTGGTTCACCAAAACTGACCTAAAACTTGCTAATATGGTGAGTCCATGCTCGATTAGGCGACTATTTTTCTTATATTTAGTGATTTTACAAAAAATAAAACACACCACATGGATTCTTAAATCACTATGAACTAAGAACAGGAATGCCATGAACACAATGATTACTCTGAAGAAACACGGTATGAGTAAAAACTCCAGCAAAATGAAGGACTATGCCTTTCTTCCTAAATATCAGAGTGTACAATGCAAATGCAGAGATCAGCAAGCCCACTGTCGAGGTATGAGTAAAAACTCCAGCAAAATGAAGGACTATGCCTTTCTTCCTAAATATCAGAGTGTACAATGCAAATGCAGAGATCAGCAAGCCCACTGTCGAGCTATGGTCTGCTGCAATCTCCTCCATATTTTTCTTTATCCTCTGCTCTGCTATGTCTGTTCTTGGCGGCTGCTCTACTGTGGAACATAATATCGCTACGATAAAAGCAGAACCCTATTCTCCCCTTTCGGCTTTTGGTTTTATTGCCCTTTCTTGGCCGTTTGGGTTACAGTTTTTGATTCTCTTGATGCTTCTAGAATCTTCTTGCAAAGCCCTGTGTTCCTAGCTCCACATGTGTGAGGCTGACATGGCTTCCATATAGCTCACTGAACTGGATAGAGTAACTGTCAACTTGTTGAGAGTGTAACATTTGCATACTAACTCTGTTTCGTGAATGTAATATACAGTTAGAAAGCCAGATGACCCTGCAGCCGAGAAATTAATAATCATTCATTACCCGTCGATTTGGACCCCAAAAAATAATCGGGACGTCCCGAAATGGGATCCAGAAGTTCAGGATCAGAATTGGAAAATTCAGGTTCTGTTCTGAAATGGTCCCTGCATGTTTATGACTCTAAATTTCCCACTCCATAAAAGAATTCTAGAAGGAAAAATGTAGTGATCCATTTCGGATCATCTAGTGAGAATGGTATAGACGGAGTTAGAAATGCAGACGGACGCTGTCACCAAGGCAGTTGCAGAGGGACAATGTTCCCCAGACGAACAGAGAACCCAATAACAAGCAGAGAAATGAGATCAGCAGCAGACAACACAGCAAGATGCCAGTAACAAACCAACAGCAGTGCCAGCATCAACCTCAGTGGTAAATTGTAGATCAAGGAAAAGTTAAAACCCGATCTTGTTTTTGTTTTTATCAGACTGTGAGCAGTTATGGTTAAATTTTGTAATCAATAATCGAATGGTAAACTTGATTACTAGAATGCAGACATTTTGGCAGTTACAAAATGTAAATGAGCTAGCAGATTGTACGATAGATTGACAAGCTTGATATATGGAAAATGTACATTGAATTATGTAAGCAGTGTCTCCATAGGAAAGCAGGGGACTATAATTTTTAGGGGTATTTGCCCATCCTTGTGTAATTGCCGGAATAAATTAAGTCTACAGATATCCAACCAGCAGATGGAAGCAGATGCGCGCTCCACATAAAATGCACTATGACAGTCAGCAAGTATATGATAAAGTTGTAGAAACGATGTGGTTACACGGGAATTGAACTTAGAAAATTTGGTTTAGCTAAATTCAGAAGAGCAAATTCCGAACGGAGCAATTTAATTTATATTTAGGCAATTTTTCAGTTGCATTGAACAAAATGTTATTATACAAAATCAATAAACCCGTAGCATGGTGCGGTCACTACAAGTAAAATGCGGTAAATGTAATAAAGGGATCCAGCAACCAGAGATATAGAGTACCTTCAATATAGCGTGCTCGGCTGCGTCTTTTACAGCAGGGTATTTACGCCTTGCTTCGGTAGACAGGGCACGCAAATCGGCTTCGAGCACGGCCATGAACGCCATTAGTACTCCAAAAGTATATTTCTCCGAGGGATCCGCTGAAGAAAATTGCTGGATCTCTACAATGATGTGTTGTGTTGGATCTTATTCATTAAATTTTGTCGCGGTAATCATCTCCGCCTTATGATCAGTCACCTAGTCTGGATCTAATTATTGGGTCAATTTATTTATATCCATGTGTTTTGTTGATGAAGAAGCTGAAAAAGCTGCCCAGGGTTCCGTAGTGTACTCCCTTCTTCTGCTGCTCGCTTGAACATAAATAAATAATGCTGCCAAATAGACCGACACGGCTAGTCCAAGAGAATAAGTGTCATGGATGATGGATTCATCATTTTACCGTCCCTTCCCTGTCAAATCTATTTTGATTTGATTAATATTTGGTTTTAGGCAGGTGAGGCAACTTAAGTTGGATCTGGATCTTCATTTGGATTTGGATGAAGTATCCATCAGGTTAAAATAGGGGTATTCCTTTTTGTGGACTTGGTAATGCCCTTCGTTAAAAGTATCAAAGTTGATTGTTCTCATGAATGGAAGACCTCTATTTTTTTTTTAATTAATGATGTTTTAAATTTATTAAGATAGATAATTAGTGAGTTTATTTAAGATGGATGGGTGAAGAATTCATTTTGGATGATAAAGTCCAAGTTTATCTAAAATTGTAGTTAATATGGAGATAGAAGTAGTTATCATTAAAAATTAATTTGTTTTGTTTAGTTTTAGTATTAGGGTTTTTTTTAGAGGTTAAAGAGAGATATGAATTAAATAGTTTGTATCAAGGAGAGTACTCAATTTGATTGAATTCATTGGATGATGTAATGCAATTAATGTTGTTTAGGATTTCATGTGTCTCATCTCATTCAATTTAATGGATTGAAATAAGGAATTACAGTGGTTCCTTCATCAAGGGTGATCCAGGTGGATATCGGTGGCCACCCACCTTTTCCGACTGGCTCAAAAGTGTTTTCTGGCAATTTTGGCAATTTACTATTTTTAGCAGGTTTTAACTTTCGGGGCCATTTTGAGGGCCTAAATGAAGGTTTTTCGATATCGAGGTTCTCATTGATAGCCAAAGGCATAATTGAGCCCCCAAAATGAATCTCCTCGACGATACCTTTCCAACGAGCTATCACACGCCTAAAACGGAGATCGTATGCAAAAGTTACGACCCGGGGAAGTTGATGTACTCACTTGCCCAAACGGGGCCCACATGACTTTTGGCGCTTCATCTCCTAGGGTTAGGTTTTTGGATGTCTAGGACTTTTGGCATTCTCGTTTATTGTAAAAATGCCTTCAAAGCCTCATTGTAATCATCTTCTTGCGAATGCAAGTAGCCGTCACATCTCTTCTCAGAGATAAACTGCCACCATTCTAGCGAGTCTTTCACTCTGTATTTTTTTACAGTCTATGTACATTTCTTTGATTAATAGCAATCGTGTATTACTGTATATCTATGTTTATGGTTGCATCTCTGATACATTTTTGTTATATTATTGAATATCTGCAATATCTTTGTGCATTTCTTTATTATATCTCCGCTCTCATTTTGTGCTGAAAATAATCCGGATCAGTGGTATCAGAGCAGGCTGCTCTTGATCGTTTTTTTCAGTGCGTGTCCCCGACGAGGTCCGAGTATAGCAAGTTGGGTCTCGATCTTGT
>ML790726.1:532221-542596 GCA_009831015.1 Picea engelmannii | reverse complement strand
TTATAGGCCAGTGAGCCAAGTGTTTATAAGCTGGAAGACTTATGTGTTTATTAGGTCGGAGAGCCCAGATGATAAGGCCAATGAGCCTGATTTTGTATATGTAAATACTTACATCATTAATAAAATTACATCGTTGCATGTAGACCGACCATGAAGAAAGAGTTATGGGGGACTAAGCTCCACTAGGTAGGGAAAAAGAAGGGGCTAAGTGTCTAGGAATAGGGGCTAAGCTAGAGGGCTTACCTTTAAAGGAATAATATTATATTATTATTTTCTAGAGGCTAAGGTTTGACATAAACTATGTTGTCCTAAGTTCCTAGGGAAAGGGAAGGAGTGTTAAGTGGAGCTCATGCAACTTCAAGAAGACACGTGTCAACCTGGGCGCATGCAGATTTTAGGTAGGAAAGTCAGCTCGTTGGGGGTCCCCTCACCATTCTCGCGATGGTCACCACTCGGGAAGTTGGTCATACTCCCCATCAATGCACACACTGAGAAGGGGAGAGCCTTGACATAGCCAACCATTGCCTCCATCGTTAATCTCTGCAACTTCTGAAACTCGCACACATGTGTTATGAAGCTGATCATTTTTCCTGTGAAGCACAACATGACTGCATAGTATCTGAGTCGTATCGCGCCTTATCCTTTGTTGTTGCTACCCACGTTTTCTCTGAACTGGTGTGGCTTGTTGTCATTACCAAAGCCCATACCCAATTTTTTTTGTGGAGGTTACCTGCTGGACTTAAGAGCTGGATAAAAGAGGCAGGTTGCCAGGCCTATCAGCAACTCTCTCCAAGTGAGAGAGTGTGCTGAGGAATTAATTTCTCCTGGAGGGAGTCCTGTAGCAGCTACAATACTCCGAGACTTCCGGTCCAACATGTTGTTGAAGCCTTGGAAGGGAGGTGGACAGTCTATGGACTTGTGATAGTGAAGGTGTACACTCCTGGGGTGGGACAAGCATGTGGGGAATGGAGATCTTTGGGCTGTGGGCGTAAGTGGCTCCTGCGAGAAAATCCTTCATGTTGATCTGTGTGACTTTCCTGTTGTCCTTGCCAAGTCTAGGAATCCCTTGCCCGGTGGCGTTTAGTCCCAGCTCGGGGGTGACCCACTGCTAAGTGTGATGAGTAGTGTGGTCTAAGGCTGGGAGGTTCGTGGAAGGTCTGCACGCAGTTGGTGGTCATCAATTAAAAGATAAATACCATTTCCAAGTTTGGTTACATGTTGTGTATTTATACATGTTGTTATATTTATGGGTTTTGTCTGTGATTACTGCATGTATGTTTTTATTGTTATTTCTGCATTATGTTGTGTGATAGTAGAACATAAATCATCTGTTAAATATTGGTATGTGTTATTGTCGCTTCCGCAAGAATATGTGTATGTACATAATGATTATTTATGTTTAATTGCATTAGATAGATATGTATATAAATATATATGGTATCAGAGCATGAAAGTTATTCGATGGCATGCCCTGGCCTGTTGATTTAAGGCTGGGAATGTCACAAAATGGTATCAGAGCAGAAAAACAAAGATACAGTTGTTAGGTAGCATTACCCGACAGAGGTTTGAGGGCCAGGGATGTTACAAATTGGTATCAGAGCAATGGTTTCGACACTAAACCTGGATGGGCGTGGTTAACAAAACAAAGGTCTCAGAGTGAACTGTTGTCGAGAGGGACAAATTACGAACCTCAGAGCGTCCTTGGGTGCCAAGAAGGCGTTGTGTGAACCCTTGGACTATGTTCAGAAGCTCAAGAAGTATAGTGGTTCAAGAAAACCTACAGAGGAAGGAAGCCACAACAACCATTGTGTTGGGCCGCAACATTTGAAATTGGGTCGTAGGATCTATTTGAGAGGAAGCAGACACTTCACAATCGTCATATCTAGAAAAGGTGCAGTAAAGTTAACCCCTAAGTACTTCGGACTTCGCGACTTCGGCGAAGTTTATGTGTTATAGAGCAAAAGGGGTTGAAGCCCGAAGTTCTGAAGTTCCGGAGTGGATCTACACCATAGATCCGGGGAGAAGTGCTTGACCGTTCGTTGGTCGAAGACAGATCAGAGCTGTTAGATCAAGCCAAGAGTAGGAGGTAAGGCACAATGATGAAAATCATATCTCAACCGTCATATTTGTGCCCAAGTGATTGTGAGTCGTAGATCTCCTAGCGGTTCAGGAGTTCGACGTTCAAAGAATTGGAGTGTGCTAGTGTGAAAAGTCTCGAAGCCCGAAGTTCCGAAGTGGCATGGAATGATGATGTCACCTGGGGTGATGTGGACCTTCCTAGACATTCCACATGCTACCACCTTAATTGTTGACAATTGTACCATGTGGACCTCGGGGATAAAGTAGTTCAGAAGTTCAGAGTTAGGGAGATTTGAGGAATGCAAGTGTAAATCTTTCGAAGCCCAAAGTCTCGAAGTGACGTGGCCTCCTGACGTCACCAGGGATGACGTGGACACATGGGATGTGCGCCATGTGTCAATGAGTTAAGAACATTTGGAAGAATGAAATGCCAGTTAGAACGTGACACGTGTCACCCGCTTGATTGAACCACGTGTCATCGTCTAGTATTCTGCCATGTAGCACTCTTCTTGAGCACGGTTAGTGTGGCCCTGATGGTCACATGGGACGCATGGTGTCAGATCCCAAGGTCCAAAGACTTGACCCTCCAGAAGAAATGGTTCATGGTGGAATGGGAGGAAGAAATCCCCGAACTTTCGTAGCGCCGAAATAAAGTGACGTAATGACGTCACCACAGGTGATGTGGAAGTATTCAGAAATTCATTTTCCGGGAGATTTATTGTGACGCGCAGAAAAGGGAAACCTTCAAAGCTCCGGAGCCTGAAGTTTCAAGACTCTGGATAAGCGCCCAACTATGAGCACTTGGTCACAACCGTGGTCACATGCGAGTTAGGGCTGAAGGAAAAGGGGATATCGCCCATAAATTGTTGCAGAACAGAACACGGCTCGGAGATAGAGTTGTGGGGATTCTTGATCGACTAAGACCGCAGGAAATAGAATCTGATATTCTTTTGTTGAATCAAATTGTTTAAGTTATTGTGGAAAACTATTAAAGATTGATAGTCTGACAAAATTTCAGTTGACTGAACATTTTTGCAGAATTAACAATTGACATAACCAAACCGAATTGTTCCATAGTGCATAGAAATGGAGGAGGCATGAGACACTTACAGTCCAGAGAATGAAGTTAGAGGAATGGATGTCCATTTGGGAGTTGAAGGAAAAAACTCCAATGGGCATGGGGAAGAAATAGATAAAGAAGTGAGCATGATGAACATCCTTAAAAATTTGCAGAAAGATGTCCAAATTCACCAGGCAGATAATGAAAGACTTAAGAGAGCCAAGGAGCAACAAGAAGACTTCAATATGAAGTTAATGAGGAGCTTGGAAAGAATTGAAAAGAAGTTGGACAAGGAGAGTGGCTCCAACAAATCAAGAAGTCACGAGACCCATGAGAAGAAAGGAAGATCAAGGAGTGGTAGCAGACATCACCAACACTCCCAAAAGCATTCCCATAGAAGGGAAAAAAGTAGCTCAAGTCCATCCCCTGAAAAAAAACATAGGAGGTCTGGGGTGGATGAGTTGAAAGGACAAATGAATAAGATCAAACCTCTTACTTTTGATGGAGAGCATAAGAAGGATGAAGAGGTTGAAACATGCTACTTGGCATGCGGAAATATTTCCAATTGCATAATTATTCTTCTCATGCAGAGGGGAGAATTGCAATCTATCAGTTGAAAGGAAAGACATCCATGTGGTAGGATCAGCTTGTGCAAGTGCAACACATCAAAGAGAGAGATGTCACATGGAATGAATTCAAGAAACATTTTGAAAAGAAGTACTTAACCAAGAGATACTACGACAAGAAAATGAAAGCGTTTTTTGAACTCAAGCTAGGAAGTATGTCCATTGATGAGTATGAAAGAAGATTCTTGGAGTTGTTGAAGTATGTCCCCTTCATCAAGGAAGAGACAATTAAGATTCAAAGGTATCTTAGTGGGTTGCCATCTTTCATCAGTGACAAGATCCAGTATGATGATCCTAAAACTATGGAAGAAACCAAAAATGATTATTTGATCAACAAAAAGGGAAACCTATTTTCCAGAGAGCTTGGGAAGACAAGAAGGAGTTTAAAAGGGAGCAAAGGTAGAAGGGGAACAAGCTACCATTTTCTAGAAATAGTCCTCAAGGACAACCAGTTTTGAGAGAGCCCATGATCGCTGAAGTAGGTGGGAAAAGGCCAAGGCAGACACCTATGGAATGTTGGGGTTGTAAAGGAGATCACAGGTATAAAGATTGTCCTCACAGAAGTGTCAAAGTGAGAGTTGTTCACAATGTTCAACAAGCATAAATGGTGGAGTACATGGGAAAAATAGTACCAAGGATCTATGCAACCCTGGGCAACAAACAAGTTGAGTTTCAATCACACATGATTGAAGTTAAAGGTATGATCAATAACCATGCCTTTACTATTTTAATAGACTTAGGGGCTAGTCATAGCTATGTAGATCCTAAGGTAGTGGAAAGATTTCAATTACCAAGAAGCAAGCATGAGAAATCTTGGTTGGTGTAGCTGGCTACAGGAGCCAAGAGAAAGGTAGTTGAGTTGGTTAAATCATGTCCAGTGGGCATGAATGGACTGAGTACCAAGGCAGATTTGAACATCTTGCCTTTGGGATCATATGACTGCCTAATTGGTATGGATTGGTTAGACCAGCACCATGCCATCTTAGAATGTCGTAACAAGGCATTCACTTGCCTAGATGAGGAAAGAAATCAAAGAACAATTCAAGGAATTCCCAGGGCAGTCACTGTCCGAGAAATTTCAGCAATGCAACTGAAGAAGTGTTACACGAAGGGCTGCCAAATAATTGCAGCTCATATGGAAGATGCACCCAAGGATAAGGTGCCCAAATTGGAGGATCATTCAATCCTGACAAAGTTTGGCGATGTGGTCAAGGAGGTATCGGGGCTATCCCCAAAGAGAGATATTGATTTCTCTATAAATTTGACGCCTAGAGTAGCTCCAATGTCAAAGACTCCTTACATAATGAGTACACCAAAGTTGAAGGAGCTACAAATGCAGTTGGAAGAACTTTTGAAGAAGGGGTATATACGCCCAAGTGTGTCACCTTGGGGTGCCCCAATGTTATTTGTGAAGAAGAAAGATGGGACCTTGAGATTGTGCATTGATTTCAGACAATTGAACAAAGTGACTATAAAGAATAAGTATCCTCTACCAAGGATTGATGATCTCTTCGATCAGTTGAAAGATGCTAGGATATTTTCAAAGATAGATCTCAGGTCAGGATACCATCAGGTAAGGATTAAAGAGGAAGACATCAACAAGATCACCTTTAGGACAAGGTATGGTCATTATGAGTTCACAGTGGTGCCATTTGGGTTATCAAATGCACTAGTTGTTTTCATGTGCTTAATGAATGGTGTTTTCCGAGAATATTTAGACAAGTTTGTCATTGTCTTTTTGGATGACATCCTTGTATATTCCAAGTCGGAAGAAGAACATGAACATCATTTGAGGATGGTGTTGCAAGTGCTAAGAGAGCATCAGTTGTATGCCAAATTGAGGAAGTGCTCATTTTATCAAAACATAATTCACTATTTGGGGCATATCATATCTAAAGAAGGGATAGCAGTAGACCCTGGAAATATTGAGGCCATTAAAGGGTGGGAAACACCTAAAAATGTGACAGAAGTAAGATCCTTCATGGGTCTAGCTGGCTAATATAGAAGGTTCATTGTAGGGTTTTCGAGAATAACTCATCCCATCACTTCCTTGCAAAGGAAGGGGAAGAAGTTTCAATGGACAAAGGAATGTGAAGAGAGATTTCAACAATTGAAGCAACTGATAACCAATGCTCCAATTCTGAAGATTGAAGATCCGAATGAAGATTTTGTGGTTTGCATTGATGCATGCAAAGAAGGACTAGGTGGAGTCCTTAGTCAGAATGGATTTGTGATATGTTTCGAGTCTAGAAAATTGAAAGAGCATGAAAGGCTCCATGCCACTCATGATTTGGAGTTGGCAGCCATAATGCACGCTCTAAAGAAATGGAGACACTACTTCATGGGAAAGAGATTTGAGCTTAGGACAGACCATAATGGTCTGAAGTATTTGTTTGATTGACCTACATTGAATGCCAAACAGAATAGATGGTTGGAATTCCTCTGTGAATATGACTTTGATATCAAGCACATCAAAGGAAAGGAGAACAAAGTGGTTGATGCACTCAGTAGGAGAGTGCACGAACGACATGCTACAACTATTAGCATGTATCAGGTGGATCTTAAAGGCATAATTTCTGAGGCTGCAAAATTTGATTGCAGTGCATGGAATTGGTTACTAAATTGCAACAAGGTAAAATGCAGTGGAAAGCTGAAGATTATGAATGGGGAATCGATGGAATTCTCTTGTACAAAAAAAAAGTTTATGTACCCAATTCTCCTGAATTGAGGAGTGCAATTTTAAAAGAAATGCACAATGTACCTTATGTTGGACACCCAGGATATCGGAAAACAATTTCAGCAGTGAAGAGACAATATTATTGGACGGGCATGAAGAAAGAAATTGCAGAGTACATAGCCAAATGCTTGGATTGTCAAAGGGTCAATGCTGAATATAGACACTCAACTGGGTTACTGCAGCCATTACCCATTCCTCAGTGGAAGTGGGAAGTGGTGACAATGGATTTCATCAGAGGATTGCCCAGAACAAGCAAGAAACATGATGCAATCATGGTGGTAGTGGACAAGCTTACTAAAGCTGCCCATTTCATAAGGCAACCAATGTTTTTGATATTTATATAAGGTACGTAACACAATTGCACGATATTCCCAAGACAATTGTGTTTGACAGAGACCCAAAATTTACCTCAAAGTTTTGGAGAGGATTATTCAAGGGGTTAGGAACGAACTTGAACTTCATCACAACCTATCATCCTGAGTCAGAATTGACAAACAACAAGAGTAAACCAAGTGATAGAAGATATGCTAAGGATGTATGTGATGGACAAACCATCTAAATGGGAATATTATCTACAGTTGGTAGAATTTTCCTACAACAATGGGTATCAAGCATCACTGAAGATGAGCTCGTTTGAAGCACTTTATGGCAAAAAGTGCAACATCCCAGTAAGCTGGGACAACCCAGCTGATAGGGCAGTGGTTGGGCCAGAGTTGCTCAAGGAAATGGAAGAGTAATTGTTAAAGATAAATCTAAATTTGAAGGTTTCCCAAGACATGCAGAAAAGCTATGCAAACAAAGGCAGAACCCACAGGGAGTTTAAAATGGGTGATCATGTTTTCCTGAAGGTGAAAGCCAACATAAGTTCCCCAAGATGGGAAGCTATTCCAAGTTGGAAGCCAGATATTGTGGAGCGTTTGAAATCCTAGAAAGGATTGGACCAGTAGCTTACATGCTTGCATATCCTCCATCCATGACTATTCATAATGTATTTCATGTATCATTGCTCAAGAAGTATATACTTGATGCTAATCATGTGATTGATTGGAATGTGATTCAGGTGGAGCAAGAAGGCGCTTTGCAAGTGCAGCCTGTGCACATACTGAAATGGAAGAGCAAGAAACTTTAGAATCGACTCATAAAGCTTGTAAAGGTTAGTGGACCCGGTACGGTCCCGAGGACGCAACATGGGAGCATGAAGATGCTATGCAGGCAGAGTACCCAGACCTTTTTGAAGATTTTTGAAATCTTATTGTTGTTGTGTAAATAAGTTGCACTGAGGACAATGCAAAAATAAGGGGAGGGGATTGTAACACCCCAAGGCCGAGCCCCTTCTGAATTGTAATTATGTTTATAGGCTGGCGAACCAAGTGTTTATAAGTTGGAAGACTTATGTGTTTATTAGGCCGAAGAGCCCAGATGATAAGGCCAATGAGTTTGATTTTGTATATGTAAATACTCACATCATCAATAAAATTACATTGGTGCGTGTAGATCGACCACGAAGAAAGAGTTACGGGGGACTAAGCTCCACTAGGTAGGGAAAGGGAAGGGGTTAAGTGTCTAGGAATTGGGGCTAAGCTAGAGGGCTTACCTCTAAAGGAATAATATTATATTGTTATTTCCTAGAGGCTAAGGTTTGACATAATATATGTTGTCCTAAGTTCCTGGGAAAGGGAATGAGTGTTAAGTGGAGCTCATGCAGCTTAAGGAAGACATGTGTCAACCTGGGCGCATGCAATTTTTAGGTGGGAAAGTCAGCTCGTTGGGGGTCCCCTCACCATTCTCGTGATGGTCGCCACTCGGGAAGTCGACCATACTCCCCATTGATGCACGCACTGAGACGGGGAGAGCCTTGACACAATTAACCATTGACTCCATCGTCGATCTTTGCAACTTCTGAAACCCACACACCCATGTTATGAAGCTAACTCTTTTTCCTGTGAAGCACAATACGACTGCGTAGTGTCTCAGTCGTATCACGCATTAGCCTTTGTTTTTGCTACCAACGTTTTCTTTGGACTGGTGTGGCTTGTTGTCATTACCAGAGCCCATACCCAATTTTTTCTGTAGAGGTTACCCGCTGGACTTAGGAGTTGGATAGAAGAGATAGGTTATCACACCTATGAGCAATTCTCTCCAGGTGAGAGAGTGTGCTGAGGAAGTAAGTTCTCCTGGAGGGAGTCCCGTAGCAGCTACAATACTCTGAGACTTTCGATCCAGCCTGTTGTTGAATCCCTGAAAGGGAGGTGGACAACCTATGGACTTGTGATAGTGAAGGTGCACACTCCCGGGGTGGGACAGTCGTGTGGGGAATGAGGGTCTGTGGGTTGTGGGCGTAAGTGGATCCTGGGAGAAAATCCTTCATGTTGATCTGTGCGACTTTCATGTTGTCCCTGCCAAGCCTAAGAATCCATTTCCCGGTGGATTTTAGTCCTATCTCAGGGGTGACCCACTGCTGAGCATGATGAGCAGTGTGGTCTAAGGCTGAGAGGTTTGTGGAAGGTCTGCACGCAGTTGGTGGTCATCAATTAAAAGATAAGTACCATTTTCAAGTTTGGTTACATGTTGTGTATTTATATATGTTGTCATATTTATGGGTTATGTCTGTGATTACTACATGTATACTTTTACTGTTATTTCTGCAATATGCTATGTGATAGCAGAATGCAAATCATATGTTAAATATTGGTATGTTTTATTGTCGCTTTCGCAAGAATATGTGATGTACATAATGCTTATTTCTGTTTAATTGCATTAGATATATATGTATATAAGTATATATGGCATCAGAGCATGGAAGTTATTCAGTGGCATGGACTAGCTTGTTGGTTTAAGGACAGGAATGTCACAAAATGGTATCAAAGTAGAAAAACAAAGACACAGTTGTTAGGTAGTGTTACCCGGCAGAGGTTTGAGGGTCGGGGATGTTACAAGAGTTGTGCATCCTGCCAGCATGAGGGGGAAAACAATGAAAATATGTTTTCAGATTGTTACCAATAAGTTACCAACACTTATACCTTTCCATTTCAACAGGGTAACCTTGTATCAAGGCTTGTGTTATCTCCCCAAAATGATTTCCAAATCACATGATAAGATGATCATTAGGTAGAGGAGTTTGTTATCACTCCAAGAAACTCCTTAGGGTTGTAGACTAAGGATGCTTGGTAACTTAAGAAAAWAATGTGTAGGTATGCTTGGAACAATGGGATCACTCAATGATTAATGTAATAGACAACTCATCATACATTCAAATGAAACTGTGCTTTTAGAAAACAATAATCAGACCAGATATTTTTAAAGGAGAGGATGAAGAATACTAATCTTGATTGCCAAATACAACTAGGTGTAAAGCTTAATGCAAGGTAGTAAGAAATCCTTCACTTCAAGTCTATGAGATTAATAAAGAGATGACAATCTTTAAAAGCTAAGATAAACTGAAATAAAGTACAGAAAAGGGATGCATGAATATTTCTGATATTGAAAGCAAAAGGAGACTGTAATTCTATTATCCAATAGTCTATATAGTAGCCAAAAATGTATTCCCAGTTTGAACCCTTATCTCTTAGAAAATATAAGCATTTATAGCCTTTTACAATCAGTTTTTAAGATCCTAAAAACTTGGATATGTATCTAAAAATAGAAAATAAAAGTAACTAAAGTAATCGATAACAAAGACTAGTTGCTAGAACTCGAATTGTCTTCTATATCAATCTTTGACATCTGCACTTCATTAGCTTCAGGACTCTGTTGTGTCATGGAAAGGTAAAGGCACCTGTCTTATGTAGCTGGACTTCTTCAATTAACCATAATCGAAACTTTAGGTGACCAATTTAGCATTTGGTCTTCAAAATCTCCACGAATCTCTGATGT
>ML790726.1:402663-523982 GCA_009831015.1 Picea engelmannii | reverse complement strand
ATCTCAGAATTTCCCTGTTTGACACATGTTTTTGAAATGCAGATCTCGGGCAAATGAAAAATGAATCTCAAAGAACCGAGAGAGATTTTTTCTCACAAAAAACAAATATACAAAATCCTCTTCCAGTTTGTACACAACTGTCACGATTTGGGAGATGCAAAATCTTAACTGCAGTCCCAGTTTTCAACAGTCTGGCCCATTTTTTATGTCAGTCAGTTCCATAAATTGAAGGTAACGATTGTTATCTTTGGGATTTGGAGGGATGATTTCGACCTCAATACCTATATGAGGCATCATTGTAACAGGGAGAAGGGGTGGGGGTGGGTGGGGGAAGGCAGTCTGAGGACTGTGGTTCGATCCTTGAAGACTTGTAACTACATTTCATCCTTTGGAGATATTCATGAATACATCTTGACATCAAGCTTCTTTCACTGTGTTTGTTTAGTTTTCATCTCTTTTCTTTCTATGTTTATATATATTCAATGACAGATGATTTTCATATCATCTCTTCGTTGATATATTAGACTTATATACATTTCTTCTCGTGTTTGTCTCAATGCCTGATAACTATCATCCTATCTTTGCATTCATAAGCTAGAGCTGCAAGTATTTACTTGTTATGGTTGGCCATCTATTATATGCAATCTTATATATGTTTCTGCTGGTATGATGAGTATTTTACCCATCATTACTGGCCATTCACACATGCTATTGTATGAGTATTTCTTTTAGCATAATGAGTCTTCTCCATGTTTCCACACATTGATTAAAACCTTCTGAGAAACATAGTTGAAAGCCTTGGTCTTTCGAGTGGATTTATGTGTTTCTAAATGTATGTAAGTTTATTAAGTCATCCAATTTGATCCTTTTTCCTCTACATTATTGATCTATTTAAGTTACCAAGCTTACACCCCTTACATTCAGGGACTAATTTCTTGGAGTGATAACAAATTGGCGCCATTGCCAGGGAACGAAAGTGAAAGCATAATTTCTCTGGGAGAACGACATAGATCTGATTCTTGATGGTAGACAAGAGACAAGCATAAAACTAGACTATAATCATCTGCCTAGCGAATCCACCTTTAAAGACTCCACTGGGAAGTATCCGGTTGACAGAAGATGAAGAGGCTGAATTCTAAATCAAGGTATCAATTTATCAGTCTACTTCATGAATTGTTACTGTTCTTTATTAACTCTTTCATGCTTTTCCCTTTGTATGTAAAGAAAATTATTTTATGTTTTGTATATTCAGAAAATCATCATCCCTTTTGTATATACCCAACCTTAGAAGAGGAAATCCTGTAGCCCTATATTCTAGATGTTGATTCAATACCTTCATTGCCATTTATTCTTAAAAATGAATTCTGCAATTCAATACCTCCTGACTTAGATAAACCATGTGATCTTGAAGAAATTAAAATTGATTTAAAACCCTGTCAGATTTCAACTCCTCTTGCCATAACTTATGAACTTTGTCAACAACTTGCTATCCTTCATGATCAGCCTATAGCCTTTCAAATTAAAATCAGGATGAAGATGTTCAGGCCTTTGAAGCTGCCTTATCTCCTTCATACTTATCCTATTGAATGTTATGAATATCTTCCCTGGTTTTCTAAAGAAAATCAAGTTTCAACTGAGAGGCACTTGTAATCCTTTGAGGACTTTATTGATTGCTTTCCGATTGTTCATGAAGATGTCGTCGTGAGATTTTTCCATAAGTCTTTGATCAGAGATGTTGTTGTATGGTTTAAGGCTCTAAAAGTTGATTCTATTGGTTCTTGGATCGAGTTATCTAATGTTTTTGTGAAGCATTGGGGTAAGAATAAATCATTAGATTCATACCTTGCTGATTTTTGTGCTTTGAAGAGAGAGCAGGGTGAAACTTTGCCTGTTTTCAATCGAAGATTTTATAGCATCTACCATGACATGCCTTTGGAGATCCGGCCTACAGAGACAACTGCCATGATATATTATGTTATGGGATTGCATTCAGAACTTTCCCTTCTCCTGCTAGAAAGGAGGTTTTCATCGTTAAGTAACTTATTTGAAGATGCTCTAGAGGTGGAGGAGAACATCTGTGCTTTGAGGAGGATCCAAGAGCGGGTTAACTTTGAAAATCTATATGAACATGAGCAGACTGAATGTCAGTATGTTTCAGAATTTGAACAGGAAGGTAATGAATGTGAAGCATAATTGAAACAACATCAAGCAAGCGGATTTATTTTAGATTCAAATCTAGATTCCTCAATATTTGCAGGGTACTCCAGAGACAGATACGAGTATGAAGTTTATGATCAGTTTGCAAGCCAAATTGAACCTATGATAACCAATGATTGAAAAGGAAATTATAATTTCTTAGATGATCTTAATCCATATCATGTAAACCCTGTTAGGATATCCTCTTGTGATCATTATTCTGAAGAAGAAGATTTAAATATTTGTGAAGATGATCAACAATATATGCAAGTTATGATTGATGGAAGTTGTGAATTTGATGTTCGAAAGTCCAAAGAAAATACCTCTTCTTTTTTCTCCAAAATTGTCAACTGTAATAGGTCATTACATTAGAGTAATAAATCAAAATCTCAGGAACATGACAAAGGAGAAGACATACATGAGCTGAAATATTATGACTATGAAACATAGTTGGAACAACAACAAACAAGCAGATTTATTTCAAATTATGAATCAAATTCTTTGGTTTTTGCAGTTGTTTCAATGGACAGGCATACGTGTGAATTTTATGATCAGTTTGAAAACCAAGTAGAGCCTATGATAACTAATGGTTTCATAGACAATTATATATTTTCTACTGATTCTTATTCATATGATTTAAACATTGTTGTATCATCATCTTCTGAGCATTTTTCTGAAAATAAAGTTATAATGATTGATAATCAAGATCTTATTTCAAGAGAACAAGAAGACGATCAATTTTCAAGCAGAGGAACAATCACGGCTGAGCAAGAGGCTGCTATAGATGTGCAATTGTTTCCCGAGAATCAGTATGTTTCTGATCTCTATTTCAAAGATCCAATGGCATCCTTCATTGAATCATACATTTCAGAGAACCCAAAAATTTCAGATTTCTTTAGCTCACTCGTTTTTCTAGGTGAATATGGTTTTGTGAATGAGTTCTTATCACTGTTGTTACATTTTAAACATCAGCTATTTATTAGTGAGAAAGATGAAATCATTTCGGTATTAAAGTTGCTTGGATGGCTACTATGGAAATCAGCTTTTACTTGACCAAATTGAAGAGTTGGTTAGAGTAGAGTAAGGTAGGAAATAAGCTCATTGCCCGAGAATTTCTTTCTTCCAATTTGCAGCAGATGTATCAGTCAGTTTGTGTGAATAAAGGCAGGTTTTTAAGGTGCACAAAAATCGATTATATAGATCCTGAAAGGATTTCAGTAAGAGGTAATATGCTGACTCCATGCCCAATGGAACACTAGAGACTAGGTTCTGGATTTTTATTTTTCTAGGAAAGTCATTAGATCTGTGGTTCTTGAAACTTCACAAGGAAAATTTCATCCCCAATAGGAGCCAGATGTTATCTCCCAAAAATGATTTCCAAATCACATGATACGATGATCATTAGGTAGAGGAGTTATTTCTAAATTTTAAGTTTTAAAGGTTTTGAGACAAGCTTAAAATCATATCAATTCCATAAATTAAGGAATCCACATCTCAAATTACACCAAAAGCTAATTTTAAGCTTTCAGCGGCTTAATGGTCAAATTTACAGTGTTGAGAGCCACCGAAAAGCTCTCACTTTCGGCGGCTAAAAGGATAAACACATGACTGTTTGGCTGCCGAAATCGCAAAAGAGTCTAGAATGAACTTCTTTCTGCCTAGATCACATTTTTTGGTTTCCAGATTCTGTGGGAATGATGTTTAATGAAGGATAATAATTATAGGATATAGATCATTCTCCTTTGCAAGCTTTGGAGGCATATGATAAGAAGATGAAGCTGTGTTTTAAAAAATACTGCGTTTTTACTATGCTGAGTCATCATTTTCAAATGATGATTCTGAGCGGCTGGAGAATCATTTTGAGAAACGGGCGGAGGATTTTGTTACTAACATGTCAAAGAACAATAACCTCTCTCAATTTTTCTACAGGTGTCATAGATTGGGAGAATCAAATCCATCTCTGAGCCCTAATTTTTGGATCTTAGAATTTCCCTGTTTGACACATGTTTTTGAAATGCAGATCCCGGGCAAATGAAAATGAATCTCAAAGAACTGAGAGAGGTTTTTTATCACAACAAACCAATATACAAAAGCCTCTTCCAGTTTGTACATAGTTGTCATGATTTGGGAGATATAGAATCTTAACTGCAGTCCCATTTTTCAGCAGTCTGGCCCATTTTTTATGTTAGACAGTTCCAGAAATTGAAGGTAATGGTTGTTATCTTTGGGATTTGGAGGGAGGATTTCGACCTCAATACCTATATGAGGCATCATTGTAACATGGAGAAGGAGGGGGAAAAAGGCAGTCTGAGGACTATGGTTCGATCCTTGAAGACTTGTAACTACATTTCATCCTTTGGAGATATTCATGAATACATCTTGACATCGAGCTTCTTTCATTGTTTTTGTTTAGTTTTCATCTCTTTTCTTTCTATGTTTATATATATTCAATGACAGATGACTGTCATCTCATCTCTTCGTTGATATATTAGTCTTATATACATTCCTTCTCATGTTTTTCTTAATGCCTGATAGTTGTCATCCTATCTTTGCATTCATAAGCTAGAGCTGCAAGTATTTACCTGTTATGAATGACCATCTATTATATGCAATCTTATATATGTTTCTCCTGGTATGATGAGTATTTTACCCATCATTACTGGCCATTCACATATGCTATTGTATGAGTATTTTTGTTAGCATAATGAGTCTTCTCCATGTTTCCACACATTGATTAAAATCTTTTGAGCAACATAGTTGAAAGCCTTGGTCTTTCGAGTAGATTTATGTGTTTCTAAATGTATGTAAGTTTATTAAGTCATCCGATTTGATCCTTTTTCCTCTACATTATTGATCTATTTAAGTTACCAATCTTACATCCCTTACAGTCAGGGAGTAATTTCTTGGAATGATAACAGCTTGCATTCAGAGCTTATGGAAGATGTAGACAATTCAGGAACTCTTGGCCGAATTGTTACAACTTTCTCAAGAACATTAGAAGACTATAACAAAATTGTTAGAGCATCGTGAGAGGTTGGAGCATTACTTATCAGTTGGGAAGAAGAAGGATAGGTTCAAATATGAAGTGGTTGGTGGCCTGGATGCCTCATCTCGTGAAGCAAGTTTTACAGATGACTTCTTGGAAGTGCATGCATCTACTCATGTTGAGAAGGTGTGCAATGAGGTTGAGAAAACATCAACCTCCAATATATCATTAGAGTTGTCCTATGAAGCTGATAACACCAGTGCATGTGATGGACAAGTTGAGAGTACATATGATGATTATGATGACTATGATGAGCTTTATGTGGAGATGAGTTTGGCACAATATTCATCATCCACAACATAGACTCGATCATCTATGGCAGCCATAACACATGAGGATGTTAGTGGTACTTATGATTTGAGGGAAGAGCCTCTGGTGACGGTCAAGCACGAGGAACATTCAAATTTGCATGGGCTTGAAGAGAGGTATGACTTAGAATTTTTTTATTATACCCATAGTTTGCATCAAGGGGATCATGAGCCACCTCTTTTTGGGATCCCAATGAAGGCTCGAGTCATAGCTACAGATGAGATAGTTGAGCATATACCTTGTGGACCAACCAACATGGAAGTGTATGCATCCGCTAATTAGGGGAGCGGGTATATTACAGATGTGAACACATCAATCTAGGATCTAGGTTCATATGACACTAGTGGAGTGAATGCACAGGATAAGATTAAAGGAAAGCAAAATGATACAAAGGTATATAGTGATACACCGTGGTGATGGAGAGATTGTTATTGATAATATGTACAAGGAGGAGACAAATTCTAGTGAGGACAATATGTTGGGTCATAACATTGTCCCATTATTTTTTCTTGAGGATTGTATGGTGAGGTATGCTCATCAATTTCCTTTTAGCACACATATGAGTAACCAAGGGGTTGGAGAGATTCCTCCAGGGAGACACCCTCACATGGGATTCGAGCATACCATTGAGTTTAGCTTACCTAGGACCGATGAATTGATGGAGGAGCTTCATGGTGCAATACACCTTTTTGAGATTGACTTACATTCGGGGTACCATCAAATCATGATGAGAGAGAAGAGTGTGCGGGTACATTAGAAGAATATCCATGTCATATGGGATTGGCTCATAGAGATTTTGGTTGATTGGAAGTCCCACCTCCTGGTTGAATATTCCAAGAATAGGTTTGCTTGTGAGTGAATGGATGACCACATTCAGGATGAAAGGTATAGAGTGGTGGATGACATTATCTACTATAGAGATCACATATATTTAGTCCTCGAATCCATACTCAGGGATAAGATCATGTGGGCTCTGCATGATGCACCTTTGGCAAGACATCTGAGGTACTTCATAACTTGCCGAGAGAATAAAAAGAGGTTCTCTTGGAAGGGCCTCAAGGATGATGTGTTGAGACATGCGAGGGAGTGTATGACTTTCCATCAAAACAAGTCAAAGCATACTCATCCTGTAGGGTTATTGCAGCCTTTACTCATTCCAGAACATAAGTGGGGGAGTGTGTCGATGGATTTCATCATAGGTCTACCAAAGGTGCATGACAGGGATTGCATTTATACAGTTGTTGATCAGTTGACTGAGTTCGCGCATTTCTTCACAATTTCGTCAGAGTATGAGGCACCGCAGGTGGAAGAGTTGTTTTTCAGGGAGGTGTCTAGAATCCATGCGTTGCCTAGGCACATTGTCATAGATAGGGACAATGGATTTCTTAGTGCATTTTGGCTGGAGCGGTGTAGATTTGCAAGCACATAGTTGATTCCTAATACCTTGTTTTCACCAGATGGGTGCATACAAAAACATGAATCAAAGACTTGGCTTAATGGGATTCCCATGGTTATCAGAGTAGCACAACGAGAGTCAGTAGGTATTGGGGATGGTGGACTTTTACTTTGGCTATGGGACCCGAGAATTCATTTGATTGGTATATTGCCTCAAATTTTGGTGATGATTAACAAAGTTGTGACATAGATGGGTATGATTCATTATTGGGATGTCATGAGATGAGATGTCGAGACTTATTTGATATGGCAAGACACATTTTCTTTGTCGATACCCAAGATCAAGTTTGCCAGTGGATTTGCAGACTTGGACTTCACTGAGATTCCTTTGCAGGATATGATTCATGGTAGTGGGTTCAACACTTACAGGTATTTCAGGTTGGGGTTCTAGGAGAGGAGAATGCAATTTGGGCATGATGGACAAACATTTGTGATCAGAGTGGTGAAACGCCAACATGGTGGTTCCTTTCCGAGACTAGTTTGGAACTTTAGGATTACATTGGTTGGCAATTCAACAGCTGATATAGTTGAGAGAGATAGTCCTTACTTTCAAGATCTTTCTCCTATGGTACGTTGGGTTGGTTTCCTAGACGAGCCATTCTTTGAGGGGTTGATCGAGTTTCTGCAGTGTATTATTGCTCTACTTATTGATAATATTCAAATGGCCTCTTGTGCTAGCACATTGCAGGATAATACTTTGAGCAGAGGGTGCTTCACGTCTTCTAAGATGGTTTGGGACCATTGGATCATTCTCAGTTTTAGTTTGGTTCAACTTGTTGATCGAAGGGTTGTGATAGCATTGCTTGAGGACAAACAATCTTTGGGAAGGGAGGATTGTAATGTCCCCATTTTTGGGCTCCCTTACTCTGCAACTGGATATGACGTTATGGCTTTATGTAAGCTCGATCAGAGAGGTAATTTGATGTTACTCGTGAGCTGAGATGGTTTAGAGGAGCTATATGATGCTTTCATAGGTCTGTTTACGATCTTTCATCATTGAGATTACTCTTGCGTAGTCAAATTTCAATTCTGATGCATTTTGATCGTTCCCGTAATTTGGGAGTATTATGGAGCATTATTTAATGGATCTCACTAAGGTTGTCATTTCAATAAAGTATCTAAGAGGGGAACCTTAGTGTAATAACTCGTTGGAACCATGAAGAAAATCCCTAAATGTTGAGATGATGAAAAGTGACTTCCAATGGCCGAAAATGCTTTAAAGTCAAATAAATCACTTTTGTAATAAAAAGGTTTATTAAATTAATAAAATAATTTTGAAGAAAAATTTAAAAATGTTTATTAAATTAATAAAATGATTTTGGAAAAAATATTAAAAATTCACTTTATAAGGAAAAAAGAAAAAGGGATATAAAAGTACAATTAGAGCTACAACTTAAAAACATATCAGTAACAAACAAAGAAGTACAACAACCATAGGGAGGGGTTAAACCACATAGGGAGGGGTTAAACCAACGGTGAATACTTAAACAATTCAATAGTGAAGTGTTTGACAAAGACCTGTACCAAATATAACAATAGTAAGTACGTGATGGGTAATTGTTTGACGAAAGGACTAATCCAAAATAGCACAAATATAGCAGCAATAAGAAGAGGGGATCTTACATTTACATATGTATTTTAGTTGTTAAATTATTTCCCAAACATGTTTTTGGAATGATAACCATGTTCTTCCTTGGCATTTTCACCTCGTTACTTTCAACATCTTCATAAATTGTTCCCTCTCCTCTTATGTTCTTCATTCATTTCTCTTATATTCATTATCTATGACCCTAATCTATCGATAGATTAACTTAAACCTTCGTTTTATTTTCCACATTAATTATCTTCCCTTCAATCTTTAAACCTTTCTTTTATTTAGTATTTTTAATGTGGTTTGTTTCATTAGGTTTATTTTCCACATTAATTATCTTCACCTCGATCTTTAAACCTTTCTTTTATTTAGTATTTTTAATGTGGTTTGGTTCCTTAGGTTTAGTACTTTTAATGTTGTTTATTTCCTTAGATGACTTTGTTGTGATTAAGGTGTTCCTTTTGTTACATGTTATTCTTTATGCTATATTTTTAATGAGATTTTCTTTTTTAATTTACCATTTTATTTTTGTTCACTTCTTATTTGTACTATAAATATTTTAACTTTTCCTTATATGATTTGACTTTCTCTTATAAGGATCATCACTTAAATCTTTTTCTTTTTTAAATTTTATTCTTATCGAGACTCGCTTGAGTTTCTTGATTTAATAAAGTTTATAGAAAATTATATATGTCTATATTTTTATAATGATAATCATATAACTTTGTGTACAATCATAAGAAGAAGGATGTAACTCACTATCATTATTTTATTAAATATTATTATTGAAAATTAATTCATTTAGTATATTATAAATCATCTCTTCTCTAAAATGCTTCATCCATGAAGCATTGGTAATGATCAATGTTTAGATCTAAATTCTTCATTTATTAGGTAGCTTCATCTTTTATAAGCTTCCTCCATTTATTAAGGTACTCATTGACACTTTTAGAACAAAGGATTTTGGTTTTAACTTTTGAGATGCACTCGAGCTCTATAACTAATTTCCTCTTTTTATTGAGTAGGGGCAGTTCTATATGTACATGGGTTGTTGGACCAAACTTTTTCTTCAAACATGAGACATGGAAAACATCAAGTAATTTCTTATTGTTGGGCATATCTAAGGCATAAGCTACTTGGCCTACCTTCTTCCAGATTCGATAGGGACCATAAAACTTTGGTGTAAGTTTATGGTTTTTGTAATTTTTGAGTGGGTTATGTTTGTATGGCTGGAGTCGGACGAACGCCCAGTCTCCTACCTCAAATTAACGATAAACTCTCTTCAGGTCAACTTGTTGTTTGCTTTGATTCCTTCCCACTCAAGATGAGTCTTTATGATACGAAAGATTTGATCAGATTTTTTCACCACATGTGCTTTGGAATTGGTGATAACATACACTTTTACCAATGGAGGAGGATATCCATATAAGGCTTTAAAGGGAGTCATTTTTGCCGAAGTGTGATATGTAGTATTATACCACCATTTTTCCCAATGCAACCAATTGTTCCATTGCGACTAAAAATCATTCACATAATTTCTTAGGTACCCTTTGAGGCTTTTACCACTTCAGTCTGCCTATCTGTACGTGGATGGTAGGAAGTACTCATGGTTAAGGCGGTCCCAAGTTGATGGAATCGTTCCTTCCAAAAGTTATTGGTAAACTTGGGATCCCTATCACTGACAATAACCTTGGGAAAGCCACAGAGTCTATAGATATTTTTGACGTAGCTATCAATGACTTGATTGGCCTTGGATTTTTATGATATCCAAATGAAGTGAGCACACTTGGTTAATCGGTCTACAACTACAAATATGTTGTCTTTCCCATTTTAGGTGGGAAGACCTGTGATAAAATCCATATACATTTATGTCCATTTTTATTAGGAATATGAAAGAGTTGAAGGATACTTGGAGAAGTGACTATTTTAAACTTTTGGCGTTGTCAGGTGTCACATTCTGCCATGTATTTTTGGACATCAATCTTCATTACATTCCAAAAGTAGGATTGTTGTATATTGTAGTAGGTTTTGAAAAATCCCACATGGCTCGTAGATGGAGAATCATGATTTTCTTTTAAGGTTTGGAATTTGAACTCGAAAGAGTTGGGTAAATATTTACTTCCTTTGTACCAAAGCATGTCATTCTCCCACGCAAAATTTGGGCTTGTTTCATTATTACTTTCAAACTCCTCGATTAGCTTCCTTATCTTTGTGTTTTTCACATACTTGGATTGAACATTTGAGATCCATTCCAAAGTGACTATTGAAATGACACATAGTGTTGCATCACCCTCATCTTTCCTTGATAAGCCACCAACAACCAGATTTTCCTTGCCCTTCTTATATAGAATCTTGAAGTAAAAAACTTGGATTTTTCTTGCCCATTTTTGTTGCTATGTTGATAGGCTCTTATAGTTTAGAAAATATTTGAAGTTGTGGTGGTCCATCTTGACCAGAAACTTGGCTCACAGTAGGTATTGTTTCTATTTTACCAAGGCATGGATGATAACTAGCATTTCCTTGTCGTAGGTAGATTTGGTATTCTCCTTGGGTTTTAATCTTTGACTGTTGAAAGCAATGGGGTGATTATCCTGCGTAAGCACAACTCCTATTCTTGTTCCATAAGCGTCACACTCGAGGAAAAATGGCCTCGTGAAGTTCGGGGCTGCCAAAACATGAGTGGATGTCATTAAAGTCTTCATATTCTTGAAACAATCTTCAGTTGCATCATTCCATATAAAGGCTTGTTTTTTCAACAACAATGTTAGCAGAGCCACAATCTCTGCATAATTGTTTACAAATCTTCTATACTACCCTATAAGACCTAAGAATTCTCGTAGTGATGTGATCGTTTTGGGACTAGGCCACTTTGTAATCACCATAATTTTTTTGGGGTCTACTTTGATTCCTTCAATTGATACATTGTGGCCCATAAATTCAATCTCTTCTTAGCCAAAACTACATTTTGATTTGTTTGCATATAACTTATTTTCTTCTAAAAGCTTCAATATAGTCTCTACATGCTTGAGGTGCAGGCTCCAATTTTTACTATAAACAAGTATATCATCAGAGTTGATGCATTAGCCCATCCTTCATATCCTAGTTGATGCATTAGACAATCCAAATGGCATAACACAAAATTTATACAGATCCTCATGGGTGTAGAAAATAGTTTTGGGAATGTCTTTTTCTAAGATTCTTATCTAGTAATAACCTAATTTAAGGTCACGCTTAGAGAAATACTTAGCACCATGGAGTTCATCTAATAATTCACCCACAAACAGAATAGGGAACTTATCTTTTATGGTGATTTTGTTTAGTGATCGATAATGAATACATATTTTGTAGGACCCATCCCTTTTTCTTACAAGTATGATCAGAGTTGAAAATGGACCCTTGCTTTGAGCTATAATACCGCAATCCAATAACTCTTGAACCAAGCATTCAATTTTTATTTTGTAACTAGGGGATTGTTTGTAAGATTTTCTTCTAACTAGTGTTGATCCATGAATTAATTCTATGATGTGATCTTTGGATCATATTGGAGGGAGACCCCAAATAAGGTCTTGAAAATGGTACTATATTGTCTAAGAATCTCATCAAGACCTTTAGGATCGTCGATTTCATTAGAGGCCTCCTCCATTGAATAACAATGTAAAAGGTAAGATTGGGCTCCTTTCTTAATCATCTTATCCATTCTACTAGACGAGACTACTTGTGAGTGTGGGCTTTTGATTCCATAAAACTTGTATTTCCTCCCATTTTTTAAGAACTCTAGGAATTGTTTTTGTAAGTTTAGCCCTATTGTACCAACTGGGGACAACCATTGGGATCCTAATTCTACATCCACTCCCATGATTTCCATGGCATACATGGTAGATTGTAATTGGTAATAATTAATTGACAATTTAATCTTATGACATTTCCCCATGCACAAGGTAGTTTTGTTCCCTGGAATTGTGACTTGAAGGAAGGAAGAGGGGTAGTCAAACATGTTTAATCTTTTTGTTATTCCAATATCAATGAACTTATGAGAATTGCCACTATCTATTAGCATTGTTATTCTTGTCTTTTTAATGTAGCCTAAAACCTTGAGAGTTTAGGGTTGAGAAATGCTTGTCATTGTGGCAGACAAGAGTGTTGGAGTAGAATTATGATAGCTAGATCCTCCAAGATTTTTGGACTCTTCGTTTGAATCTTCTGAATTTGTGTTAGATGGAGAGAATTGCCTATCTCCTTGTTGTTATCATTATGTACTTCATATAGATATATATTTTTTGCCTTGCATTTGTGGCCTAGCCTCCAGTTGGGAGCATGACATCTAAAACACCAATTTTTGTCATCCCTTACGTCAATTGGTGGAATATTTTTATTAGAGGGGATATACTTTGGGCTCGATTTCTTAAAGTGGGACTAGGTAACTTGCTAAGAGGACACCAAATTTTCTTCAATTATTTTGTCCTTTAGTCGTGCTTGCTCTACATCCTCTATATCTATCGGTTTGAGTTCATTCCTTAAATCCCGATATGGGAATTTGTAGGAAATAATCATTTGGTAAATCAAGCATGAGAGTAGCTAACACATGTAAATCATTAAAAACTCATCCATCGAGCCCAACTGTTGTAATTGAGTGAGTTTGAAGAAAACTTCGTTTTCCTCGATGTTTTGAAACCTTTTGAAAAACTGTTTTCTAAATGTATCCCAGTTTCTTGATTGAGCCTTTTGAGTGCCACCACACCAATCACACGTTGGTTTCTCTAGGTGTAATGATGCATAGTTTTTTTTTCATCATCATGCATTTGGTGCAACTCAAAATAACAATCGAGTCTCTTTATCATCCTATCCATCAAATCTTGATACATCAATTTTTAACTTATGTGTAAATCCATTAAGGGACCCAAGATTAGATGAGTGTTTGGGCAGTGGAAACGAAGAGTGGGAATTTGGGCTACTTAATTCCTTATTCATGCCCTCGAATTCTATAATTTTGACTAAGAGGTCATCATAGTTTTTGTTCCACTCCACTAATCCATGTTCCACGTTCCCAAGTCTTCTAGAAAATTCATCCATCCCATGAATTTTTTGGAGAATTTTATTAAAAATATTGTTATCAAGGTCACTTAGTTTGTTGGAGACCTCATCCATCGAAGCTTTTTATACTTTTATATCGACATCCCCGAGTTTATTGGAAATTTCCTCTATTGAGACTTTTAATTCATTTAACTCACTACTTAATTCTTTTGTGTGTGACTTAATTTTCATATTAGACAATGTGTTGCCAATGGAACCGAAGGCCTTTTTTGAATTTTTTGTCTGCCCCATGGAGAACTAATTTTATGACCGAGTAAAAGACCAAAAATTTTGAATAAATTAGAATGGATTTCATTTAGACGACGACATTATTAGAATCTAGTGATGGTTGTATGAATGGTACAGTGGTGGAACATACTACAATGACACGTATGACCGAGTTTACAACAAAATGCATGGTGGAATGGTATGGCATATGAATTCGTTTCAAACAACTTGCTCTAATGCCCTTTGGAAGATACCAAATATGTAACTTGCTGCCATTAATTTATTAAATATTATTATTGAAAACTAATTTATTTGGTATATTATAGCTTCCTTGCACTGTAGTGACCATGATATGTTACATATCTAAAAAGAAAGAAGAAAACCACAACAATTATTTTTAAAATTTTAAATCCTTTACATTCGGCACACTTGTAAGAGGTGAATCTATTCTTAGGGCATAGTCTTCACAACATATTCGATCCACATACACATAGTTGAAATATGGCAATACTTTGTTGTCATACATTAACATGAGCAACTAAGAGTCTAAGCCATAACTCGTTTGTTAAATTATCGTCACTGTGTAAATGGAACTTTAGTTCAAGCCCATAGAATCTTCGAACCAATGTTTTGAAGGATGACTGAATATGCATTAGGCCCGATGATTAGTTACATCAATTTCAAATGGAGATTCATAGTTAAGGCTTGCATGACTTCTCCCCTTGACTTTTCCCTTACGAAAGAATTGAGCATTCAACTTACAATTGATCATTAATCGTGATTTAATGTTGTAAACTTAGTGGTACAAAGTTAGTCTCCTTGTATTTAAGATAAATACAAAAGATGCAATTGTTTTTTTCCAGGAAGGTTTAGTGGCATTTGACTAAGGTTCAAAATTTATTTGCATATTCTTCTACGATTTAAAAATAAACTCATGTCTTTTATTGAGGTCAATATAAGTGCCATTTTAAATTTTTCATTGGCATTAATTGCATGCCCTTCGTCTTAAATCTTTTAGTATGATTATAGTTAGGTGAAACAATGGGCAGTTGGGGAATGACTTAAGTGTGTGCGTTGTGTTCCAAGGAAAACTTCACGAGGAAACCCAATGAGCGGATGACATCCCTTGTAAACTTGTTGGCATAGACTAGTGCGACTAACATAAGGGGATTTGAACTGGGACATGTTGGCACAAAACTAAGACTACTCAACAACATTGGCGATAATTGGTTGAACTATCTCATTGGGATTCCTTTGTGTGTGTATCAAGGAAAAAACATAATATTTTATTTCTAGAGTAGAAATTGATATTACACTCAACATCTTGCTTGCATAAAGCCTCAAAAAATACCCAGAGAGGCTCATGTAATTGATAATACATTGATCTATCCAAAAATTTCCTCACATCCCCTAATAACATTCCCATTTATCCATCACATTTTACAAAAAACAATCTTCAAAACTAAAAAACTAGTGAGTTATCAACAATCTTCAATATCTTCATCACATGTAAAAACAAGAAGTTTGATTATTTCATCAAAGAAGTGCCACAGTATTTTAAAACTACACAAAAATAATGGTTCTTCATCATTCATAATCAATTTCATAAACCGGTAAATGGCTTCCTTCATCAAACATGGTTGTGAGAAGAAATAAAGAGGATGTTCTATAATAATAATCTCCGTGTACTCCATGAGTTTTAACATTCAAGTCTGCTTTTACACTCCATTCTTTGACCACTTATTTGCCACTATATCATGTTCACAATAAACATGTTTGTAAGAGACAAATACCGATCCATCTCCTTGAAATATTGAAAACTCATGTTA
This sequence comes from Picea engelmannii, assembly GCA_009831015.1. Lineage (NCBI taxonomy): Eukaryota > Viridiplantae > Streptophyta > Pinopsida > Pinales > Pinaceae > Picea > Picea engelmannii. Next base: position 508,258 of record ML790726.1, on the reverse strand, counting down.
TGAAATGGCACAAAACCATTCATCCAACCAATAACAAGCTTTGAATTTATCATCACTTGGAGTCTATCCAAACAATTTTCCACAAATATCTTAGGAAGAGTTAGAAGGGCATACAACTCAACCCAATTATTTGTGCCATGTCCCAAGCTGAAGGAAAATAAGTAATGAGAGGAAGACATGTACATTGCTCCTCATACTCCACACAAACTTGAGCTACCCTGTGAGGCACCATCTAAGAAAGCTCCTCCTCCTATCAAAGCTTTTACTACATCCCAAAAATCCTTTACAAAATTATAGTTTACTTGTAAATGATGGATATTTTCTCCATTTCAAGGGTGTATTTATACCCTATTATGTATATATAAAGGGTATATACATCCTCTGTGTGTGTGTGTGTGTGTTGGATCTAATCCAAGTGGTTGTGTGGTGGAGTGTTATTCTCCCCACCCTAGTTCTATTCTCATAAGTGACATGACAAAGCTTCGAGTTCTACAAAATTTGATTTACCATAGGTACCACCCTCAAAATGAGGGGAAGTGCCCAGTGGGTTTCCTTGTGAAATGCATTATGTAGAAAAAATTGAAATAAATAAATAAATGGATATATATGTGTATGTATGTGTGTGCATGTATTTGCATATATGTATATATATGTGTATTCATATGTAGTTCTTATCATTATTTTCTTTCTTCTCAATGATGTTAGTTGTCTTTTATTGCTTTTAAGCTAGCTAAAGGCTTAATAGTAACTTTGTATTTATGGCTTGTGAGTAGAGGGCCTATGACTAGGGTTTAAGAGGATGGAGTTGGATATGGTGGACTATAGCCTAGATCCATTTGAAGGGATGAATATTTGTATGCAACCATGTAGTTATATTAGTTTTCAAGCCTTGCTATTAGGGATTAAAGCATGTGCAGCCTCGGGGTCCAATACTTGGGAGGCATCAAACTTAGGTCCAATTGATCTAGTTTGGATCCATAATAGAGGTCAATCCTTTTTACTCAAAAGTATGAATATTATCCAAGATCATGCAGAGGTGGAAGAGCATGAGTCATTTGTTGGGGAGGGGACCTCTAGTTGTGAGTACCATGGTAGGTTGGAGTCAATGCAATGTTAGATTGATTTTCTTATAGTTATTTTCTTCATTCTCGATGATGCTAATTGTCTTTTATTGATCTTGAGCTAGCTAAAGGTTAAAGGTAGATTTGTAGTTATTTATTATGAGTATAGGGCCCATGACTAGGGTTTAAGAGGATGAAGTTGTATCTAGTGGACTATAGCCCAAATCCATTTGAAGGGACAAATATTTTGGTGCAACCATGTAGTTTCTATCAGTTTCTAGGCCCCGCTACTAGGGATTGAAACACCTATGGCATCAAGGTCCAACACTTGGGTAGCATCAACTTAGGTCGAATTGATAAGGTGGGGATCCATAATGGAGGTTAGTCATTCATACATGAAAGTCTAAACATTGTCAGAACTCATGAAAAGGTGGTAAGTCATGAGTTGTTTGTTTGGGAGGGGACCTCTAGTGGTCAGGTGGAGTTGTCAATATCACGATAGTATAGAGTCAATGTGATGTTAGATCGATTTACAACATCATTCACCAATGTATGGTTCAAACACAGGGCCTCCTCGTGTAGTGGTGTAAGTTATTTTTTCATGCAATTTCCAAGCACGTGTGAGGATTTATTGAGAACTTTGTTATTATAAGGTTCATGAAATTTCCAGAGAATGGGTTTTGTGGATCCATGGGGTCAAAGATCTGGTGCTCAGTGAAAATAACCCAAGGTTCAAGCCATGACTCTTGTTTATCAAGATTAGGAGATAGGGTTTGCGGGGTAACCACTAGGTTCTCACTTGTTACTGGGCAAAAGTCGATCTAAATTTATTGGTGTGAGGATAATCTCAAATGAAGGAAAGAAAGGAGATGTAGGTGGGTTGAAAGACAAAGCAAAGGAGGTGAAGCAATAATCAAGGAAGTGTGTTAAACTCAAGTCATCGCCAATAAATTTGGTATTGGGAGATGATATAGCTACACAAGATAACGGAGATTGTGGAAAAAGTCTTTGTAGGGAAATTTATGGACCAATGAATGGGTGAGGATGCTTTCAAATTGTGGTTAAAGGAGTTATGAGTTCCGTTGTAGGGATATTCCCCAAAATTTTATATTCTATCATGAAGATGGATGGGGTTCCATTTACACATAGAGGAGGATGCAAAGAGGATATTGGCAACATTGTGGAGGTGGGGTTCAGGGGCATTAGTTTTGAAACCATCGTCACCTTTTTTTAATGCTAGAATGGAAGGATGACTATAATTACTATCTAGGTCAAGCACCTAGGGCTTCCCATTCAGTTATGGTTGTAGGAGGTATTGTAGTCTATCAAAAAATCTCTATAGGAATACATGGAAGCTAATAGGAGTTTTATGGATTTAAGTCATTGCTCCTTTGCATGCATTTTGGTCAATATCGATCTAAGTGAGGGGTTGACATCATAAATTGAAATAAAAAATGGATTCCATACATATTCTCAAATTCTCGATTACATCAGAGTACCCTTCAGATGTGTGTGATGCCATTTTTATGCCTATTTTATGAAGGATTGGTATCCATATTTTCATCAATTTATGGGGATCACTAAAGTAAATAAAACTATTTCGGTAGAGGTGGAGGATTTCAAGTCAAAGGGAGATAGGTCTCATATTGATCATTTAGCCAATGCTTTGGTAATGGGTATAGTTCACTCACAATGAGTGGAGACTACAACTATTTTTGAATATCTATACACTATATTAACAAAGGTGTCTAAAATGTAAGAAAAAACAACAGAAGTGGCAGAGGCTTTAGTGGTTGTTTCAATGTCTATCCAGGTACTCGAACTAAAATGTATGTCTATAAATCACCTAATCCCTTTAAAAAATCTATTCTTTTCTTTTCAAGGGGTGGGAATCTTTTAAGAATTTGTGAATAAGGAATGGAATGGGAGTGTTGAGTAGATTGTTTGTTCAAAAACATCCAACGTTGGGGGGTTGGGTTCTCAAAAATTGAAATTTGGGAATTTAGGAGTGGAATTGAAAGATGGGGAGGTAAACCCCAATTTAACGCCTGGATTAAAACTTGAGACCTTATCGAAGGTATTATGGAAAGAAGGGAGTTCAAAGGAGGTCATCCCTAGGTATTCCCTTGGGCCAAGAAAAGAGGATTCAAGTGTTACTGAAGGAGGGGTGATAGGGGGTCTAATAGTCCTTAATGGGCGAGGGAAGAAGGGAGGAATAAGGGGGAGGGAATCCCATATAAGTTTAGCTCAAGAAAAATCTCTCATGGAGGTGCAAATAGGCAAATAAAATTCTATATTGGCGATCCAAAATGGATCTGAACCAATGAATGGCTGGAAGATTCAATACTATCAAGTTAATTCCACAATTTATGAAGGTTAGAGAAACTATGGAAATCCATGTAAATGTAAAAGTTAAATAAGACAAAATGAAAAGGAGAGGGAAAAATAGATTAATTAAAAGATTAAAAAATAAATAAAAAAGGAGAGAAGGATGAGGAATGGGAAATGGGAAATGAAGGGCCATGGATGTTGGCCTTCCCCTTACCCCCAACTCTCCCTTTTTCTTCCATTGTTTTCAATCTCAAAGGGATTTTTTCTGGTCAAGAGAGGAGGAGGATAGAGAGAGCTGCATTGTACCAAAGATTGTCGATATGAAGAATTGAGCCCCTATTCAAAGCTAGTTTTCTCATTTAGGTTATAGGGTCATTTCCCACTAGTGTGTCATGTAGCTACATGAGTTGTTCTTGTGGGACACTATCAAGGCTTAAATTGTTGTCTAGCTCTTCCCGAGGGTTATAGAAAGGCTTACCCAAAATCACAATAATTGTTTACATCCAAGTACATAACACGATAATTAACAAAGATAATAAAATAAATGGCTATCCTATTTCTCAAACTAAAGGCCTACATGTAGGTGGGAATATAAGGTATTTTCACTCTAGTCCTATCTATAATGAGTCTCCAAATACAAGGGCACAATTTGGATCTAAATGTAAGAAGCCAATTCATGCATCGTCATCTACTCTTGGAGGTTCTTCTCTTGCTTGTGACATTACATCAATTTGATTATCTTATTGATAAGATGACACATTTACAGCATTTGATTGGTCATGATGCCAAAGATGATCTTTTTCAGATGTTACTAATGAGAGTGGGAGGTTTCACTAAGGTCTAGGATAAAGTCTTATGCAAAGAATTTGGCTCCCATGGTATATGATGCACCTCTTGTAATGGATTGGAAAGATGCTTTGCAAAAAATATTACGATGGTTGCATTCACTAGCACACAACATGCTCAAGTGGCAATCTGAGCACAATTTTGAACAACAACATGTTGTTTCCCAGACTAATGTTCTCCTGTTGTGAACACATTTGTTATGCTTATCAGTCAAAGACAAAGTCCACCATCACATGACTTCTTGTTTGTTTGAATTACGAATAAAAGCTTGGAAGTTAGAACGCATTGGTACTTGCAATTGTGTGCTAGATACTTGCCTTGGAGGATAAATGTAATGTCGAACATGGCCTTGTAAATTATTTTTGAGAAAATTTACATGCCATTGAGGAACGAGGTGATTGCAGAGGTTGCACAAAGAATAGGCCTTGTAGTCATTGGATTGGATCATAGAGAGATTTCTGCCCAAACAAATTCAAAGGTTGATTGTTGTTGTAGGTTTCATCAAAGCTAGAGAAGCCTATTAAACAACCCCAAATGGAGGTTGAAAAGATCCTTATACAGGGAAAAGGAAACAAAATACTACTATCCTTTCCGAAGACAAAGCCATCTGTCCAAGATTGAGAGAGAGACCATATTTTTAACTTCTACAAAGGATCCATCTTGGTGAAGCAAGTGGGATATAAGTCCTTCATTTATGGATTAATTTGGGGCACTTAGAATAATCCTAACCCTAGGAGCATATACCTACTGATTTACCTATCTTTTAATTGTAGGGGTTTAGGCCACCCCTTTAAAAAAAAATCCCTCAAAAAGTTAATTGACACACAAAATATAAATATTCTAATGCTTCAAGAAACCATGGGAGATGGGGTGAGGATTTATGGGGAGTTAGGGAAGATGCTTCCTGGGTGGGATTTTATTCATTCTAATGCAAAAGGTATGCCAAGAGGGTTGATCTCGGGTTGGAAAATTTGATCATATCATTGTAATAATAATTGGGTTTTTTGAATATGGTCCGAGAATGATGCTATATTCTTTGGAGTTGGGCATGGAAGTATCATTAGTCAACATACATGGACAATAACTAGAAAGGTTACCTTTTTGAGATAAAATATTCAAATTGTCTCTCTTATGTCAACACCTGATTATGCGTGGTGATATGAATTTCTCAATTGTAAACTCAAATATTTGGGGAGATAATGTTGTCATCGACTAGCTCTCTGATTATTTTGTACATAAATTAGAAGAGGGTGGCATGCTCGATGTGGCACATGTGAAGCTTCAACCAACCTAGAGGAATAAAATAACAGGTCTATATAGCATTTCAAATCACCTAGATAGGTTTGTTGTTTGATAGGTATTTATTTCTTACTCTTGGAGGATAAGACAACAAGTTGGGACTCATCGGGGGGATGGGCTCTAACCATTTCCCCATACTTCTGGAAATTGTCGAAGTTGGAGAAAAACCCTATAGTCCTTTCAAGTTCAAACACTAGTGGTTGGAGGACACAGATTTCATCAGTCTTGTAAAGTAAAATTGGACACCCTATAATAGAGGATTAAGAAAATCATTTTCCATCCACTTTGTAGTAAGCCTAAGGAATGTCGAGAAAGTAGCCTCCAAACAAGCTTATGCGAAAATATTAAAGGAGAAAAAGGAATTAGTTGAGGTTGAGGAAAACTTGGAAGGGATACTCTTTCAAAACCATGCAAGTTTCTCTTCTAAATAGTAAAAATCCCCAATATTATATTTGGAAAGAAGGAGAAGGTCTTTGCTAGATTTGAAGGAAGTGACTTGGAGAATGAAAACTCAAGGATTGTGGTTGGAAAAGTGCAATGATAAATAAAAAAATTTCCACCAATATGCTAATCACTGAAAGAATTTCAATACCATCTAGAAGTTGATGAATAGTGAGGGGGAAATGGTCACAAGTTTCAAAGATCTTTCAAAAACTAACATAAATTACTTCAATTGTATTTTCAAGGAGGAGAATAAGGTTACAATAGTGTAGTAAAAACGGTTTCTTTCTTTCCATATTTTGTTTAAGAATAGGAAAATATGAATCTGGGGGTTGAGGTTTCCAAAGAGGAGCACCAAATTATTCCCCACTCCTTTCAAAAAGATAAAAGTCTATGACTTGATGGTTGGTAGGTAGAATTTTTCTTAGGATTTTATGATATGTTGGAGAATAACATAATAAGGGTCATTGAAGAGTCCAGAGAGTCAAGCAAAATCTTAGTAGAATTTAATATTGCTTTCATTTACCTAATTCCCAAATCTGACAATTCTTCGAGGTATGAGGATTTTAGGCCCATTTCACTATGCAATTGTATGTGTAAGATATACCAAAGGTCAATGCTAAGAAAATGAAGGAAGTCTAGCAAAAATCCTTATCACAAGAGAAATTTGGTTTTCTAGATGGGAGATAGATACATGAGGTTGTGGGGATAGCTAATGAGACTCTTCACTCAATAAAAGTAAAGAAGTTAAAATCCATAGTTCCTAAATAGGACCTTTCAAAAAGCTATGATGAGTTAAGCTAGTTATACTTAAGGTTGATTTTACTCCATCATGGTTTCAATTTGAGTTTTGTTAATTGGGTCATGAAATGTGTTACATAGGCAACATTTGCTATGCTAGTAAATGGTTCAACTTCAGATTTATTTAGACCTGACAGAGGTACAAGGAAAGGATGTCCACTTTTCCCTTTTCTCTTATTATTGGTAGATGAGGGGCTAAGTAGGGCTATACTAGAGGTTAGAAATCTATAATGTTTGAAGGGTATCAAAATGGGGAGGGATCTAATTATCTCCCATTTGTTATTTGTTGATAATATTTTAATATTTGCAATGACACCAGAAGGGATGCAACCAAATTAAGAGAAATAATGGATCTTTATTGCACAACAACAAGAATAGTTGTAAATTTGGAAAAATCCACAATCTCATTTATGGTAGTTGATGAGGAGGAAATGAGGGGAAGCTTAACTTCATTCTCCTTAAAGGAAGTTGAGTTGACCTCTGGTATTAAGTATCTTGGGTTTTATATCAAACATAATGATTACTCTAAAACAGACCTAGGGTGGATGATATCAAAAGTGGAAAAAAGACTGTCATTCCGTTGTATAAAATGGTTGTCTTGAGAAGGTGGGCTTGTGTTAGTCAAGTCTGTATTGGAGGTAATTCTTGTGTACCGGGTATATTTAACCTTTATCCCAAAGGGTGTGCTAGAGAAGGTTAGAAATCTAAGCTTCATATTCCAATGGGAAAACAATGACGAGAAAAAGAGTTTCCCTTGGGTTTCATGGAAGAAGCTTCAGTCCCTAAAGAATTTGAAGGGTGGGGCATTAAAAATATACATTATTTTGCAAAATATTTAGCATCCAAATGCGTATGGATATTGATGGAGGGGAGGGGATTTGGGTTAAGACGATCTAGAACAAATATATAGCTCTTCTATTAGTGGCAGAATGGATAAGAACAAATATGGAATCCTTCCAAAATATCTATGTAATTTGTAAAACTTCAATGTTGCCTTTTCCACTTGGGGGAAATGGATATTTGGGAAAGTAGGGTTAGGAAATAAAGTGAGATTAGGTGAGGACCCTTGGGTAGGGTTTGATCATAATTTTTAGATGGCAAGGAGTATGGTGGAATCTTTACGAGAAAGATGCATAATTTATTTGAGCCAATTTGATCCACTAAACTCTAGTATATTTAGGTTGGAGTGCTTACCAATAACAAAGTGATTTTCTTTAGAAATGAGGGGCATATTTGGGAAGATCATTTATTTTCCCTAAAAAGTAGTCATGTGAGGACTACATACACTGAATATGAAATTGTGTGGTCAAGAATTCCAGTTCAGGTTGGATATAGTCCAAAATTAGGTTACGAAGCTCTAAAAGATGAAGAATGATCCCACGATATAGTATTTTGGTTCAAATATGTTTGGAAGTTCAAGTGCCCCCTCAAGATGAGAGATTTCCTGTGGCTTGTTCTTAATAACAAGGTCCCGACTTGGGATTATATGCAAATAAGAGGATAGAATGGGCCTGGTAGGTGCTCTATGTGCAAAATGTATGAGGAAAAATGATCACATATGCTTCTTAAATTCCCTTATACTATGAAGGTTTGGGAAGAAATTGAAGTTAAAATAGGTTTGAGGAATGCACAGGGAAGGGAGAAAGTGGAAGAATCACATGGAAATACCTAGGCTAGATCATTCAAATATTACATCTTTTAGCAGCCTGGGGTATTTGGATTGTGAGAGACTCATGTTTATTTGATGACAAATGCCTCCCCTCTCAGATTTGTGCTTCACAGAGTATGGCCATTCTAAAGAGATTTAAACAGTTAACATACCCAAAACCTGATAGAATAATCAGAGAAGTAGTTATAGATCGTTTGGGGGCCAGGGATTATTTTGATGGAGAAACTCATGGGACACCATCTATAGGAGGATTTAGAGGCATTGTATATAGTTCTGAAATCTCATACTGGAAATTTAAAGAAGGACTGAGCAACAACACGAACAACATGGTTGAAATATTAGCTCTAAAACTGGTTTTAATGCTAGAAGTAGAGAAAGGGATTCAAAAGCTACAAGTGATGGGTGATTCCAAGGTTATCATTGATTGTATGAATGGGTCCTCTACCATGAGAAACTTTCATTTGAGGCCCATTTTTGAAGAAGTCAAAAACATCCCAATTGACATTAATGGAATTTATTTCTTAGATGTTTATAGAGAGAGAAATGCCATTGTTGATGCTTTATTCAAATTGGGTGTGTAGATGGCTATAAGCACCAAGTACATTTGGGCTCAATAGGAAGGAGTGAGGAGGGAATATGATCCAAGACCTTTCACATGATGCTACTATAGAGGCACTACCAGGATGATTGAATTTTTTGTCTTTATCTATCTTTCATGATGGCTTAAGAGTTTTTTATGATGAAATTATGATATCACTTAAAGATGTATTGATGTAATAGACACATTGATGAAATTTTTGGTCACCCTACAAAAGTTTCTATATAGTTTTTGAGGATCATAATTGATGAATTAACATATTTTTGATTGCCATGTATATATTAGGCATTAAATCTTTCTCGCATAAGCTATGGACTATTGAACCAATTGAATGTTGAAAAGCATACATATAATGCAATTTTTTTCCTTATAATAAAATTACAACACACACACACACACACTGGAATATATATCCCTAAAAAACCCACCAGGTACTTCCCCTCGTTATGAGGATGGTACCTAGGGTAAAATGGATTTGTTATAATCTCGAGGCTTTTCAAAATAGGGCTCAAGGCCATTACAAAAATATACTTGTTAGGAGTTCAACATGCCACTTGCAGGAATTGAACCTGGGTGGGGAGGATAATTATTAGGTCTAGCTCGAGTGGTTGGAAGGAATGATTGTTATCCTCCCCACCCAGGTTCAATTCCCACAAGTGACATGTTGAGCTCTTAATGAGTATATTGTTGTAATGGCTTTGAGCTCTGTTGTTGATCGACCTTGTGCCCTGAAGATTATAAGGTTTATCCTCAGTGCCATCCTCTAAATGAGGGGAAGTACTCAGGGGTTTTCTCCAAGCAGTGTAACTTGGAAAATGTATATATATATATATATATATATATATCATTTTTTCCAAGAAAAAATATTGTATTTCATATTTCAAGAAGAAATCAAAATATACATAGAAGGTGTTAGTTCGACACTACCAGAGCATTATTTCTTTGCTCCTTGAACATCACGGAATGAAAAATACCATCGTAGACACCCTATGTATAATATTACAAACATATAAAGGCTCATGGCTTGGGATGTTAGGCCTAAAAACAAAACAAAGGAGTGAAGCAACCTAGAGGCTAACTTAGAAATCATAACTTCATCAAACAAACATAATTTTCCTCCTTAATATAAGGATTGAACCTTTTCTATGAGAGATCCACCTTCATTTGTTTTGGAATCATATGGAAAACCTTCTTGCAAAAGCAAAGCGAGAGCTTATCTTCCTTTTCATTTATTTCTTTGAAAATATGATTGAACGAGATATTTGTAAACATCTCCTTACCTCATTCACTCTGTCCATGATTAGGATTAGCATAAAAAATTCCTGTATATTTTTTTTCTTTTTTCCCAATCAATGATGATCTTGGAGTCCCCCATGATATGAGTATTTGATATTCCTCTTTCCGATGCAACTTTGAACAACATCCACAATGCATATAATTATACCCTTTTATTAGTTCCTTGCCCAACAACGACTTTGAAAGAAATAAAATGATTTTCTTCAAGAAAAAGTATGGCCCTAGCTCCAAAAACTCCCATTATTCATTGACATGCACCATCAAAATATTATTAAGCCTTGTATTTATCTATATCTAGGCATATCAAAGTTCTAGGATACTTGGATTTTTCTAGTTTCTAGATTCCTCCATAACCAAAACTAACTTGACAACAAACTTGAACTAGGAGTATTTCCTTTTCTTGAAAAGTTCTTTCATTTATTGCTAGCCATATAGCCAAAGCAACAATGCATGGCAACAACTTGTGCTTTGCAACATATTTTTCCTTATACCATCCTTCAAAGCAAACTGAAATGGAATCCATATCCCATTTTCCTTTGTCATCTGTCATCTTTAGTGCCCACTCCAAACTTCTCTTTTATAGGGATAATGCACTAATAAATGATCTATAGATTTACCATTAATTTTACATAGAATACACTTACTTGGACCTTTCCATGTCATTTTATGATAATTGTCCCAAGCAATCACTTTATTATATAGTGCCAACCAAAGGAAAATCATTGTTTTTAAAGGATTGATCAACTTCCAAAAAAAATTTCACCGCCATTTACTTTCACCTTCTACATCTTCCTCCATCCTAGCCACATGCCCCAGCTTTGTTGTATAGTTTCTAAAAGCTTCATTCTTTGACCATATCATTTCATCTTCGTCATCCTTGAGTCTAATGGAACCATGTGCCAAACACCATTACAATACAAGGTTGTAGTGATCATCAATATCATTATCTCCTATTGTAATTTTTCAGAAAACAAATTCAAGTTTGTACAATGCAAAATGAGGCACTAAAGGGGGCATCGTTATTTGTATCAATTTTGCATCAAGCTTGCATCAACATCGCATCATTGTTTTTGAGGTGTGCTTTACAAGACATTTTCGCAACAACAAAAGTACAATACAAATAGTTTGTCCGCGTTGCATTAACATTGTGTTGAATCACCTATTATTGCAAAAAACACTTATAGAGTCACTTTGGCATTGAATTTGCATCATATGCATGTTATTTGCGTCGTAGTAGGCCATATTTCATATGTATGGGAGTCAAAATTTAATATGGGGCAATCATTTTTGTGTTGTATTAGAGGCACAATAGCGTCGAAAATATGTAACTTTTTAGTCATTTTGCATCATTTTACATGACTACTGCGTTGTGTTAGCGTAACATAAGTGTCATTATTATTTATTTTTCCTTCATATAACATCATATTACATGACATGTGTTATGATAAGGTTAGTTTTGTGTCGTTATTATTCCTTTTGCATTGGATTAACATTTTTTAATTATTGCAGTAAATATGTTTTGCATCAAAATGATATCAATATTACATTGTTGTATATCAAAGTTGCAATGTAATAATTATTCATGATTTAATTGTTTTTATTAATTTAATTATTATTTATCATTAATTATTATTATTATTATTAATTTAATTAATAATAATTAATAGTAATTTAATTATTGATTATCATTTTATAATATTTATATTAATGATATTGATGATTAGTATTGGTTTATTTTACAACATAAAAATCACGAGAGAATAAATCATGTATATATAAAAGCAAAATCATGTATCCAACATAACATGAAAAAATATCTACACATATAAGGAAATTAAATGAATATGACATCATAAGTTGATTCAACCACCTGCAAATAAATGGTACACTGCCACCACAAGGATACATCAACTTTGTATATAACATAGAGTGAAAAATATCTACTCATATATGGAAATGAAATGTCAATTGGGTTTAGCTTGGGTGGTTGGGAGGAATTTGTTATCCTCCTCACTCAAGTTCAATTCCCACAAGTGACATGTTGAGCTCATAATGAGTATAATGTTTTAATGGATTCGAGCCCTGTTATTGATCGACCTTGTGCCCTGAAGATTCTAGAGTTTACCTTGGGTACCATCCTCGAAATGAGGGGAAATACTTGGGGATTTTCCCTGGGCTTTGTAACCTGGAAAAAAATGTGAATTAAATGGATTTGACATTAGAAATTTGATTGAATGAAATTGATTTAATTGTTTTCAATGTCCTCCTCATCTTCTAAACCCTCAACTTCACATTGTAAAAATAAATAAAAGAAGATGAATTCAATAAAATAAAAAAATATTAATTGTTAAAGATGTAATTAAAAATGTAGGTTAAAAAGTTGTCTTTGCCCTCCAATTCCTCCACCAAATCACTATGGTTGTCATCAATCATCTATGTTCATTGTTGTCCCCATGCCTTGTGCTCAAACATTAATATACATGTCATAGAATGAATAAATACCATGAAAAATGTAGTATATTGGATTCAATTACACTTGGAATTTGAATTAAAAATTGCAAGATAAATCTTACCATGGCTCACATGCTCAGAACTAATACGTCTAAGACTCGGTTTGAGAATTTCTTTTTTTATTATACTCTTTAACAATGCTCCAATTTATTTTTATCAAGATTTTATGCAACATAAAACAAAATATGGTAAGAAACAATTAGTATTACAGATGTAACTATTCATAAAATAAATACATATTTTTGAATATTATATAACCATCATAAAGTATGTAATTACAACTCACTTTGAAGTTTTTGTTACTATCGTCATTGATTACAGTATCCTTACCTTTTCTTCTATGACCTTCCTTGTTTGTTTACTTGTGTCTAGTGTCATCGTCTGATAGTTCCTCTCTATTGGAAACCATATGATCTATAGATCTATTACAACAACATGCTACTAAGGTAAGTGTGTGGTTCCAATTGATGATGTCAATCAGAGTTCAATTTAATTGTCAACCTGAGAAGGTAAACTTAGAAGTGCTTATCTAAAATATATAGATCTAGAAAGATTCCTAATTTGTCCAAGATCTTAAAGTTCCCTTACAAGAACATATTCATCAAGATCTCTTTCAACAACTAATCAAATCTAGATCGAACAATTGTCAAGATCCTAAGGTTCTCTTACAAGAACACCTGAATTTTAGGATCTCCTACAATATTAGAACATTTAACAAAAAATTAAAAGATGAAATGAAACAAACCTAAATCTAATAATTGTATGAGGTCTTACGGTTCTCTTACAAGAACACTTTCAAATAAGACTCTTCCAATATTAGAACATTTAACAAAACTTAAGAGCTGAAATCAAACAAAAACATAAATTAAATTATACCTAAAATAAGCAAATAAGCATGCAAGTGAGGCCATGGGGGCCCTCCATAACTCCACAAGCACACCACTTCAAAGGAGACTCACATGTAGAAGCAAAATCGAAGTATGAATCTTTATTTCAAAATCTCCATTACAAATCAACTCTAAGGTTACAACTCTAAGCTTCTAAGATTACATACTCCAAAATTCTAAGATTACAAAAACTTCAAGATTACAAATGGGGGAGATTGTACTCCTATTTATACAATGGGATGAGTAAAAAACTCATAATGATCATCCACTAATCTCTCTTTAGTTCCATACATCTCTCAACCATCTAGACACATAACCCCCTTTTGTCTTTGATCTTCTCCATGAGGTTTATCTTCTCAAATTCGAATTTGATCATGCAAGGCCACATAAAGGTGTCTTGGAAGCTTCCTTGGCACCTACACATGTCACAAAAACAATCCATTTTCCATATATAAAGTAAAATATATTATTTTCTAATATTTAATCAAGAATTTCTCTTAAAAATGCTTAAAAATAAATAATATTTTGAAAATATAAATGAGACCCATTAATGGTGAACAATAGGGAAAATGAAGTGACATGGTGGTGAATAGTGAGTGATATAATGGAAGCATAGGTGAAAAATGTATGGTAATGAGTGATATTTGTATGACGTTTTGAAGCCCAAACAGTAAGTAAATAAAATCCATGGAATACAATATATGCATAATTTCACATGAATATTTAAAATACACATGCACACACATGACATCAACATATGTAAATATGATTTATTCAATGAAAGGTAACGAAAGTGACCAAAATCAAGCAAACTTAACCAGAGTCAATCCGACTTTGGTGTAAATATTCAAGATGATGTGATCACATCCTCCTTCAATTTGATAGTAACATTGTTTATGGTTTGGCTATCATGTCTTGTATATCCACTCTTAAGTATGGTTTTTACCCATGTGAGTTATTACACACTTATTGTAGTGGCATATCCATATGTGGGAATTCATTCCACATTAATAAATATTGCATAGAAAATGATAGGCCAAGTGATCTACTATTGGATCAATGGTAATAATTATCCAAGCTCACTACCATTGGATGGTTGTGCCTATGATGAAATTCATTAAGATGCCTATAATGGATTCAAATTTGACCACAAATCTATGAGATCTTTTTGGTACCCATTAAGAGGTTCTTATGCCACCAATGATGGAAAATAATATAAATATATATATATATATATATATTGTTGGAGAAATTTCTATTTTTGACACACTAGTTCAGTGGGAGTTAACTGACTAGTTCTATTTTAGACTTTCTATTTTTACCATCACTATTATGCATGCATGCATTCCTAAGGAAAGCTAACTGCTTGATTGCTTTTCTTAATTATGGAATGTTTTGCCCTATATATGAGTGCATTCCACTCATTCATTGTATAACATTGATCATGATCTATGTATCAATCATTAGCTCATTGGAGTAGTGTGAATATATTTTCTCATTCTTCCATATTGAATCTCTCTTCCTTTCTTTATAAGCTTTGTTTGTACTTGCTTTAGCTAGATCTTCTGTGCAGGTTTCCGTGAAACACTGACATGGTATCAGAGCTATGCTGCTTAGAGTAAGCTAGACAAGCCAAAGAATAAGGAAAATCAGAGTTTCAGCGAGCTAAATCCGTGGTTGTACCTTTCAGTAGTTATTCCTCCCAAAATATTATGTTTTTGAGGAAATGACTTAATTGGAAAGTAAATCGACCCATTTTGGAAGTGGGTTTTCAACCGTTTGGCGAGATTCTTCACCGTTTTCTCAGAAAGTAAGCTGCAATATAGCCTCCTGAAACTGATACGAATATGTGGCCGTACCTTTCAGCAGTGATTGCTCCCAAAATATTAAGTTTTTGAGGAAACGACCCGCGAGGAAATTAAATCGACCCTTTTTGGAAGTGGGTTTTCAACGTTTGGCGATATTCCTCGCCGTTTGCTCAGAAAGTAAGCTGCAAGATCATCTCTTGAAACTGATATGAATTTTCACTTAAAGTGCCCTTTTTGCGGTGATTTCTTAATTTTTCACTTGCAGATTGAGAGTAATTTTTTAGGGGTTATTAGAAACAGCGGGAGATATGTATATGACAACTATTACACAGTCAAACTTGGTGGTAATCCTCACACCATACAATTATTTTGATTGGAAGCCCAAGGAAGAATTCCAACTCAGAAGGAAAGGACTGCATAATTTGACAATGGCGACAGAAGCAAAACCTACATCAGCGATTGAGAAGATGAGATGGGCCAACTGTAAGGATGAGGCCACATGAATACTTATTGAGTTAATATCCATTGATTTATGGTTTCATGTTGATGCATGAAAGACTCCAAACGAGATTTGGACCACCCTGGAAGGACTCTTTGGCAAGCAGGATGAGATGCGAGGTTATACGCTTGAGGTAGAGTTGAATACCTTAGACCCTAAAAGTTTTGATAATATACAAGATTTTTTTACTAAATTTAACTCTTTGCTATTGAGCTTGGGTGAATGTGGTATTGATAAGTCTGCACAAGAGAAACAACTTATTCTAACAATCTTGGCCAAGCTAGGACCATAATACACTTTATATGTCTCCAATTTCCATTCCGACAGATGTATTTTTGGAACAAAGTGGAAAATGCCTATGTTGGCTCAGTTCATTGAGTCTCTTACACAAGAGAAAACAAAAATCATACAGATGGGCCTAATGAAATATCCTAAAGCACATGCACTCACCATGCATGATGGAAAAAGGTCATCCAAACAGAACGAGAAGAAGGGATATTCCAAACCCTTTAATGATTGTTTAGGTTCCAAAGACTCTCCAGATTCCAAGAAGAAGAAGGGAAAGCAGTGCACTTACTGCAATAAACCAAATAATGAAGAATCCACATACATGAAGAAACAGATCGATCTTATGGCACAAACACTTCAGCAGAGCAACCTTGGAAACTTCATTCCAGAGGGAGTCAAGAAGCAGAAGGAAGAAGATCTTGCTCATAAAGGTAATCATCATGCTCTGGTTGCAATTAATTCCTCATATGATTCATGGATTGTAGATTTTGGTGCATCCCATCATATGGCAGCGAAAGATGGCGTTTTCTCTTCCTTGAGTCCATGCTCAAGACCCCCTATTCTCATGGTGGATGATACTCCAGTAGCAGTAGAAGGAGAAGGGAGAGTGGAACTCCATAAAGGCAGTTTTGAGAATGTTTTACATGTTCCAAAACTTTCTATGAATCTTCTCTCAGTTTATCAGAACGCTCAGAAAGGTAAAACATTTGAATTTACATCAGATTCAGTTTCAGTAATTGACATGCATGACAATTCCATTATTGCAATTGGTGAGGTGGATCACAAGTCAAGGTTGTATAAATTCACTAAGTTTTTTGAAGATGACTCCTCTTTTCTACTTAAACATAAAGAGTGTACTTTGCATTCACCTCCAATGTAACATGCATATACTCTCGTGCTTCCATCAGTTTCAGACATCAGAGATGATTCCATACACTCAAATTCTGTACATGGAAATAAGCAGGTAGTACAGCCATATAAGAAGCCAACGTCGAAACTTCAAGAGATGCCCAAGAAGGCACATACCACACTTCAGGCAGCAGGTAACCTCGCAGGGAATCCATTGGATTCGAGGATGACTCGATCTCAGCATGAGGAGCCTTCTCATGTACTTTTAGCTTCAAAACCTTCGATGCCCATACATTGCTATATGGTTCAATCTACCAATCCACATAACTACAATAGGGTTGTGGGAAATCCATTATAGCAAGTAGCTATGCATAAGGAGTATGACTCATTCCTACAGAACCAAACTTGGAATCTGGTTCCACTTCCACCAGAAAGGAATATTTTCAGGTGCAAATGGGTCCACAGGATCAAGAGGTACAAGGCCCAACAGGTTGCCTAAGGACTTCATCAGATCCATAAAGATTTCTACATCTTCACAAAGACTTTCAGTGAGCAGAAGTTTTAGACTTTGCAGGATCGTCTTGTAGTGAAGAACAAAGTTGCCTAGCAACTGCTATTTTCTTCTTTTGATACATTATCTTTTGAGGGGGAGTTTTGTTCCCACGTGGTTTTCCCTCTTTCCTCATTTTTTCAGTGTTCATTAGTTGCATTTTACATGAGTACCTAAAATGGACTGGTAGCCGGGACTCATTTTTTACTCCATAGTGATGTTCAGAGGGGGTGTTGGAGAAATTTCTATTTTCGACACACTAGTTCAATGGGAGTTAACTGATTAGTTCTATTTTAGACTTTCTATTTTTACCATCACTATTATGCATGCATGCATTCCTAAGGAAAGCTAACTGCTTGATTTCTTTTCTTAATTATGGAATGTTTTGCCCTATATATGAGTGTATTCCACTCATTCATTGTATAACATTGATCATGATCTATGTATCAATCATCAGCTCATTGGAGTAGTGTGAATATATTTTCTCATTCTTCCATATTGAATCTCTCTTCCTTTCTTGATAAGCTTTGTTTGTACTTGCTTTAGCTAGATCTTCTGTGCATGTTTCCATGAAACACTGATATATATATATATATATATATATATATATATATATATATATATATATATATTCTTTGGTACATCTTTCAACATAATTAATAGTGTAGAATAATATAGAGCCACCTGAAAATGTAACTAGAGAGAGGTTAGTAGGGCCGAAAGAACAAACTGCATTAAGTCTCCTAAAAAATATGTCACATTACACTATTAAAAATCTCACTACATTCAATATTTACAAGGCAAAAACTTAATTTATAGCACTAAACTCTCCTTGGTTGAGGTCTTTGACCCATAGTTTCATGGTGGGATTTCAGTCTATAATGCAAGGTTGCAAGGAAGGGTAACCTATTAACCTTACTATTAATGGAGGTTAGATCAAATTTTCAACTCCATTCTCTAGGAATGTTTCTATAGAGTTTGAATATAGTGATTCTTGTGCATATTAGTTGGCATGCATATGAATCCCATCGATAACTAGCTTAAATAAATAATTAAAAATAAACATGGAAGCACAAGAATCTCAATGATAGATACTGTATATTGGAGAGAGGTAGAGATGCCCAAGCTAAATAATATTGGAATTACTATAGTGCTTATTCAAGTTGCCTATTATTGCACTTTTGTGTGTATTCATTGGTAGACACATTAATATTGCATGAGACCTTTGTTCCCTAGTTTCTTGAGCTCTTACCTAGTTATCATAGGAGTTTATGAAAGTGGTGTACAATAAATCCAGGTAATTGATGCTACATTGAATGATCTGTAAACTATCATGGATATTCTACTAGAACAATTCACCACAACATATCTTACAATATTTTGAAATCTTAGATTATGCAGTTTATTTCCTTAGATCCCAGATTTATTATCTCTAGCTTATGGCTTAAATTTAAGAAATAACTGAGATATAAAAATGAAAGAACAGGCACAAATACACACCATCCACACAAATGAACACAATATTTGACTTGGGAAACCCAATACAAGAGAAAACATAGCTAGAAGGTGAGGCTTATGCTATTCTCTCTTTGCTTTAGTTATAAAATTCACATACAAAGGAATGAAAACTCACTATGGAGTTACCTTTTGGCACTATGGCTTGAACGACTGCTACAAAATCCTCCTCCTATGTTATGCTCACAAAACACCATTCTCAGATGTTTTTCCTAGCTATGGAACAAGATATAATGCAAAAGAATGGAACCCCTTCTCCTCTTAGTGGCCTAGTATTTAACATAGCCTGATAACCATCTAGGGGTAGGGTTTTGACTTCCTCAACCCTCAATTGTGATAAGGTTTTGGACCTTCTAGAATCTTCTTGAAAGTCCACATGTGGCTATCCCCACATGCATGAGTAATGGGGGTCGACATGGCATTCTCTCGTACCATGGTGGTCAACACAGTAGGTCAACTTTCGGGAGGCATAAATTTTGCATATGAGCTCCAATTGACATGATTTTTGTGCCATTGGAAAGATATCTGAGTGTAGACAAACATCAAGGGGTTTGCGCTAAAACTGAGGAAGTTTTGACCCCCAAAAATGTCATTTGATGCGTAAAAAAGGCTCTCGAAGGTTTCAAACCCCGATTTTCCAATTTGGGACCTACCATCAAAATGACCCTGCTTGCTTATTCCTACAGTTTTTTCCACTTTAAAATCATTTAGATAGATGATAAATAATACAATGATCCAATACGCAGCATACATCCCCATTTAGGTAGGAGTTTGGTCCCCAAAATATTTACTGAAATAGGTGAGGAAATTTGTCCTCTACCTTCTCCCTGGAGCACCATTTTGCTTTGCTTGGAAGTTGTTCTTTCAACCCAATTTGCCAAAGGTCATGCTATCCCTGTCTTGTAGTTATGGACTTCTGTTAAACTTTGTCTTATCTTTATGGTCTTAGGTAATCTCTTGAGTAGAGGGTACCGATTCTTTACTGTAATCTTGTTTAATGCTCTGTAATCAATACACATCCACCAAGTCCCATCCTTCTTGGGTACTATAATGATAGGTGACCCATAAGGCGAGGTGATATGTTGACTAAATCCCTGCTCCATTCATTGTTGCAACTACTTATTCTCTTCATTTGCTTCAAGAACGAACTATCTATACAACCCAATGTTTGATAATGGGGAGTCTTACAATAATTGTATTTTGTGCTCCATTTCCCTCTTGGGTGGTATCCCTTTAGGATTCTAGAACACTCCTCTATATGCCTATACATACTCCTCCAACTGATGTTTATTCTCTTTAGTACACCCCTCCAAGGATGCATTTACTCTTATCGACTCACCATCACATTGATTTTCTCTTAGGAAAAGTAAAACATATTTCTTACTGGAACTTATCAACTTTTTGGCTTGGTTGGCACTTACCAGTGAGATCTTTGATTTACCTTTGTGTGCATTGCTTATGTAGGAATTCCCATCCTTGATCATGTGGTACTTGTTAGATCCTGAAATGTCTCATTCCAATCAGCCTTTAATAAGTTTTTGAGTCTTGGAATTGTCAAAGTTTTTTATTTACTCATCAAGCATTATGAATATCTCAAGTCAGTATTTTTACCAAAGTGTCGCTATGTCAGTTGTATTGGAAGGATGAATAGTGGTATTCAAAGGTAACTTAGTCAAATTAGTCATGCATTAGTGTTTTCTCAGATTTTGGATATTGATAAAGGTCCACATTTTTGCCTTCAACAAAATGGACAGTAATTTTGTGTTTTGCCCATGATGAACCTATGAAGAAAGAAGCAAGTTGGATGAAGTTTTGGAGATCATAATTATAAGTCATTCACAGGGAAGTTCATCTATCATGGCAGATTTATAGCCCTCACAATAACATAAGAGAAAAATCTATGAAAAAAAGAGGGTTTTGTTGCGTTTTGGGAGTAGTGTGACCCATGGCACGACTCTTCTGTCAAACTTTAAAATTTTTGAATTTTTTCCTGTTTTGGTCAAAATTCGACTTGGAAAGAGGATTTTTGGGTCAAGGTGGCCACATATATTTGAATATAAGATCATCCCCTATCAAATCATACAGGTGGCACTTCATTTCATCAATGGAAACATTCTAGGGATCAAATCCTATAATGTAGGGATATGACTAGATTTTGGAAATCTGTGTTTTCCTGTTTTAGTCATCTTTTTTGGAGATAGATTCCGATGAGTTGGAAATGTATTTTTGGAAAGTGAGAGAGATTTTTCACAATCACGTGCTCCTCTTCATAAACCTCTCTCAATTTTCCAATAGTTGTTAGGATTTGGGAGATATGGGTGAATATTTGAGAGGGATATTTCCAGAAATTGTATACTCTGTTTTTGCTAGCCACCTCACAAATTCGGATTTGAGTTGGATGTCTTCAACAAACCAAAGATAGATGAAACTCTTATGAGATCCATCTATTTTGGATCTATATGAGCATGTAATCTCTATATAAATATGACCTAATGGAGGAGTTAAAGGGGGGTTTTTCAATGGAGAAGACTTGGAGAGACTCCTTTGTAAAAGACTTTTGAATGCATATTGGAATATGAGCTTCTTTTGCTGTAGATGTTCAGACCTTCATCTTATTTCTTTTATGTACCCATGGGTGAATATTATATTCATGTTTTCCATGTTTATCTAATGACTGATAAATGTCATCTTATGTTGGCATTGATAAACTAGAATTGCAAGTACTCTTACCTGTTATAGCTGGCCATTCATGTATGCTTCTGTATGTATGTTTCTGCTGGTATAATAAGTATTCTTCATCATTTACATCTTTATATAAAACTTCTGAACAAATATAGTTGAAAGCCTTATTTGTCTAAGTGTATTCATATGTGTCTGGAGTGAATGAGTGAGTTATCCATTTCTAATCCAATTTTATACACTTATTTACACATTTGATTAAGTTACCAAGCTTACTCAACCTACAACCTTGAGTGACTCTTGGAGTGATAACAATACTATTTGGTTCTATGCATGAATATTGCGTCCCTCATATACATGTAGGGGCTCCCAAACACTACACCCTACACGTCCAGGGGTACTACATCCAACACCACTTCATCAATAAATTTTGCACCGACAATATATTTAATCTTAAACTATTTCATTACCTTGATCTCTACATCCTTGTTTACCCAACCTAATGGATAGATGATAGGATGGTCACAAACCTCCAATCCAAGCTTGTTGAACAAATTCGCTGCTATGAGATTATCCTATGAACCAGAGTCGAATAGAGCATCTACCTTGGTCTTCTTGACCTGGATCTTGATGTGGAAGAGTTTGGTCATCTCCTTCTCTTACTAGTGATGAAGGACAATCAAATTCACCTACTTTTGCACTTATGTGCATACAATACCCTCATCCACATCAAAGCTACTTTTGATCTTATTTCTCGAATCCATGGCTAGAATATTATTTTTCTGTGCATCTTTCCTGCAGTTCTTCAGGTTCATCTCTGGATGTAGTTTCTAGTACTTTTCCACAGTGTGACTATCAATATTGCAATGATTACAATGGTTTCTAGGATCCTCGCATTGATGTGCATTAGCTGCCATCTTCTTATGCTCCCTGCCCCCTTCCACTTCTTCTTCCCCTCCTTTGAATCTCCATGGTGCTCTTTCTCCTTAGAACCACTTGGTTTCCCTTTCTTCTGTCCTATGTTTTTTAAATACTGTGCATGTTCACATGCCTCATCCAATGTCCTTGGATTGAAAATTATCACATGCTTTTATAGATGACTATGTATACCCCGCGAATAATTGAGAAGTACATTTGGGTTCTTGGGAGAAATACCCAACATGATGGCCATCTTTCTGAACTCAGTGGTGTACTCCTACACACTCTACCCCTACCTTTGCTTGAAGTAATGGAAACAAATTCACTGGTCCTCTAAATACCAAATAGGATAGAACTGAGACTTAATTAGGGGTTTGAAATACTCCACTTCGTTATTTTTGGATCACCCTCTAGCCTAACTATCTCCATGTGACTTTCCCACCATGTTAAAGCATGGCTCTCTAACTTTAGTCTAGAAAATGATATATTTTTCTCCTCATCTATATGGCAAAAACTAAAATAAACTTGTAGTTGTTGCAACCAATGATTCAATCTTGATTCATTGATATCACCTTGGTATGGATTTATGTCCACTTTCACTTCCATCTTGAATAGGGACTGTGAAGTGTTAACGACACTCAAACTGGGCTGCTCTTTCTCGGGCTCTTTCCTCGACTCCTTTTTTGGGTCTTAGTTATCTCTTGATTTCCCTTTTGATCCGATCTCAGAGTTAGAGCCTCTAGCCTCTTCAAATGGTCCAAGATTTCTTGCTAGATACACCATGAGGAGGGACATATTGCAAGATATGTCAAAAAAATTACTCTTCAAGCCTCACAAATCTCTCCTTTGCTTGATCCCAAGGGTTGTTAAGAATAAACTCATCAGCTATGGCTAGGGTTCTGCGAATTTCTTCTTAAACCAAGTCTTGGATCCTTGCAAGTTCTCACAAATACCCCAAAAAACCTACTCTGATACCAAAATGATCTGTAAATTGTGATGGATATTCCATTGGAACAGTTCGTCACAACAAATCTTACAATATTACGAAATCTTGGATTTGTGCAATTTATTTCCTTAGATCTTGTATTTATTATCTCTAGCTTATGGATTGAATTTAAGAAATAATTGAAATATAAAAATGAAAGAATAAACACAACTACACACTATCCACACAAAGGAACACAATATTTAAACTGGGAAACCCAATATGGGAGAAAACCTAGCTAGAAGGTGAGGCCTATGCTCTGCTCTCTTTGCTTCAATTGTAAAATGGACATACAAAGAAATGGGAACTCACTATGGAGTTACCTTTTGGCACTGTGGTCTGAACGACTGCTACAAATTCTCCTCCTCCTCTATTATTCTCACAAAATACCACTCTCATATTTTTTGCTCAGTTATGGAACAAGAGACAATGCAAAAGAATTGAACCCCTTCTCCTCCTAGCGACTCGATATTTAACATAAATCAATAGCCATCTAGGGGTAGGGTTTTGACTTCCTCAACCCTCAATTATGATAGTATTTTGGAACTTCTAGAATATTCTTGAAAGTCCACATGTTTCTAGCCCCATACACATGAGTATTTGGGGCTGATGTGGCATCCTCTCGTACCATGGTGGTCAACACGGTAGATCAGCTTGCGGGAGGCATCAATTTTGCATATGAGCTCCATTTGACATGAATTTTGTGCCATTGGAAAAGTCTCTGAGCATAGATCAGTGTCAAGGTATCTTAGCCAAAGATAAACAATTTTTTACCACAAAAAATGTCATTTGATGCCTCAAAATGCCTTCGAAAGGTGTTAAACCCCTATTTTCCAAACTTGGACCTGCCATTAAAATGATCCTACAAGCCGATTCCTCCGATATTTTCCACTTTTAAAGTATCGAGATAGAGGACAAATAATGTAATGATTCAATCTAGATCATTAAAGAAAAAAAATTAGTTCACAATATTTACAAATCACTGCTCAAATTGCTCATAAATGCAATTATATATCAAAATAGGGTTAAATGCTTTACTGTGATGGAAAATCTACAATAAATTTGCAATCATGACCCAAAATCTATTCATAAATGTAGCACAATAGTATAAGATTCATTCACATACATGAAAACCAAAATATCACATATTGAATAGTAATTTCCATTGCATGAGCGAGAAGGACAATAAATGTTGAAGTGAGTGAGGGGCATATATAGTATTATTTTTCCATTAGACACTAGGATAATGTGTAATTATATCAATATTTTGGCATGAGGGCTTGCCAAGGTGGATTCATAATACTAACCACCATAAATATCACTAGACTAATGATGAGTGCCTAAAATGACATACTTTCAACACTCGTCTATACTTTTTGCTTACCATTTTCTATTAATCACTTCCCTTTTTGATACTTCCATTATCTAGTTCACCTCACTTATCAGTAAGGTATGAATCTTACCCCATATGACATTATTACGTTATTTTTGCATAATTCTTAGAAGGAACTCGTTACTTCTAGTTACTAATATTGTTACACTGGAGAATACAATAGCTGCAACACCTCATCGTGGTTGCAACACCTCCCTACTGCAACTCTAAGTAATGCAGTTTTGGGCGCAAACCAAGTTGTTTCAATTCTGGACAGAAACCAATGACTACAACTCAAGGTGCATTCATGGTTGTTGTAACTCTAGAAAAACCATTGCAACTCTGAGCATGCTTTTCGCTTGCTGTGACTCCAAATAAATCTCTTCAACACAACAGTCAATGCTGCAGCTGGGAGTCATAAAGTAATCTTCATAGGGAAAGGCGATAGGAAGAAAGTGGGCAATTAAAGGAGAAATCAATTTCCTATCGAGGCAACACACTCCCGACTCCCACTAAACTTTGATAAAATATGTGTAACCGGATGAACACGAGGATTCCCATGGCTTTCCATCCATTGCTTTGTATAATTTTAGACAATAGACATGTTGGATAAGAACCTCAACTTCCACAGAGTTAGGGAGGAGAAAAATATTCTAGCAATTACATTTTGTTGCAATTGTATCTTTCGTACTTCAGAAATAAAATATCCATTCATGTTGTCATCTGCGTGTTGATGCATTGTTGATTGTGTGATTATGGTTTCATAGCTCAGTATCTCGCCTAAGGGGGTAGTGCCCCCTCCTTATTCAGGTATTTCCTATAACAATAGGATTAAAAATTAGCATCTTACTTCTGCTTAGTTTACTTTAACATTGTTTGCTTTCAATTGTTGTAATTCCAGATTCATATCTTTATTCACATGTTGTAGACGTTTTTCCGGTCTGCTGTCATTCAGAACTGTAGTATACTTTATTTGGTTTGGTTCTCTAGTTTTAAACTATAATTCAGATTCCTGTAGAATTACAACCATTTTGTGATCCTCATTGTTGTAACTTGTGCCTCTTTAGCTTCAATTATAATAGGGTTTCATTGCTGCAACTCAAGTTGTTGAATTTCTTTTTCATGTTGCAACTCCGCTTGCAGCTGCACTTTGTTTTGCTTCCTTTATGATTTATGATAGCTTTAGTCTCTAATGGTTTGGAATTGAATGAACAACAATTCATTGTCTTAAAAAAATAAGATCTTTATCATACTCAAGCAAGTCACCAATAGATCATAGCATAAGTTGTGATTTCCGCAAGTGTGATTTCAATTTATGCAAGTGTGATTTCAATTCTCGTAAGTGTGATTTCAATTTTTCCAAGTGTGATTTTAATTTCTGCAAGTGTGATTTCAATTCTCGCAAGTGTGATTTCAGTTCCCGCAAGTGTGATTTTAATTTCTGCATGTGAGATTTTGATTCTTACAAGAGTGATTTGATTTTTGCAAGTGACTTCAATTTCCTTCCCGTACACTATTTGTGTTCCTGCAACTTGGGCCATAGCATAGTCTAGTGACTTAATCAAAGTAATTCAAATATTTGAATTGTGACATTAAAGTGCTACAACTCCATAGCAAAAAGTACACTCTTCTTGCATAAATTGTGCACGAAATTTTGCAAGTTCCATACAAACCCCAGATTGATAATTAAATGTACCACTCTTCATTTGCTTGCTAAGTTAATTAAAAAGTAATTGAAAAGTACGTCATTTTTGGTGTTGTTGCTAGGGAATTGTCAAAAGAAGTAGTTACTGTTAATTGTGCATATATATATGATTTCTTTTCTACAATTCATAGAATGCTTTTCTAACTTTTTCTATGCCCATAAGTAGATATGAACAAGGTAGATTTATTGATTCTTCTAAAAACTCCCCAAAAGATAATAGTGCAGGTCAATCACAAAAGGGGAAGGAGAATCATAAACCAAATTACATATTCAACAAGTTCTCTTGCTAAGAAAAATCCATAAGCATATCCTCAGAAATTAGAGACTGTACATGGATCTCTGCATAATGAGGTGAATCTTTTAGAGGAACAGATCAACGAACAATATCATTAAGAAGAGTTCATTTTTCCTAAGGCACCTTTGGAAACAAAATACAACTCTCAGAAATAAATGGCTCACGAGAACATGAAGGAGGAACCTATGATTTTCAGATTCCCAATCAAAGAAACAAATGAAGAAACCAAGATGAAGAAAATTCCTTATTCAACTCTGCCAAAATTTCATGGGTTATCTAAAGAATATCCTGACACATTCCTCATCGATTTTGATGTACTTTCAAAAGCTATGACTATGTGATAGATGCCCATAAATTGAAGTTATTTTCTGCCACACTTAAGAGTATTGTGCTACTATGGTTCATCGGCCTCAGAAAGGATAACATCTGCTCATGGGACTAGATGCAAAGAAAATTTTGGACAAATACTAAGACCACTGCAAAGATAAAGAAATAAGATAAGAAGTCTTCAAGATGATGTAGCATGAAGACGAGATCCTAGAATACTACGTCGAGTGATTCACCTATAACATGCAAATGGAAAAGCAAGGAGACTTGGCTCCTGAAATGCGACGGGTTTTATTTTTAAGAGGAATCCAAGATGATTGTATAGAACTCCTCAACCTTATGGGTGAGGGAGACGTGTCTCAACTAGAATACAATATTATCTTGGAACTTTGTCGTAAGTATTCCATAGGCACATCTAAAACAATTAAAGGGCCAATAGATATATTGGCAAGAATAAGAAATATTGCTACAAGTGGAGTAGCGAGGGAAGAAATCAGAAACATGTTACATGATTTTAAAACCAATATACTTAGTTCCCTGAGCTCCCAACTGGATACACTGCAGACAAAGAAGAAACATGAAGAAATAGAATGAGCATTGGCTATCTTTTGCCTGAAGTGTAGAACAAAGCATCCAAAGAGAGAATGTTTGTTGGATTAGATCGAGGTCTGTGGAATATGCAACAAGGACCATGCTACACATAATTGTCCATCCTTTCCTGAAATCAAGGCCATTTATCAAAAAGTCGAGGAGCTGGAACAATTGTGGTACGTATCTCAAAAGTGACCCTGGAAGCCTAAACCTCAACGTATGATCCAAGATCAATCTCAATATTTCAATTCATATTGGACTAACCCTTCAATACAATACACTTCTCAACCATAGGGTATGCCAACTCAACAATGAGTAGCTCGTCCTCCCAATCAGTTATGGAAAAAAGGATGGAGAAATCCCATCATGGGAGGACCTTAACAACTTATGATATAGCCACCCATGTAACTTCTTCCCCCACCCAAGATGTAGGCCTCTACAACTACCCCTCCTCGACCACACTACATGCACAACCCATACCTAACCCAAATAATGGAAGGCCACCCCAACCAGTGCAAGCTGCTGGAATTGCAACTTACTATACTTACTCCATCTCTTCCCTAGACTGTAACGATATTCACCTTAGATATGGGAAGACTCTAACCAAGGAACAACCTCACGTTAGCATTGCATATCTAAATGCGTAGGTTCCAAATGAAGAATCAGAACAAAAACAATCTCAGAGAACCTTCAAAAACAAAAAATTCCCACCCTGCACTACAAGACCCAGCCTATCATGAAAGGATAAATCAAGATAAATCTTCTATACAACCTGAGTTTGATTTATTAGGAGATCTCAAAAATTTGTGTGTCAAAATACCACTATTTCAAGCAATTAAGGACGTACCTATTTATTCAAAAGCGATGCGAATTTTTTTTTTGAGGAAGCTCGGTAGGAAACAAAAGGATCCCCAAACCGTTCATGTCATGGGAAAACTATTAGACCTAATGATGGGGGGATTTCTCATGACTAAATACTCTGACCCTGGTAGTCCAGTTATTGATGTGCAAATTAAAAATACACTTATTAGTAACACGTTAATCAACCAAGGGGCTGCCATTAACATTATGACACGTGATACCATGCAATCATTAGAACTTATAGGACTTACGGGAACCCCACTGTACTTTAACTCGATGATAGATCAACCATTAAACTAGAGGGAATTCTAGAAGATGTAGTGATGTCTTTGGATTCATGGGAATATCCCACTGACTTCATGGTCCTACAACCTAAAACCTTTCTTGGCAGGTATCCTCTAATCCTAGGACGACCGTGGTTGGCCACTGCGGATGCCTACATTGGTTGTTGGTCATGCAACATGGCTATTTCCCACGGGAAATCCACCAAACAAATAACCCTCTACCTTTCTGCCAAACCCAACATAGACTTATAAACACCAATTTGGGTTGAGGGAGAAGAAAGCGATGAAGAAGGGGAAACCCATTAAGTCCTTTCAATAGATCAATACATAGCCATAAGAGATAAAACAGAGGATGAAAAAATAAATGATTTTGTAGCCTCTTCCTCTTCCTTAGGAAACACACATCTTCTTGAGCACATTATGAAACCAGAAACTCAACTTTCCTTATCCTCAACAAGTATCTCACCCATTGAACACGAACCTGTACAAGAAAAATACCAACGATTCCTTATAGAAACCATAGAAATTATCCCAGGGAAAACATTGAAAATCAACCAAGGACTAACCCAATGACAAAAAGAGCGATTAGTTCAAGTTCTACAAAAGCATAGCCATGCCTTCGCCTATGATTACTCTAACATGAAGAAAATCAATCCTGACCTTTGTACGCATCACATATATATTAAGAAAGGAGCCAGAACCATTCGTCAACCTCAACTCCAGATGAACTCGACAATGAAAGACATAGTCAAAGAAGAGCTACATAAATCGCTTACAACTACCTTCATCTATTCCATTTTTTATAACCAGTGGGTCTCCCCTCTTGGCATGGTACTGAAGAAAAACGGTAAATGGATTATTTGTGTAGATTCTAGAGAATTAAATAAAGCAACACATAAATATATTTTCCCATTACTGTTTATCGACCAGGTCCGAGACACACTAGCAGGAAATAAGTTTTTTTCTTTTCTCAACAATTTCAATGGATACAACCAGATCCAAATCGCCCCTGAAGACCAAAAGAAAACAACGTTAACCTCTTCTTGGGGATGTTCACCTACTGTGTTCTACCATTTGGGTTAGGCAACGCCCCTGCCACCTTTCAACGAGCCATTATAGGTATATTCTTTGATATCGTTCACGACTACATGGAAATATATATGGATGATTTTACAACATATGGGGATGAATTTGATGAGGCATTAGCCAATATGGAAAAGACACTGATCAGGTGCAAGGAGTCAAATGTTTCCCTTATTAATGAAAAGTGTTTTATGATGGCAATTGATGGCATTGTACCGTGACATCACATATCATAGAAAGGTGTTCAAGTCAACCCCCCAAAAATAAAGGTAATGCTGAATTTTCCAACTCCTACTTCGTAGAAGCAACTATGAATATTTATAGGATATGTTGGTTATTAGCATAGATTCATTGAAAATTTTTCACGTAATGCTCGTCCATTATTTTCTTTACTTAGAAATTATATTGAGTTTGTATGGACAGAGACATGACAACATGTCCTTGATGAACCGAAAGTCAAAGTATATGAAGCTCTTGTACTAAGAGGGCTTGATTGGACCCTCTCGTTCCACATTTCCACAGATGCATCTGATACCCCAATTGGAGCCATTCTCGGACAACTTGAAGGAAAATACCCATATGAAATTTACTATGTCAGTAAGAATCTCTCGCCGGTCGAATTGAACTATACAATAGCTAAAAAAAGAGTTTCTTGATTTTATTCATGCAATAAACAAGTTTAGACACTACATTATTGGATATCCTGTAATCTTGCATAGTGATCATGATGCTATTAAATATTTAATGAACAAACCAATCACAAATGGCAGAGTCACCAGATGCTTGCTTTTATTACAAGAATTTGATATTACCATTTTAGAGAAACCAAGAAAAGATAATGTAGTGGCTGACTTCCTTTCTAGAATAACATATAATGAGAATGAACCTTCAACAAAAGATTGTTTTCCAGATGAACACATCTTTGTAGTATCTACTAACTCACCTTAGTTTATAGATATTGCTAACTTTTTGGTTGCAGGAAAACTTTCACATTATCTGACCCCTAAAGAATGACAAAGTATAGTCATGAAAAGTGAAAGGTTCTCATGGATTGATGGTTGCCTCCTCTACACTAGGTTAATTTTATTATCAGAAGTTGTGTACGAGAGGATGAAGTCCAAAAAACACTAAAATCCTATCATGATGGGCCATGTGGGCGCCAATTTGCAAATAAAAGGACCAGGTAGAAGATACTCCACCATAGGTATTATTGGTCCACGCTTTCCAGAGACGCTAAATATTATGTGAAGATGTGCGACAACTGTCAACGTATGGATAGAAAAATACAAGCAGACGAAATTCCACTGCAACCACAGATGATGTTAGAACCTTTTGAAAAATGGGCCATTGATTTTGTGGGATAAATAAATCCCTCATATTGTCGATACTCCTACATCCATTTGTACAGACTATGTTACAAAATGGATGCAGGCAAAGGCACTTTTGGTAGCAACCAAACATACAATAGTAAAATTTGTCCATGAGGAAATTTTGTTAAGGTTCGAGATACCACGGGAGATAGTGACCGATGGAGGAACTGATTTCACATCATGACTTGTCAGAGATCTGATGGACAACTACAAAATCAAGCATCGAGTAACAACACCATATCATCCACAGGCAAACAAACATGTAGAGGGGACTAACACGATTCTTGAGGTCATCATTACCAAAACCATCATATCACACCTCAAGGATTGGGCCGATAGACTCCCTAAAGCTTTATGGGCCTACATAACTAATTGGAGGACCACTAGAGGGTGCACACCTTATGAGTTAGTATATGGAAAAAGGGTACTCCTTCCCATAGAAATGGAAATCCAGACATTGATAACAAAAATACAACTTGGGTTGGAACTATTAGAGGCTCAGAAACAAATACTACTTCAAATCAATGAGTTGGACGAGTTACAATATGATTCCCTACATCGAGCCACAATGATAAAACATCAAAGGGCCAGATGGTATGATAATTTTATCAAGAAAAATAGGTTCAAGGCTAGAGACTGGGTATTATTATTTGATTCTAGATTCAAGGTCTTCAAATGAAAATTTCACACTAGATGGCTTGGTCCATTTGATATTGACATAGTCTATGAAATTGGGCCATCAAACTCCACACCATTGATGAAGACAACCTCCTCTAATGGATAATAGACATAGACTTCACTTATATCATTGACCCTTATCAAATGAAGCCTTTTTGAGGAAAATCACAAATGGATGGCCCGACAGTGACCTGGAACCATTCCTGCTGGATAGTTTTTGTTCTTGCTTATAAAAAAAATGTGAAAACCAACTTAACTGGCACATGCAAAAAAAAAGAGACAAGAAGGGAACTTCACAGTTTCGTGATGGTTATGTCAGGATCCTTCTCAATAAATATTAATAAAAAATTGTTTTTGTAATAATATTATTTTTCTAGGGTACACGATGGAGAATAATGTTGTTGCAACTCATGTTGTTGCAATTCCCTTTGCTGCAGCTCATGCTACTACAATTCCCTTTGATGCAAATCCCATTGCCCGTCGTTGCAATTCCCCCATTCACTTTGCATATTCCACTCTCATTCCCTTGGTTGCTATTCCAACCACATCCCTCTTGTATTCTACAAATTTCCCTTCCCTCATTCTCTTGCCTGCAACCCCACTACGACCCTCCTTCCTTCTGAAAAAATCCCCAATAGTTTCCCTCCCTATTTCAAATATTAGTCCTTCCATTTTTATAGTTGCAAATTCATTTCTATGACTCACCCCGCTGCAACTCCGCTCACAACTTCATTTTATTCTCTCACTTTTCACCTTTCACCTACACCACCCAATCCATGCCAATTGGCACATCGTCTGTGCTACAACTTCGTCGCTGCAACTTCCATTGTTGCGACTTCCTCCTTCTAATAAACTTCATTCCTTCCATTTTGATTGTTGCATCTTCGTTGCTGCGACTCACATCATTGCAACTCCACTTGCAACTTCATTCCATTTTCTTCACTTTCCACCCACACCTTTCCCCTTCATCACCTATGCTGCAATTCTTATCCCCATCACAACGACACACTGTCAGTGCTACAATTTCATTCCTACAACTCCACTTGCTGATCTCACTTCGGATCATCATTGTTCCTGCACTTTCGATCGATGAAATCGACAATGTCGACACTAGAATTCCAGTTAGGATTGTCGATGGGACTCGATCCTCTGCCATCTCGACTTGATTAGCACCGTACTCATACAACCAATCAAGGTAAGACATAATAGGTATGCGTTCCTATTACAATTTTCAATGAGTACATTCTAAATGGCATGTGTCTAATATCATTCCTCCGTAACCGCCACATCAGAGCATCATTACTATAATCATGAATTTCATAACCGCCATCGTTATTGCTAAAACTCCAAACCCACCACCCCATAATTTTCATAGCCCATGCAAACACAAACACTCAGATTTAGTAGAGGAAAGGAGCCATGGGAGGATCATTAATCTGTAGAGAGCTGACTAAACCGATGCTGCTTTAGGTTTACGACAACATATGGAAAATTATGGGATGAGTTGGCTGGATGGATTTTGTCTTAAGTTTGTAGGGATACGATGAAGAAATTGCTCTAGAATTCACCCCGAATTATAGATTCGAGCACTCCATAGTTTCAAGAACACATGTGTAGGTCATTGAGGAAACTGTGGCAGGGATTATTGGCTTACCTCAGACAAGAGAGCGATGGTATAGAAAAATAACTTCACAACCGGATGTTCCAAGGCAATTCCTAGAGCGAGGAGAGGCTTTAGTAAATAAAGGAATGGGATTTTACCGCCAGTATTTACTTCATCCATGGGAAGATGTGGCCATTTTTGTTCAGTGATACTTCACCTCTGAAGGTCGCTATGGAACCATTAATGTTCAACACTCTCTTGCTCGACCATCTATGCCACAACAGATTGATCAACATGTCATATTTCTTATTTAGGACACTACATATAATGGCAACGTTGGTCCAAAGGGCGAAGAATCATAGGGAGGTCGTATCACACCATGACATTATCAAATTATTAGTCGAGCACTCACTACAAAAAGTAGACCACACATGGAACAAC
Source organism: Picea engelmannii (assembly GCA_009831015.1). Lineage (NCBI taxonomy): Eukaryota > Viridiplantae > Streptophyta > Pinopsida > Pinales > Pinaceae > Picea > Picea engelmannii. Next base: position 473,817 of record ML790726.1, on the reverse strand, counting down.
ATTGTGCAACCACCAATTGTCCTTAATGAAGATGAAGTTGCTACACTTCAGGGAGAAGAGCAAGCCATCCCTGCACTTCCAGCTCCATAAGATACCAATGTTACAACTCCTCCGCCAAAGAATGATGTTGTGGAGACAATAGAAACAACTGTTGTGACTCCACAGAAGAAACCCAAGAGAAAAAGTAGGGCAAAAGTATGCCTGGATGCAACTTCGATAGAAGTAGACTGTGATAGTGATGTAGAGATAATGACCAACAAACCACCCACAAAGAAACTTCGAAGGGTTAAGAAAAGGAAACCTCACGTGCCGAAGAAACAAAGGACAAAACATGATGTTGCAACTTAGCGTAAGAAAAGAAGAACTTCCAAGCCCAAGGAACAAGTCCAGGAGAAAGAATGGGAAATAGAGGAAGCTGAACCCTCCCTTGCTATGAAAAAACCAGAGGAGTATACTATCCTGGATGCTCAATAGGTATTTTCTAACACACAAGAACTAGACCAACGCACTCTTGGTGAAGGCCTCAACACTCTCCTGGAAACATACTTAGATGAAGAAGAAGTAACAACTTCCACTAACCCACAAGAACCAGTGGAGAAGCCTACAAAAGAACATGCTCCAACATAGGCAGAGGAACAAACACAAGGAAAAAAGGAACAAGAGGATGAAGCCTTTGTTATTTCACCAAAAATAACATAAAAATCTTCTCCAACACCATCTCCCAAGACTCAAGAGCCACAGGTAGAAAATCCAGAACAATTTGGTAAAACAAAAGATAGAGAGGACCTGAAAGTCCTCATCGACACAACATTGAGCCTATTTGTAGGAAACAAATAAGAAATAGTGCCCCTTGCTGAAACAACAAGAGGCACTCTTGATGAATAAAATGTCACTATTCTAGAAGACAAGCAGGAAACAAAACCAGAGGCCCCTCATGTCACACTAGAACCAATAGGAGGACCTCTTGGGTAACAACCTACCCATTCACCAAAAGAACAAGGAGAAGAAGAGGTCCCACTAGGAAATGACCGAGCTAATGCACCAGACCCTGGGCTACAAGAACGACATACAAAGGTTGTTGCCCCGGAACAAAGAATCACTCCCAGATGGGTAAGCATCCCCCACTCTCTCCCTATTTATGAATCTTTGGTGAGAGAAAACAAAATGTTGAGGGTGAAAAATTTAAAGCTTAAGATTCGTTTAAAAATTCTCAGGGAAGATCTTGAAAAACATAATGCACTTGAGAAATCAGGTTACCCTACAACAAGTCCTCTTACTACAGGAATAACGGTCCTCTTACTACAGGGGAACCCTTAATCGACTCACATGAAAGAGGTCAAGATAAAGAGACAAAATAAGTAGTTGTCTAGGATTCATATTTCATGGTAATTGATAAATCTACCCAGACAAAGACATAGACAAAACAAAACAAAGAAGTTCAAGAATAAGACAATATCGATGAAGAGAAGGAGGTCGTAGAAGAGGTAATATGTGGTATTGGTGAGTCCCAGGGTCACCTTGACTTCTCTAAACAATGATTGATTTTGGTGGAATGGGGACATGCAACAATTTTGGGCTGGGGGAGATGATGGGTCCCTAAAATGGCATACTTTTAGCACCTGACTATACCCTTTTTCTTACCATTTTTTGTAAATCACTTCCCTTTCTGATACTTCCTTTATCTAGTACACCTCACTTATCACTAAGGTATGAGTCCTACCCCATATGGAATTATTACATTATTTTTGCATAATTCTTAGAAGGAACTCATTGCTTTCAGTTACTAATATTTCTACACGAGAGAATACAATAGCGGGAACACCTCAAAGTGGTTGCAACACCTCCCTACTGCAACTCCAAGTAATGTAGTTTCGGGCGCAAACCAAGTTGCTATGATTCTAGACATAAATTGACGACTGCAACTCAAGGCGCATTCATGGTTACTGTAGCTCCATACAAACCATTGCAACTCCAAGCACACTTTTCACTTGCCATGACTCCAAATAAATCTCTCCAACACAATAGTCAACGTGAAAACTAGCAACCAGGAAGAAATATTCACGAGGAAAGGTGACAAGAGGCAAGTGGGTGATTAAAGGAGAAATTAGTTTCCTATCGAGGCAACACACGCCTGATTCCCACTAAAGTTTGACATAATATTTGTAACCAAATGGAACACATGATTCCCGTGGCTATCCATTTGTCGCTTTGTATAATTTTAGATAGTAGAACCTCAACTTCCCTAGATCTGGGGAGAAGAAAAATATTCTAGAAATTAAATTTTGCTGCTATTATATCTTTCAGACTTCGACAATAAAATTTCCATTACTGCTTTCATTTGTGTGTTGATGTATTGTTGATCGTGTCATTTTGGTTCCGTAGCTCAGTACCTCGCCTAAGGGGGTAGGGCCCCTTCCTTAGTTATCTACTTCCTTTAATAATATGATTACAAATTAGCATCTTACTTCTGTTCAACTTACTTTATCGTTGTTTGCTTCCAATTGCCATAATTCCATATTCATAGCTTTATTCACATATTGTAGACATTTTTCGATCTGTTGTCATTCATAACTGCAGTATAGTTTATTTGATTTCAGAGTCATTCTATCTTTCAGTTTACAACAATTCCATATGCACATAACAAAACTGCGACTCATGTGTGGTTTGGTTCTCTAGTTTTAAATTATAATTCAGATTCCTGTAGAATTATAACCATTATGTGATCTCCTTTGTTGTAACTTGTGCCTCTTCATCTTTGATTATAACATGGTTTCATTACTGCAACTCGCGTTGCTACAACTCAAGTTGCTGAATTTATTTTCGTGCTGTAGCTTCATTACTGCAACTCACGTTGCTGCAACTCCACTTGCAACTGCACTTTATTTTGCTTGCTTTCTGATTTTTTATACCTTTAGTCTCTAATGGTTTGGAATTGAATGAGCAACACTTCATTGTCACAACAAAACAAGATCTTCATCATACTCAAGCAAGTCACTAATAGATCATATCATAAGTTTTAATTTCCACAAGTTTGATTTCAATTTCTGCAAGTGTGATTTCAATTCTCACAATTGTGATTTCAATTTCTGCAAGTGTGATTTTAATTTTTGCAAGTGTGATTTCAATTCTAACTAGCGTGATTTCAGTTCCCTCAAGTGTGATTTTAATTTCCGCAAGTGTGATTTTGATTCTCGCAAGATTGATTTCAATTTTTCACAAGTGACTTTAATTTCATGCCCATACACTATTTTCTTTCATGTAACTTAGGCCATAGCATAATCTAGTGACTTAATCAAAGTATTTTGAATCTTTGAATTGTGACTTTAAAGTGCTACAACACCATAGTAAAGACAACACTCTTCTTGCATAAATTGTGCATGATAGTTCACAAGTTCCATACGAGCGCTAGATTGATAATTAAATGTACCACTCTTCATTTGCTTGCTAAGTTAATTAGAAGGTAATTGAAAAGTACGTCAACTAAGTTGGAGGTCAATGATCGATGTGTTGGGGACCTTTTAAGACTAATATGGTCCCCTTTTCATTATAAAAACCTTTTTTAATTACGTTAAACCCTTTGGGTGATGGGTCATGAGTATTCATGATTCCTTTTCCTTACTCTTTTATTCACTTTACCAATGGGAATCGATATCAAACTAGTGCCTTTTCCATTGGGTCATGGAATTGTAACAAAAACAAAATAAACGTTTACAAAGTAGACTAGACTTAGGTAAGTCCAACACTTTTAAAATGAAATGTTAATGTACTATATACAACCTAAATCTTCGACTATAATTTTAGGAGAGGAAGAGTAAAATAAGAGGGAGAAGAAAAACAAGAGAAGGGGGGAAGAAAAACAGAAGGAGAGGAGTAGGGAAGAAAAAGAGGAATATGGAGGAGGGAGAGGAGGGAGAGGGAGGAACGGGGTGAGGGACAAGAGAAATAGGGGAAGGAGGGAGTGGGAAAAGAAAAAGAGGAGGGGTGAAGAAAAAGAGGAACATGTGGAGGAAGGGGGAAGAAAAAGAGGAGGGGTGAAGAAAAAGAGGAACATGTGGAGGAAGGGGGAAGAAAAAGAGGAGGGAAAGAGGAAGAGGGAAATAGGGGGTTGAGGGAGAGGGATAAAGAAAATAGGAGTGGGGAAGAAAAATAAAAAGAGGGAGGAGAGGGGGTTGATGAATAAGAGAAAGAGGAAAAGGAAGAGGGGGAGAAGGGAAATCAAGAAGAAGAAGAGGAGGTGAGGAGAAAAATAGGAAGAGGGAAAGAGTGAGTGTAATAAAGGAAGATGAAGAGGGAGAGGAAGATGGGAAGAGGTATAATAAGGAGGAAATTAGGAGAGGAGTGGAAGAGGAAAATGGAGAGGGAGAGGCAGAGGAAGAGGGAGAGAAAGAGAGGAAGACAAAGGAGAAGAGAGAGAGGTAGAGGAAGAGTAAGGGAGGACCCTAAACCTTTTTTAATTTTGTTTGTAAATCCTATCTTCAAAATACAAATCCATTCTCCCATTCAAAACCCAAATCTCATCTCCAAAATCCAAATCCTATTTCCCATCTCCAAAACCCAAATCCTATTTCCCATCTCCAAAACCCAAATCCTATTTCCCATCTCCAAAACCCAAATCCCATTTTGTTTTAAATATGCAAATAAAAAATGGGGGGGTGGGGGGGTAAGAATGGGGAAAATGATAAAAATAACTTACCTTTTATCTAATGATGCCTCACAAATATCCTAAACATACTCTTGTTGAGTTCCCACACAAATCCATATCACCCACAAGAAGCTCTGGCCAAAACCCTCATGTGAAAATGAAATGAGAGGGACCCTCTTTTTTCACTTTACATTAAAAATGCACACACATAGTGACACACAGATTTATTTTGCGTTGTCTACTTTCTTTTGTTTTTTGCATCATTTTGCATTGTATGTGCATCAATGGTCATGATGCAAGTGTCAAGTATGCATCTCATTAACATCATTGTTTTCATCGCTAATAAAATTCCAACGTCATTAGAACGTTGATTTAGTCGATGCCAATATACTCTAACATTAGTCTAACATCATGGAGCGTCATCATAGAATTTTTGAGCATCATCATATCATTGTGTAGCCTAATGGAAAAGTGCACGCATGTGCAATGGAGGTTCTAGTCTATGCTAGTATGTTAATGAGAATTGGAGTGGGGGTTAGTGTACTTGCGCGTAGAGGTCTAAGCAATGGATGAAGGATGCATATGAAAGGGAAGATGTGGATTTGGTGTATGGGGATGGAGGTGCACTACATGCATGGTTGTGATGGGCTATGGCCATTGGGGCTTGAAATGATGGTTTGCTAGTGGGGCACACAAGTGACTTGATTTTGAAAAGGTTGGAATTTAGTCATACCATGTTAGAATGAGGAAAACAAAGATTTCTTGGAAATATATAAACAATTTCTTCAACAACATCCAATCAAAAATCTAATTTGAGGCTACCAACTACTGATTCAATTGCCTATAAACTCTACTAGACAAGTTTCCCATACCACATCGTCAAAATCAGTTTGAAGACTTGTGATAGCTCTAAGATAGTTATCTAATATTGGAATGGGTCAAATGATCTGTCATTAGAAATATCCCAAGGTAATGTATAGTATGGAAACTCTGATTCTATGTTCTCATGCCCATCCACAACACTTTTTAAACCACAAATCTCTACCACTTAAGTGCTACCCTTAAATTAATGTTGATCTTGCAAAGTTCGTTCTCAACAACCGGGCCAGAAAACTAGGCATATGATATACCATTAGAAATGAATTTTATAGATTTACATTTTCACCTGGTCAATTTTTTTCTTAGGCTCTTATTCAAAATATAATTTGATTAGTGAAGTCATAACTATGGAATTTGGCCCCTTAGGATAAACTCAACTTTTGCCCTTCGTAGACATGACATACAAACTTGGATTTGGGTAAATGTGATCTCCTTCGAAAGCTCATTATAATAATACATGGCATAACTATTGTATTTTCTAAAAATTCAATATAACTCCTTTCATATTTTGTGCAAAAAATGGTTCACATGGAGCTCACCTAGTGACTAGTGAAAGGGGTCAACCTTGAAACTTTTGCACATTGTACTTTGGTGAAATATGACCTTGTCAGACTATGAATGTACTAATTTTATGATATGGGATGGTTTAAAAACTAAAAAATATGTTGGGGATGGCCTCCTCGAGGCCAAAATATTACGATCCTGAAATGAGACAAACAAGGCCTAGTTGAACCCAATTATGTGCTGACAGGATCCTATTGGGCACTCTAGCCTTAATGGCTATCATGAACATGTTTTGATGTGATAGTGGGTTAAGGAATACTACCAATATGAAAATTATATATCCCTACTAACCCAAACTCGTTGAGTGAGGCTTGACCAATCAAAAGCCCAAAACATTGTAATCTTACTCCTTAAGGACATCCTTCATCCTTAATGACATGTTTTACCTAGCAATCAATATTTTGAAAATGTTTGAAAATTTCTTGTAGTTGCCAACTTAGAGCAGGTGTATATGTCAATATATTTCCTTCAAATTTTAGGCTAATACATTACACTAAAGAATAAAAACAATCATCACCCAAGCTATTGCTAGGTACATAGTGTTGTAACCATGGAATCATGATCTTATTCTTGTTGTCCAATATTATAATCTTGATTCATACAACCATGGAAAGGATTCTCAGCCACAACATATGATTCCCCTTTATCTGTTAACCTTTACACCAAATTAATCTAGAAGAACAAAAGTAGACATACATATTATTACATCAATGTAGTCATTGATTCACATCCTCATGAGTCTCCTTCAACAGAGAAAACCAACGAGCTTCCTAATGACAAATATATGCCTTCTTCTTCAAGTAATTTAATTATTGTTGATAATGAGATTGCCATGTCTGAAGAAGAATCAAACATGTGATTTGAGGCTTTTACTACCACTATATAAACCTTGACACACCTTGAAAGGTAAAGGATCCCTATAGAGGAGATCATGATCTAGTAAGTAAATGCTCCGTAACTGGATGAATTTCATATCATATGTATATATTAGTTATATGGGTGCCCTTCAAAATCTTGGAGATGGTTACTTTGATTAAATAAGATTTTTAGATGCAAAGATCTATAAGTTTAAAACTAAGGAATTACGGTCGTTTATAATTTTCTTTCATTCATGTTTGATTATTGAAGTCTTTTAATCTAGTTTCTATGTGAGGTCTAGGTCTTACTATATATATTATTGTACATGTGTATTAATGGATGAGTAATGAGATATACTCTACCATAGAAGTTTAATGATAGAAATCTATAGTTTGCAAGCTAGTTTACTGTATTTTTGGTCAACCCATATTTGTAGGTGTTTATTTTAGGATTTTAATATATTCATGGGATCTTGTGTCGGTTTTCAGGACTTTGATTATGTTTTTCAAATTCATTTGAGCTATGAGATTTTTATAAATTTAATGAACTCTACCCATTTTGGGATTTTTTTTTTAATTCCGTGAGCATATTGAATTGAAATACATTGTTATTTAACAACCTAATGTTGTATGTGAAGTTCACTTAGTCCTGAGACATATGCCCTGAACTTTGAAGAGAAGAGATGGGTTTTATGGAGGACACAAACAATGGGGAAGGGGATAAAAGGGGGGTCTAGTTAGAAAGGAAGGGGGGTCTAGTTAGAAGGAAGGTGGTGATGGTGGGGATAATAAGGATGATGGCCAGTGGGGAGAAGAAGGATGCTGAGAGAACAAAAAGGGATGAGGGGATGATGATAAGAGGGGTGGTGTTGAACCCAAAGGTGATGGTGAAGACAAGAAGGGTGAAGACATTATAAATACATTCCTATTCCTATATATTTTATCGAGCATGGTGTTCTTCCTCCTCAGATCTTCAATGATGAAAACACAAATGCTTACTCTACAATGTAACTCTCTTAGAGTACTATTAGCATATATGTGTTATGAATAACCTAAATACTTATGGAACTAAAGTGTTATGATTTGAGGATATGCATGTCTTATCAAGCCCATCAAAATAAAATAAATGGAGAGAGGAATATAAAATGAGAGAGCATGTAATTAAGAAAAACATTTTTTTATTTATTAAATACAATATTTTATGAATGGCTACTTAAATTAATTTGGTTTCTCAAATATGAATTGAGTTACATAAATATCAAAATGACACATAGTTGTGACACATAAACTTTCTTGGTGATGGCCTATTTTAACTATATTCAAGCAAATGTTTCCAATTATAGCAAATAATCTTGTCTAAGATTATAAAATTATGTACTTTATCAACCCACCAATTAATCACAATGCTTATGCTAATGGATATTTTTGTGAAAACATATTTCCAAACAATGAAAACAAGTCTTTACTTGACCACTGAGAGGGTTTATCCAACATCAATCGTTGTTTTCTCTAATGCATTTTAAAAAGCTATTTATTTATCAACATCCTATGGATGCACAATGGTCATGAGGTTGTTGATATATTATCAACCCAATTAGTAAGAAAAGAATCTCAAAACAAAGTTGAAATAATTATCTCCCCATATCCCATGACCTTCAAAACTTTATTAATTAAAATACTAAGTATCTCATGTTCAAAATGGTTATTGTTTACTACATAAGTAGTTCTTGAATTATGAAGATTTATATCTTAGTAAAATGCTTTGAGCAATGTTTCAAACAATTTTTTATCATGATACTTTATAACGCCCACTAGACACAACAAGGTATAACAATCCAAGTTGATACCCTTTTCATCCGATTTAGATTTAGTACCCTCAACATTAGCATTAAACTCTTTCAAAATAGTGTACATGCACACATATTTAACGAATGGTGATAAAGTCAACTTAGAGTAGTCTAACATATGTTTATTGATTTTGTTGTGATACTTTGATCCATTCAGAGTCATAGGCAACAATTTATGTAGATAATCTTTCACCTTCTATATATGCCCGCAATTGGACTTGCATTCACCCATGCCAAGTGTTCCAACTAAATTGGGCGACATATTTATTTGCAAAGATGACAATAGGGATCAAAGTTTGGCTTTTTGCTTAGGTCTCGAATGAACAACATTCAAATATCACATAGATGAATCGACATAATCATGAAGCATTACCTTAAAAGAAACTGGTATAATAGGAAGTGCTCCATCTGCACCTGAAAAGTAAATGATTTCTTTTGTATAATAAGAATATATGAGATGAATGCTTGTGATGTAATTCTCACCACTATGAGAACTTGTTAATTTGATTTTGAATAACATCTTATCTGAAAATGAGCATTCAAAAAGCTTCATTTCAAAAAAACAAGATTTTTTCCATACTTGAGAATGATAAAAAAATAGGATTAAGTCGATCTTTTCATAGAAATGCATGTATTATCCCCAGGCGTAATATAATTGTGTTGAAAGTGATGTTCTTTAACTATATCAAATCGTACAAGATATGGTATTGTTATTTGCGATACTACCATACTTCATAAATCTGATATGGCCGATATGAATCATGCCAACTCAAATATTCAAAGTACATACCCACATAGATGCGCAAAAGGTGAAGCAAAGAAGAGACATGCCATGGGATAGCTATTATTGTGAGTTAGAGAAAAGACAGAGGGACAGGTATGGCCTTTGGATTTTGAATCCTCCCTTTACAATTGCCACTAGATCTTCCCCTCCCTGGTTTATTTGTTTTCTCTCATCTCAACCCACTTCATAGTTACCTTATGATTCTTCACATCAGGTTTTATTGTTCCCTTCACAATGACCTATGATTCTTCACATTGGGTTCTGTTGTAACATCCCCAATTTTGATCCCTGTAAATTATAATGTAATTGTTCAAATGTGATTTAGGCTGGTGAGCCAGTATGTCTCAGGCTAGAGAGCATGTAGTGATCAATATGGCCAAGGGTTGAGCTATGTAAATTGTATAAGGAATTATTAATAATTACACATCACTGGATGTAGTTTGAGAGGGATGATAATAATGGAGGGCTATGATTCTACAAGAGAGGGGGATAAAGGGGGATCCAAGGAAAAACCCTTATCATTTTCCTGAGTTAATGTGACTTTACAATCTAATCCTTCTTTGACTTATTAGACACTCAATCATTGAATTCATGTAAGAGGTTGGGTGAAGGAGTCAAATCACCTAGTTATGACAACATGGGATCAATACAAGCAACCATGGGGGGAGTGCGAGAGTAAAGAAATAATTATTTGGAAGAGTAAGAGTCAAGGAAAACAAGGAAGAAGAAGAAAATTCAAGTAGGAAGAGGGGACAATTTTTGCTTGCTAATTTTGGGTAGCAAGAAGGGGTGTGGTGCTGAGAAGAGAACCAAATCTGTTGGGTAGGAGGACAACCATTTTTTGCCTTTGTTTATGATGAAATTGTGGCCTATGTGCCTATAAAAATAGTTCGTGTGCATGTGTTTTATTTTCTTGTTGAGGAAATGCATCAAGAGCCTTGAGAAGGATGTTGTGAGCACTTCCGGAGCAACTGAGAGTTCCTAGAGTCCCTAGTTGTGAGACTTCTAGCCAACCGAGTGCACTAGATCCATAGAGGGAAGTGGGAAGGCCCAAGGGTTTGCATGGTAGAAAAGGGGGATACCATTCCTTGGGTTGTGTAGCTTGAGGGGAAGAGAGCTGGTGGATTGTAATTGTTGTTGGACTAGAACTAGGATTTTGGTCTACTAAAAGTGGAGAGTGGAAAAAAAAGAGGACCAAACCTCCTTGTGGACTCATAGCCTCAACTCAAGCGTGGCTTGTTGTTGAGAGAAAATGAACATCAAGCCTATGGCTCAGAGGAACGTCTTTCGTACGCAACTAGTTGGTTCAATAAAAAAGATAAGTTTTATCTTATCTTTTATCATGTTATTTCCATTGTGTAAATGAATGTTGAATGTTGTGTGTTTATTGTTTGCTTGAAATATTGTGATCATGGTTTTTATTATTGTTGTAGAAGCATGTGAAAAGTATGTGTGCATGCTGCCCCTTGTTTAATTTTTACTTGTTAGGGCATTTTAATACGTTTTTAGTAGGTAGAAGCTCATTACAATTTGGTATCAGAGAAAATTTCATGTTTTCCAATAATGGGTATATTACAATTGGTATCAAAGCTTCTAGTTCAACATCGAAGCCGTATGGGTCAAAGGCCAGTGCACTTTCAAAAATTTCGTTGTTGGGAAATTTCAGCTTGTGTTGAATTTGGGAAGAATGGTGAGTTTCAAAGTGAAATTCCTAACTTTTGGGTGAAACCTTCACATAATTTGGAAAAGGGATGCTGAATTGACAGTCTCAAGGTTAAGTTTGACCATGGTAAGATAATTTTAGATCTCCCACGACAATCAAAAAAGAAAAAGAACGTTTTCGACCAAAAAATAAAATTTCAGAAAAATTATGAAACTTTCATTTTTTTTTTATAATTTTTGGGAATTTTTGAAAAAATCCGTAAATATGATGACATGGAATGTACCTGTGACGTGCACTAGAAGAGTCCACATTGGAAGAAGGTAGGTATCATGGCATATAGTTGATGAATCAACATCTGATATTGCAATTGATTTTGAGATCGATGATCTAGATTCATCCTAGATTTGGTCATAAACTTCTAATTTTTCGAAGTTCGATGAGTTTCAACGAAGTTTGAACAAAACATAGAAGAAAATTGCCAATCATTGATGGATTTTTTAGAGTTCAGTGAATTTTGACAAAGTCAGAATGAAATTTAAAAGGAAATCGCCAATTGCCAATGGAGAAAATTGGAAGAAAATTGCCGATCATAGATTGTCGGTCGAGATTCATCTTCAGAGTTTGGAAATGTTTAACAGATCAACAATTGAAATTCATCTTTGAAGTTTGGTGAAGTTTACTAGATCGACGATCGAGATTCATCTTCAAAGTTTGGTGAAGTTTAGCAGATCGACGGTCCAGGTCCATATAAAAGTTCGACGAAGTTTGGAAAGGGTTGGAGAATAGATGAATGAGATTTCTTTTGATCTTGAGATCAATGTTCCAAATCCATCGCAAGGTTGGTCTAAAGTTTCTAAGTTAGATGAGTTTGGCAATGTGAAAGTAGTTTCGTCGATCGTTGATGGAGTTTTTGGAGGTTCAAGGAAATGTTATGAAATAGTGACCTTTTTGAAAATCGTTGATTGTCGATCGGGCGATTAGAGTTCAACGAAATCCTATGATAAGTAACTTTATACCTTTTCGGCAATCACCGATGAAGGAAATCGTCGATCATCGATGGAGTGATTAGAGTTCGACAAAATCCTATGAAAAAGTAACTTTATACCTTTTCATTGATTGCTAATGGAAGGAATAAGCTGATCACCGATGAAGGAAAAGGAGGATGGTGACATGGCCGAATCAAGGGATGACATGTGGACATCAACAACCATGTGCCATGCCATGTTAGCCAAATTTCCACGTCAACAAAAATAGACAATTTAGAAAAAAAAGTGTGGAGCCAAAAACTTGTTTTGGCCATAATATGAGCATTTCAGCTCAGAATCAGATGAAATTGAAGGGGTGTGTCCATATTGTCGAGGGATACAAAAATTCCAATGAGGGACACTTGCTAATTATGATTAATTTTTTTGAATAACAAAAAATGATGGTTTTTAAAGATCTGCTTCATGCTTTGTAACTGGGGCCCATATGAAGGTGAAATTTTTATAGGGAGCCAAAAATCAGGCATGAAGGTACCCATTTGTACTCCTAGAAAAATTCAAAAGGGTTGATGCGGGGATACTCAAACATGGAAAAATTCACTATTCCTAGACACATTTCAGAGATTTTTGAAATTTTTGGAGGAGGAAAAGGGACCCTAGATCTCTAATCCAATTTTTTTTATATTGTCAACATTTCATCTACTCATCAATCTAGACGACTTTGTCTTGGGGTATTTTTTTCCATTTTTGCTCCATTTGGGAGATAGCCAATTTTGGCTAAAAATTTTAAGCCTGGAGAAAATGTAGAAGTGCAAAGTAACAATTCCATAGAGCCATAGCTTTCGACACATAAAATGGGTGAAGCTGTTGATTTCAAAGAGCGATGGATTTCGGCACATAAATCAAAATAAGACATGAGTGTATCCATTGGAAAGGTAATCCAGAGGAAAACATGACATAAGCATTAAGTTCTCTGAGGAAGCACCTAGTTGTTTATAAAGTTGCAAGAAAAAGGGAAATTAAACATTGTGAACCATGCAATTGTTCAAAATGAAGATATTCCAAATAATGCCATTTTTGGAAAAACATTTTCAGATGTTAGAGGTTCTTGCCAAAGGTGAGTATTGGGTCATAAAGAGTGTTGATTCTTATGATGATTCCTATTCGGAGGTAGTGAGGAACATTTGGAAGTGCAAGAACTTGGTAATAGAAAAACTGGATGAGCTTAATAATAGGGTATTGTTAATGAGAAAGGGACACTCAAGTAGAGAGTGTTGTCAAGTATTGTTAACAAGAAGATCATATGTCATGAGTGAATATTGTGTAGATTTTATTGTAGATTATAATTCCAGGGTTCAATGGACATGAAAGTAGGGAAAATATTGTAGAGTTGGCTGAGACAATAAAGAACTTGTAGAGGAAAGTGTAAAGCTACAAAGTAGCTAATGAAAAGTTGATAAAAGATGCAAGGATAGTAGAGCCAAATTAGTATTCAACCTCTACAAATCCTGAATGACTTGCAAGGTCATATCACATGAATTCTCGCATGGAACATGAAGACAATAGGTGAAGGATGTCTTTAGTAGGCACACACAGATAAGGGAGACTCCTTCACTTTGAATGTAAAATTGTATTAATGGCAACAAACCTTGTTGCAAAAGCGGGGAAGAATATCATGGGGTGATATGTGATTCGTGGGATGGGAAAGACATCACTATGTGAGAACATAGGAATTCCAAAAGAAGAGTTGCAAGCCATAAACCAACAAGTTCTATCTAAAAGTATTCATGGCAATAAATCCACTTATAAATCAAAGTTCACAGTGAAAGCAAAATATAGGTGCAAGGAATTCAGTGGCTAAAATAATGAAGGTTCAATTCACTTTTAAGTGTTAATGGAAAATATAACATTTGATTGGGAGTAGATTAATCTTGAGCATATGAATAGGGCTTTGCAAGAGATTACTAAATGAAGTGAAGGAAAGTATTCAAAATTGAGCAAGGCCAATGGATAGCTAGAGGTAATGGTAATGGATTCCATAAAGAGAATAGTTAAGTTGGATGGAAGTTATCACATCATTAAAATGATGGAATGATATAAAGTATATCACTCCAATGTGTTGGAAGGTTCCAGCAAGTTAAGGATGGCGCATGGTTGCCTAAGCAGAGGCAGTGGCCAATAGGGAATATTGGCTGGAAATGCAAAACGACCAAGTGGGACTTCGCACGAAAAGGTTCAAATTAGGGAACAATAATGCATCGATGAGCATAATGATAGTGCACAAGGCTGCAAGGATATATAAGAATTCAAGAAAGGCTACATTGAGCACAAGAAGTTGACACATATATGCACTGGAGTGTATAATAAAAGTGTTGCATGATGCATACAATGAAGCTAGAATGCATGTGCATGAGCAGGCATGACACTATTAAATGCTTGGTGCACATTGATGTGCATTAGTGCATGTGGGAATGCTTGGACATGTATATGGAATGATTATAGACTAAGAGTAGTTTGCTGATATATATGTGAAATAATGATGTTATGATAATTCAATATGACTAATGATGGATTATATATCGACTAAAGGTTCATGGAATGGTTGAAAGCGATGGTTCTACCACTGCATATGACAACCATTCATATGAATACAAATGAGGATGGTAAGAATAATGATCAATAGGTTGGTAAAGGGAGCCTGCAAGCTTCTACAAAATGCCAACTGATCAGGTAGCATCAAGTAATGTGATAAAAACGATACATGTATGCATTTGGGTTTCTTATGATGCATAATTACTGAAGGGAATTGAGGTAAGAATTACCTTAGTTAAGCCAATATTTTAGTTGATGAGTAAAGGTAGAGAGCCTTGAGTATAAAAATGTTGTTTAATGTTTGAATGGAATTATATGGGATTTAATTGCATACTATGCTATGTTGGTTATGAGATCATAACTAAGTCAAGTTAGGAGACACACTCCAACTATAGAAATGAATGCTAATAGAGCTAGCCATGTGTGAGGCCATATTTTGGTTGGATATGGAAGGGCTATAGCGCCATGCAAGCACTCAATGGTCTTCCCCTATATAACCGATGTTTGGGCTGCAACCTCTTTGCTGACACTGAAGAGAAATAATGGACTATGTTCCTAGTGTTGTGTATGGGTCGAAGAGGAAGGTATCTAAATGTTTGAGCAAGTAATCAGAAAGAGTTTGGATGATGTGTTGAGGCATTGTCTATGTTATAACCCTATGTTTCATTGGATCAACTGGTGACTGGAAATTTTTTACTCTTGATGTAATTTGGTTGTAAATAATATTTCATTTTGCAAATTATTTTCAAAAGAAAGAATAAAGAAAGAAAAGAAAAAAGAAAGAAAATAAAAGAAAGAAAAGAAACATAATAAAAGAGAGCATAAAAGAAAAATGGATAAGGCCCCATGCAATAATAATGACTTGATCCATACAATTTAACCATGGTCAAGTCTTTTTGAATTTACGCTGATAGGATTAGTGAATAAAGCTTGGCTAAACTGTTTGTTGGCCCTTGACCAAGTTTTCGAAGATTCTTGGTCATGTTGACCTATTTTGGGACTTCGACAGCCTGTTGAAGACAGAGCGCAAGACGAAGCAGAGATCGCGGGATCTCGGTCCCTTTTTGGGTCCTTCTTGGGATTTGGGAATATGTAATGGGTATGGGATGTCGGCCCATGGGTTTACCCATGTTTAGGCCTATTTTGTAAAGTATAAATAAGTAGCTAGGTGACATAAGTAGCACGTCGATAAGCTAAGTGCTAAAGTGAAAGTATGGTTTGTATATGCTCTATGCATACTGTGAGAACTTGTAGAGCTAAGTGAAATTGGCTGTAACAGACTGTGAAAGGCTTTGTGCTAGACCTAGCTTGGGGAAGGAGGATCTGGTGAGGTGTGCGCAGATCTCCTATCCTATGCAGAGTAGGGTTTTGTGGCTTTGTGCATGTAGATGACTGATTGAAGCTAATAAAGAAGAAGAGTTGGTGGACGTAGCCCCAGGGTGGGGGTGACCACGTAAATACTGTGTTATTTTGCTTTGTGTGATGTTATGATGTATTTATGTGTTATTTTCTAAGTGCTTGATATAGATAGATAGATAGATTTGTTTATGCTTTGTGCTTATGATGAATCTGGATGTTAGATATGATATAAGTGAATGTGCTTAGTGCTTGAATCTGCCAGATCCGATCCATTTATTTATGCTAAGTGCTTAGATATATTAGATCAGGGTGAATGTTGTGATGCTCTATTTTATCTGCAAAGTAGATATTGGTTAACTAATGATGAAATAATGGTGCTAAGTGCTCTATCAAGTATTATAATCACAAATCTGTGTCCTAGCTAAGGTTGCAGACACCTGATTCCTGCAACCACCCTACCTCTACCTCAGGTGAGGCTTCATCTACTTCGCAGGTGTTGCCGAAAGGGCTGGTAGTTAGGGTTTTGTTGGTGTGATGTTGTAGCGTTGAACCCTAGGTCTACCCCTATGCCAACAAATGGTTCCGTTGCCGGGACCTGAAACTGTGATTGGTGGGAACTGAGGAAGAAGACGCTCTATGCAAAGATCCAACCTGGCTTTGTGAAAGCTCTGTGCGTAGATCTGTTGCTCTAGTGCGCAGTACTCTACTTAGTTTGACAAGCTCTGTGCTAAGGAAAAGAAGTCTGATTTGAAGAAAAGAGGTAAGACATAAAAGCTTTGTGATATGAGAAAGGAAAAAGTGAGACTTTTTGATTAAAAGAGGAAAGATCTGAAAGCTCTGTGCTCTGATAAAGGTAAGAATAGTGAAAAGTTCTAGATTTGAAAGCTTTGTGCTCTGTAGAAGTAAGATAAGTGGAAATTTTTGTTTCGACGATATGGATCTAGGTATGTTTGATAGATTCTATCCTAGGTTGAAAACTAGGGTATTAATAGATGAAAGAAGATTTGAAGTGAGTAGATCTGATAAGAATAGTGAAAATCATGTTATACCTATGCATAGAAATAATGTTTGGACTAATAAGTGTATGCAGGACCCTAGAAAGAAATGTCTGCAGGTTAGCTACCATGATCCTAGCGTGTAGTGCAGGAAAGGTTGGGGATCATTTAAAAGAAAGAGTGGATTAACCCTCTGTTACAGTTGCAGAAAAACGAGACATCTTGCTAAGGAATGCCCTTGGAGAAGACCTAGTTGTCTTTGTTGTAAAGCTAGGAACCATGAAGTATTGGATTGCCCTAGAATGATGGCTAAGCTTGAAGAAATGAACATGAGACAAGAAAACCCTAAGGTAGATTCAAAAACTAAGATTATGATAGAATCCCAGAAAGAATCAGAGAAAGTATTGCTACAGATGAAAGAAACCCTGAATGACCACCGACATGTCAGATTATCAGAGATCTTCAAAGAAAAAGAATGCCTTGAAGCAATAATAGGAGACTTAGACATTGTCTGTGTTCTAGATGAGGAAACACAGGTGAATATCATGACAGAGAGAACTTGGGAAGCTATAGGGAGGCCTGCTATGATTCCTTCATTAGGAGGAATAAGACTATTCAAAGGAAAGATGATAAACCTATGTGGAAAGCTCACCCGGATACCTATGAATGCCAATGGAACTTCGACAGAGGAAGATTTTGAGATTACTAAATTTATTGAGAACAATTCCCCATTTACCACGCTACTAAGAAAACCTTGGATTGAAAGAGATCAGGCCAGAAGGCAAGAAGAAGAAGAAGTTTTAGAGCAGAAGAAGTAAGAGTTAAAATAATTCACGACTAGAAGGATCACACACTTGATTGAAGAACAAAAGAACATATCGAAGCTATTTAACACCAGAGACCCAGATTTCGAAGTTGCAAGAACACTAGAAGACCCACATAATATTGAAGTACCTATTCCAGATAAAGAATCTCAACAGTGCGAAGTAACTATACCGAAAGAAGATAAGACTCAGAATGGAAAAAGGAATACTGAGACGAAGCTCACTGGGAAGAAGGATAGAAAGCTAAGTAAGTAGAGAGCTAAGATTGAAAAGTTTTAGAAGGTTCCAGAAGGAACCTCGCAGAAGGAAAATTTGCAAAATTGGAGCTTCGTCGGGATATCAGAACAACAACACATGGAACTTCGCCATGGTGAAGCAATATAGCCGTTGGGGACATTATAACTGTTAGACCAACGCTCTGAATGGATAGAAAGACATTTATGGATAGAAAGCTCGCCATCCGACCGTTGGGACCGCGCCGTAACGAACATAACAAAGTTAATGAAGGCTTCATACCTGTTGCAAGCGACCCATTGTCGAGTTACCTATTTATCCCATCGTGCCATGCACCGAGAACACTTTTTCCCATCGTGAATTTGAGCTCGCAGAAGCCATCCAACAGCTACAACAACGCATAGCATATTTGGAGCTACACACTGTACTTGAGACCCCACAAGATGTAAGAGACCAAAGAGAAGCAACCGCCCAGAGCGCGGTTGAAAGGCTAAAGGCTCTTACCTTGGAATGCAAGCAACTTACCGATCGCAGTGCCTAGACCTATGAACAACTCATGGAGAACCCATAATTGAAGGCACTGGAGTCACAGCTCCAAGAGGTGAAGTATCAAGCCAAAAAGATACAGGCACAATTGAAGTCCCTGTCAGCTATGGAAAGAATGAAGCGCTCCCAAGAGAAACGCACTGCACAACAACAAATCCATACTACCTAGAGCATAGTTATGGAAGTAACTCAGAGGCTCCAACCCGTACAAGACAAGGCCTATCAAGTGTTTTAGAGGTAGAAGGCCAAGGAGCAGAGCTAAAGCAGGTTCTCACTACAACTGAACAATGTCCAGAGGGACCTATCAACGATGCAGTCATCCAAGAGTTCGTTGAACAGGACGCCGTAACATAACAACAAGTCGAATCATCTCAAGCCAAGCTCGAGGTGTTCAAAGCAGAACTAGTCAGATCAGAGTGACTCGAGATGAGTCAAAGGTGAGTGTTGGGGGCATGTTGGGCCTAGACCAAGTTTTGGGAGATTCTTGGTCATGTTGAACTATTTTGGGACTTTGAAAGCCTATCAAAGACGGAGCGCAAGATGAAGCAGAGATTGCGGGATCTCGGTCCCTTTTTGGGTTATGCTTGGGATTTGGGAATATGTAATGGGTATGGGATGTCGGCCCATGGGTTTACCCATGTTTAGGCCTATTTTGTAAAGTATAAAGAAGTAGCTAGGTGACATAAGTAGCACTTCGATAAGCTAAGTGCTAAAGTGCAAGTATGGTTTGTATATGCTCTGTGCATACTGTGAGAACTTGTAGAGATAAGTGCAAGTGGCTGTAACAGACTGTGAAAGGCTTTGTGCTAGAGCTAGCTCAGGGAAGGAGGATCTGGTGAGGTGTGCACAAATCTCCTGTCCTATGCAGAGTAGGGTTTTGTGGATTTGTGCATGTATATGACTGATTGAAGCTAATAAAGAAAAAGAGTTGGTGGACGTAGCCCCAGGGTGGGGGTGAACCATGTAGATACTGTGTTATTCTGCTCTGTGCGATGTTATGATGTATTTATGTGTTATTTGCTAAGTGCTTGATATAGATAGATAGATAGATCTGTTTATGCTTTGTTCTTACGATGAATCTGGATGTTAGATCTGATATAGGTGAATGTGCTTAGTGCTTGAATATGCTAGATCCGATCCATTTATTTATGCTAAGTGCTTAGATACATTAGATCAGGGTGAATGTTGTGATGCTCTGTTTTATCTGCAAAGTAGATATTGGTTAACTAATGATGAAATAACGGTGCTAAGTGCTCTATCAAGTATTATAATCATAGATCTGTGTCCCAACTAAGGTTGCAGACACCTGAGTCCTGCAACCACCCCTGCCTCTACCTCGGGTGAGACGTCAGTTGATTTGTAGGTGTTGCCAAAAGGGTCGGTAGTTAGGGTTTTGTTGGTGCGCTGTTGTAGCGTTGAACCCTGAGTCTGCCCCTATGCCGACACTGTTTAATCTTAGCCAAGTAGATAGGTTAGTTAGTGAATAAATTTGATCAAATTGTTTAAACTTGATCAAATAGCCCCAGGATACAATAATTTTTAGCCCAACAATCTAATCTGGGTTAAATGTGTTAGGTAAATAGGTTAGAACATAGGTTAGCTGGATTTCCTTCAATAAAACAAGCATGTTGTTGGATGAGATTCATTATTTTGATATTAGAAGGTTGTGTTCTAACTCCTTGGTGGCATAATGAAAGAAAATAACACAAAAAACCCACAAATCCACGCTATCCTAAATTTATGCAGTGCAATATGATTCACGCCCCATGATTAAAGAGTGCGTCGAGATCTACAGCCGAGCAAACGACGCTCAGATTGAAAACTAACAAGTAATATTGGACCCCCCTGACCATTCTAC
Source organism: Picea engelmannii (assembly GCA_009831015.1). Classification (NCBI taxonomy): domain Eukaryota; kingdom Viridiplantae; phylum Streptophyta; class Pinopsida; order Pinales; family Pinaceae; genus Picea; species Picea engelmannii. The sequence goes on along the minus strand of ML790726.1, from coordinate 453,190 downwards.
CTTTAATGGTAGGGTGGGGTCCAAGTAGGTGGTATTTCCCAGCAGGCCCCATCCTAACGTGTCACCATCCTGTTAACTCGCACCCCCCTTGCTCTAAACCGGTTACCACCTACCCCCCCTCCGAGTAAACCGCCATACCAGTTTCTCATACCCTCACCGTCTCGTGACATCACACTCCACTACCACTGCTTCCCCCGGATGTCACACTCTACTACCGCCTCCCGCAAGTCATGTCTCATTATATCGCCATCATATTTACCTCCACTCACCCGTCACACGTCAGATCTCTTTCACCTATCATCCAATCATTGCTTTCCACATTACCCTCGCTCACTTGTCACCCATCCTTTAATGTCCACCCCATACCTGAGTTATCCATTGGCTAATTAGTACAGACTAACATATCCATTATCCTGCTGACCTGTTCCCCACGCCTCCAACGGATACCCGTTTTCCCCGATAATCCCGTTCTTTTTCGCCATTCTTCTATTTTTCACGATACAGACACCTTTGAAATCACTATTACCCGCATTCTTTCCTTCCACAACCTCAATTAATTCCTAATATCTACAGTCAGCGTCATCCCCTGTTCAAATTTTGCAGGCATCAGTTGAAGAGATGGCATCAAAGTCCAAACAATCGGAAATTGATGAAAATCCTTTCCTTCCGCCTCCAGTCGACATCGACCGAATCCCTCTGGTCGACAAATATTACCTGATTTTCGATCCCAAATGTGAATTTGATTTCGCTGAGCTACACTCATGGTTCAGAGAAACTTTCTTAGACCAAAGTGATGAGATCGGACTCTGGGAGTCCAATCTCCCACGATACTTGTTTCCCCAAATTCATCATTTCCCCGAATTCACCCTTAAGTGCTAGGCTCATTACCTTCCTGATCAGAGAGCTATTGTTTTGTCCTCTAGAGAGACCCTATTCACTAACACACCCGAAGCCACTGACTAGATGTTGCAAATAACCAAAGCCGAAACCTTTTCTCCTTTTACCATTGAGATCCTAACCAGAATCTATCAAAAGTTGTATTTTCCCCAAAGAGCGCTGATCTTTGAACTTTTCCTCCCTGAGAGTGCCCCATTACCCAAAGCAAATCTCCCATATCAGTCATTGATTTTCTTAGTGAAAGGAAATCAAATTATCTCCTCTCTTTGCAACCTACTTGGATACTACTCAGACGAGTGGGTATATGAGCCAATCTTGGGTTATCTTTCTATTTTCTCTACCAAGGAAAACACCACAATGCAGTTCGACTACAACAATTTCTTTGCCGAGAATATCCATGAACAATCGTTCAAGTTTCCCACAGAAGGCATGTCTTGAAATTCTTCAATACTGGCATTCCTATTCGTATTTTTTGAGACAGACAAATTCATGTCTTCCATGCAGAAGCTAGATCAGAATGGAAAACCACAACCGGTCACATCCTGGACGTCACTGCTGAGAAGGAACTCACTAGTTTTCACCTTCAATCAGTTCAAAGATCAATTCTACCATCCACTGGTAAGTATGCTCAACGACCGACGAGAACCAACGATAAACGAAGAAATCCAATGAATTTTACAGCTTTCAGACCTTGCCAAGACTGAAGACTGGTAACTGTACCAGAACCACACATAGATTAGAATTTATGGATGCGAGCTGGCTCCCTACAAATTGCCCAAATATTTCCCCGTGGGTATATTCTCCCTGGAATATATTAGGCAAATGATTAACTCAGATGATATTCATTTTGTAGCCTTCAAGAAGAAACAACAATTGAGGATCAAGAGACAGATAGGACCTTTCATTTATAACAGCCGAGCTGCAAGGGAAATGGCCGATAAAATTTTGAAGGAGATGAAGTTCAACATCAATTTTCCATGGCACTATGATCCTTGCGACATTATCACAGAAACCAGGCTAAAGAATAAAATCTCCCCATATKCTCATGTTCCCAAACCCGGAATTGAGAAGTTCATKWATTAGACAGAGTGGGAAATGAACACTTTGGAATACTTAGAAAAACAACCTCCTTCAACTAGTTTTTCACAAACCATTACTCCACAGGTACCAGTAGAGAAGAGGCCCAGAAAGGAAGTCTCCCCATCAATTACTGAAGTCTCARCAGAGGATTTCTAGGTTTACAAGAAAAAGCCCAAGATCAGTCATACCCTTGAAAGATCTAGGGGGAGAAAAGAYTAGGTCTACTACAGTAGTAGAGGGAGAAAATTCACCATTATTATCAAGCAATCAACAAACGATGTCTACCTCTTCATCAAAGAAGAAGTMTGGCACCACCTTGACCTCTCAACCACCACAAGGRTCCGGAGGACTAAGTATTTTTGAAAAATACAATCTGATTAAGAAAAAGAATGAGATGCTGACCAACAACACCTATGCCCAATTCTGGAAACAAACATAAAAAACACAACATAGACTGCTCTCCGCCTTTGATACTGAAAAGGGGAGAATGCATATGGATTTCTTGTAGGCATAAGTGCCTCAACTAAAGGAAATTTATGACTACAAAAGGTCAACTTTCGAGTTTGATGTTGCATAGGTACATCCAGTTGACCATATGGACTTGCACAAACAAACCAGAGAAATGATTTTCTCAACATTGGCAAACACTTCCACAACTGCTGCAAAGTTGCAGGTGTCTCTGAACAATGTTCAGACTCAACTAAAGCTGGAGAAAGTGTCATCTTTTGCAAATGACAACAGGATCAAATATTTAGAAGAGCTGGTACTTAAAATTGGGTACGACCCCTCCAATGTGAAAGTAGCTGAAGAACTGCTAAAGAAAAAGAATGCTGACATAGCATCCTTGAGGAAACAATTAAAATTTCCAGCTACCGAAGACTCACAGGCCAAAGAGATGGACGAGACAGAAGGCCAAAAGAGAGAAATGCCCATAGAGGCAAATGAAATCATCGGGTTTCTAAATTCGAAGACTAAGGATGAGCTAGAAAGTCTGGAAATTGAGGATAGGACAGAGACTATCCTCGAATTTAAGAAAGTTCTGAACAAGAGAGGACTAATGTTGCAATTGGAGGAAAGAGCCCAGAACATGGATATCAGAGTTCATAGATTCTTCAGCAAGATTGATGCTTTGCAAAAGAAAGGCCTTCCCAGTTTACTGGTCATAAATGAAAATCTGATGACTTTGTCCGACTACAAGTAAATGATTGCCATGGTGGCAAACGAAAGCTCCAAGTTTTCAGGAATATATGGTAGCATAACTGGCAAGGCATTTTTAGAGACTCTGTAGTTGGATCTCAGTATCCAACATGAAATCAAGTATATTTTCATCTGCAAACCAACTTTCGCCAAATATACAAAGATGGATGAAGTTTACAGAAGGTTACTAAAAGTCATCATTTCTAGTCAAAAGAGATGGGAGGATCTGTGCACTCTAATCGAGTGAGTGATGAGGTGTACAATCCAAGTCAGCATGCATAACAATCAAATTCAAGTTGATGACTTGCCAACAACCTTCCCTAAAATCAACACAAAGAATGCGACAGATCATTAGGAGTTCCTAGAATTTTGTATTTTGTTATCTAGTTAGTTAGCTTTGGATTTTCCCACATCCTGATCATTAATGACAGGATCGATTGCAATATTTTCTATATATATTTCAAACTTAGAAGTATTGAGGGTTGATCTTTATGCCCAAGCAAGCTGTAAGCACTGCAATCTTTCTCAAGAGATCTACCAGTAATAAAAATGACATTTCACAGGATTCCTGCGTGTTAACTATTGGTGATGTTTACTCCTCTTCGTTGAATGGTTTTTCTGTCTTCGTAATCATTTGTGTTTTCTATATCTGATCATTTAAAAGAATTTAAAGTTGCAGAATTTATCTTCATATACTCTGTTTCTGGATTTTAAAGATCTAAGTGTTTGTCTTCTGATGTTATGATAAAGAAATTCTTAAATGCTTCTTTATTTTAATTGATTATCTCATCTTTTCTGCCTATCCATCATTTTAACTCTAAAGGATCTAACAGTTGCATTATCGTGCCTTGTGAAAAGACCTTATAAAATATGTTCTTTGGTCTCAAACTTTATAAAACAGACCCCATAGCCCAATGGATGCGTAAACCATATTTCAACCATTTTATAAAACAAACAACATAGTCTTATTTATTTAACTAGCCTAATATCTAAAACCCGAAACATATTTAAATCTAACAAAGAGATCCCTCTCTGAAACTGGCAGGGCTAGATCCTAGTTTCAAAGTGGTTGGATAAAGTTACCTCTGATAAATTTCTTCTACCTTCCGACAACCTTTGTGAATTCACATAGTGTTAACATAGTGGCGACCATACTGGGGAACTGAAAAAACTTTCCATCCCATGATTTCTTTTCCCTAGACAAAGAAAACTTTATTTATGAACTAATCACAAAATCTAAACTTATAAAGAGATAATGTTCATAGGTTGTTAAAGTTTGTATATAATTAGTTTAAAAATTCTTAAAAAAATATTAAAATTCTGGCTCCTAAAAGAGTTTTCACTAGATCTCATCTAGATCCAGAACCTGCAACGACAATAGACAATCTCAAAAAATTACTCAGAAAGAAAAATGTTGTAGAGGGTTCTGGGAGTCACGGTTCTCTTCATAGGTCCCCTTCTCTACTAGAGAAGCTTGTTGTCCTTCAGAATCTTGAGTTTGACATATCTTTTGAACAAAGCCTTTTTAGAACAAAATCCGACAGCTTTGTAAGTGAAACAGTTTTAGATCAAACTATCCTACAACCCAGGACCCATGAAATAATTTCTCCCAGGGAAGACATTGATCAACGTTTTCTTCAGGAATTTGACAAGTTAGAAGATCTTATAGCGAATCTTGATCAAGCCTTAGACAAAGCTCACTTCCAATAGTTAGTCAAACTTTCTGCCTTGACTATTGCTTCAGCTTCTGTTAAACCTAAACCAACTCACTCTGTTCCTTCCAACCCTTCATCTTCCACATCTTCTGTCACTTCCCCTCCAATCACACAAGTTGTTGTTCAACCTCCTCCACCAATCATGGCAACAAGATATGATCCATTAGTGTTGGCTGCTCCTTTACATGCCATGCCTTAGGACTATCAAACCAGACTTCCTCAGTTTGATGGTACTGGTCCTCTGAATGCACAACAACATGTTGATGAGATGAATGATTATTTTGATTTGTAGGAAGTTGATGAGGCAGACGTCTAGATGAGACTTTTTACATAGAGTTTGACAGGAGAAGTAAAAAAATTGTTCAAAGCGCTACGCCCTGCTTCCATAGTTGACATTGCTACTTTCCAACGAAGTTTCCTTGACCGATGGGAGGTAAAGAAAAATCCTCTCCAGATTTGATCAGAATACGAGAATATCAAACGAAATCAAGGGGAAACAATGCAGAATTATTGCATCCATTTCAACAATCTGTATAACACAACTCCAACTGATATTAAACCCCCACAAGGTTTGGCTTTAGTCAAGTTCCCTGATGGATTTGATGCTGATATGTCATATCAACTAAGGGAAAGGAATTCTGTCACTCTAGAAGACATGCATAAAAGTGCAGTGAGCGTAGAAGCGAATCTACTAGCCAGACTAGCCAGACAAAGAACATAGAGAAGGGCTACAATCAAAGAAGAGCCTTCTACGTCTTCCTCATATGCCAAATTAGATTCCATAGTCAGAAGTATGGAAAGGATGATGGAAAGACTAACCATCGATGACATGAATCCACCTAGGGAAAATCAACCAGCCCCTCAGATAAAAAATCCAAACTTCAGAAGGAACCCTCCCCATATCAGAAAGAGAGATCTGAGAGATCAAAGAGAGAAAAGGGGGCTTGATCAATAGATTAGACCACCTCTTCAGGAGAATTATGCTGATGATGGGGAGGAGGTAATCGAGGAGTTGGATGACACTCACATAAACCTCATGGGCATCCACGATGATGACTCTATTTTTCTGACTCAGGAAGAACATGAGCTTTTTCTCCTCTCACAAACAAATGTGAATGAGGAGGAAGATGAAACAGAACAACATGCTTTTGAGAATGCCATAATGGAGGTGCAAAGTCAGTATAACTTAAGGAGCAAGAAGACTAATGACAGTCCCACAAAAAAGGCTACTGAAGTGAAGAAGACGTCCGAGGCCAAGAAAACCTCAGATACCTCTCTCAAGAAATTCCCTGAGAAGAATAATGCTGAATCTTCTACAAAGAAAAACCCCAAAATCTCACAAAGATCAAATCAAACAAAGGTTACGTCTACTAGTCAGCCAAATACCCCTGCCCAAAGAAATATGACAGAAAAACCAGAATTGCAGAGCCTAAGAAAGATTTCCACCACCTTCAGTCTGGAAGGGGAACTAGCCAAATTGAAAATTCCTATTCCCATATCTGAATTGATGAGAAAAAACGCTTACAGGTCACAAGTGATTAAAGCATTAAGCATCGAACCAGAGATAGGTACAAAGACATTGAATATTGGATCAGGGACACACTCAGACATTGCAAATCTTACTGATGATCAACCCGAGCTGTTGTTCGGCCTTGAAGTAGATGGACAAACTGATAACGATGTTGTTCCCTCGTTCTATATTAGTCTGAACATCCATGACAAAATATTACACAATGCTATGCTCGATTCCGGTGCTTCTCACAACCTAATGCCCAAAGATGTGATGGAGAAGTTGGGACTTGATGTCACTCGACCCTACACGTATTTTCACTCTTTTGACTCTAGCAAGGTCAAATGTATAGGGATAATTAAAGATTTATGCATCACCCTAGCTCAAATCCCAACGCAAAGTATGGTGATGGATATCGTGGTTGCAGACATTCCCCCGAAATATGGTATGTTGCTATCAAGATATTGGGGAGTTAAGTTGAAAGGCACCTTGTAGCTAGATATGTCCTATGCCACCATCCAAATATTTGGACAACAAAGAAGACTGTACAGAGAGACTCTGATGAAGTGTATGGTCAGTAGTCAGGAAAAACCACATAACTACCCATTATACTATGCACATTCTGATTTGGATTCATTCATATTGTACAACGATGGTGATCTGGATAATCGAATTGCTCAGTTAGAAGATGATGCTCCTGACATTACAAAAGATAAAGAAATCACTAAGGTAAAGAACATTGTAACAATAGAAAGTGATGAACTACCAACAGATTTCTGGACTATGGATTTTGATGGAGCTTTGAGCAAAGAGGGAGTTGGAGCTGGATTCTGGTTACACAATCACAAATCAAGGTATTCAAAGAACCACTCTTACAAACTAAATTTCTAGTGCACTAACAACATAGCTGAGTATGAAGCTTTGATGCTCGACCTGAAACTACTGAAGAAGGTTGGTGCCAAACAAATTATGGTAAGAAGTGACTCCGAACTGATTATTAAATAGATTAAAGGTGAGTATGCAACTAAACATCCTAGACTTAGAGCTTATAGGAATGCTGCTTTGGATGCTCTTCAATGTTTCACATAAATTGACTTGCAGGTAATGCCCAAGGGACAAAACATACTAGCAGATGGATTGGCTACTTCAACAGCTACATACAAAATACCTTTTTGTACCACTCACCAATACACAATAGAGGTGAAATGCAGGCCAAATGTCCCAGACAACATCAGATGCTGGCAGATATTTGGAAATGACGATCAAATTGAAGACTTCCTATAGTGTAAGAATGACTTCGAATGTACAAATATAGACTTAGAGAATGATGATGATAATGCAAATAAATATGTTTTTGAAAATGGTAGTGTAAATAAAGTAGATTCAGAGGAATTGAATGAAAATGAAGTAGATTCTGGTATTTTACATTTGAAAAACAATGTGTTACCTAGAGGTTTTGTTCCGCTGGAAGACTTGTTTGATTTTAACGATATAGCGAAAAAACCAAAAATTGAAGCTAGTCGTAAAGAGGTCGAAGAGTGTAACATAGGAACAGAGGAAAAACCCAAGATGATAAAACTTTCCAACTCTCTACCCCCTGAGAAAAAATGCAAATACATTGAACTGTTTAAGGAATATGTAGATGTGTTTGCTTGGGGTTATGAGGATTTAAAATCTTTTGACACAAGTACCATACAACATCGGATCCCAATAAAAGAAGACCACAAACCTTTCAGGTAGAAACTTAGGAGAATCAATCCCAAGTTGCTTCCCTTGATAGAAATGAAAATAAAAAAAATGTCTGATGCCAAAATTATAGTTTCCTTGAGATTTTCCAAATGGGTTTCTAATCTGGTTCTACCGGGAAGAAAACTGGCGAAATCAGGCTTTGCATTGGTTTTAGAAATCTGAACAAGGTTTCCCTTAAAGACAATTACCCTTTGCCTAAAATGGACCACATCTTACAAAAGATAGTTGAGGCCAGTAGGATCTCCTTACTAGACGGTTTCTCAGGTTACAACCAAGTCCTTGTCCACCCAGATGACCAGGAGAAAACAACATTCACCACACCCTGGGGAACTTTCATATATGTGAAAATTCCCTTTGGTCTAATGAACGCTGGTGCCACTTTCAAAAGAGCAATGGATATTGGTTTTGTGGACGATCTTGGAAGATTTATAGTCATATATCTGGATGACGTGACTGTCTACTCCAAATATGACGAGGAACATTTGCAGTATCTCAGACGAGTGTTTGAGAAGTGCAGAAAGTTCGAGATTTCATTGAATCCAAAAAATACCCTTTTCAATTTAGAGGAAGGCAAGTTGTTGGGGCACATAATCTCTAAAGATGGAATTAAAATATACCCCAACATAATAGAAGCCATCCAGAAAGTGGAACACCCTAGTAACATCAAAGAGTTACAATCATTCATTGGGAAAATAATTTTCCTAAGAATAGTCATACCCAACTTGGCCGAACTTCTTAGGAATATCACAAATATGTTGAAAAAAGACACCAAAATTAGATGGAACATCGAGAACAAACAGTCATTTGAGCAGGTGAAACATGCACTCACCAAAGCCCCAGTTTTAATTAGCCCAGATTACACCAAAGATTTCTTTTTGTTCTCTTTCGCTTCTGAACACACCATCACAACAGTACTATCGCAGAAAAACAATGAAGGGTACGAACAACCCATAGCATTTTTCAACAAATCTTTGAGAGATGTTGTGTTAAACTACAACATAATGGAGAAACAAGCTTTTTCCCTAGTAAAGGCCATACAAGATTTCAGAGTCTATATTCTCCATTCTCACACAATTGCATATGTTCCGAATGCCATGGTAAAAGATATCTTGACTCAGGATAATCCAGATGGTAGGAGAGGAAAGTGGATTGTGGTTATTCTGGAATACGACATAGAAATAAAACCCACTAAACTGATCAAAAGTCAGGGTTTGGCCAAACTAATTGCTGAATCCAATTTTCATGCTCTAGACATTAATTTTTTGGCTGCAGTTGACGAGCAGGAAGAGCAAGTGACTCCAAATGTAAAAGAGGTATTCTTAAACTCTCCTTGGTATGGAGACCTCATTTTGTACTTCATAACTTACAAGCTGCTCCTGGTTTGACTAAGACCAAAGCCAGATTTATTAAACTGAAAGAATTGAAATACTGTATTCTAGAAGGAAACCTTTATTGGAAATACCTTGGAGGTATTTGCTTAATTTCCTATTGAAGGATGAAGTTGACAGGGTATTGCAGGATTTCCATGCAGGGGACTGTGGCGGGCATCTAAGTTGGAAGACCACAACTAACAAGATTCTCAGAGTTGGTTTCTACTGGCCTACATTGTTTGTTGATGTTCATCAGAAAGTCACTTCTTTCCACAAATGCTAGGTTTTCGAAGGTAAAAGGAAGCTTCTGCCTCTCCCCATGAAACCCATCTCGGTTGAAGCTCCATTCTAACAATGGGGTTTAGAATTTATCGGAGAAATACATCCACCCTCCTCAGGCCAACATAAGTGGATCCTCACAGCCATACACTACTTCATGAAGTGGACCGAGGCTGTGCAATGTAGGCAAGCTACCGACTCCGTTATCATTAAATTTTTGGAAAATAATATTTTGTCTCATTTTGGATGCCCCAAGAAAATTATAGCTGACAATGCAGTGACATTCAGATCCAAAATACTTATAGAGTTTTGTAGCCAATACCACATTACTTTGGGACACTCAACAACTTATTATCCTCAGGGAAATGGGCTGGCAGAGTCCTCAAGCAAAAATCTGGTGAATATCATTAAGAAAGTGCTACAAGAAAAAAAGAAGTCCTAACATAATAAGTTGGTTCATGCGCTTTGGGCTGATAGACTGAGCACCAAACGATCAATTGGTTTGTCCCGATACCAGTTGGTATATGGTACCGAGGCAATGTTTCCTTTTTCTTTGGGGGTACCTGTCATGAAATTGTTGCAGGAAGTACACACAGAGCCGAATGATACCCAAAGAATAATAAATCAAATGATCTCGTTGCAGCAGTCTAGAGAAGAAGTGTATAACAAGACTCAGGTTATCCGGGAAGGTATCAAAAATATTTATGACAAAAGAACTAAAGAGGACGATTTTGAGTTGGGTGATTTGGTGTTGAAATGGGATTCCAGAAATGAGGATAAGGGTAAACATGGAAAGTTTGATAGCTTATGGAAAGGCCCTTACATTATTCATGCATTCAGAGGAAATAAAACATTTTTGCTCAAAGACAGTGATGGAACAGACATGCCAGGTGGACCTGTGAATGGCAGGACGCTGAAGCATTATCTTCCACCCCAATAAAGATCTCATAAATCCATTTCCAATGTACATACCATTTATTTACATTCAGGTTGTGTATGGGTGATATTGATCAGATGGTTGAAGCCCATAGAGAAGGCCCTAAGCCACTGACCAGTGCCACCGAATTCTCAAAATAAAAACAAATTAGATAGCAGAATAAGCAATGGATAAAATATTTAATGACATCAGGAAGCAGGTTCTTGGCACCTCGCAAGGAGAGCACCATCCCCAGGTGGAGCCACTGTTATAACCCTATGTTTCATAGGATCAACTGGTGGCTGGAATTTTTTTACTCTTGATGTAATTTGGTTGTAAATAATATTTCATTTTGAAAATTATTTTCAAAAGAAAGAATAAAGAAATAAAAGAAAAAATAAAGAAAATAAAAGAAAGAAAAGAAAAAGAATAAAAGAGGGCATAAAATAAAAATGGATAAGGCCCCATGCAATAATAATGACTTGATCCATACAGTTTAACCATGGTCAAGTCATTTTGAATTTATGCTGATAGGATTAGTGAATAAAGCTTGGCTAAACTCTGTAATCTTAGCCAAGTATATAGGTTAGTTAGTGAATAAATTTGATCAAACTGTTTAAACTTGATCAAATAGCCCCAAGATAGAGTAATTTTTAGCCCAACAATCTAATCTGGGTTAAATGTGTTAGGTAAATAGGTTAGAACATAGGTTATAACATAGGTTAGTTGGCTTTCCTTCAATCAAACAAGCATGATTTTGGATGAGATTCACTATTTTGATGTTAGAAGGTTGTGTTCTAACCCCTTGGTGGAAGAATGAAAGAAAATGGCGCAAAAAACCCACAAATCCATGCTATCCTAATTTTCTGTAGTGCAATATGATTCACGCCCCATGATTAAAGAGTGCGCCGAGATCTATGGTCGAGCAAACAATGCTCTGATCAACGACCGACAAGTAATATTGAACCCCCCCGACCATTCTACCTTTAATGGTGGCGGGGGGGGGGGGTCCGAGTTGGTGGTATTTCCCCTCAGGCCCCATCCTAATGTGTCATCATTCTGTTAACTCGGACCCCCCTTGATCTAAACTGGTTACCACCTACCCCCCCCTACGAGTAAACCGCCATACCAGTTTCTCATACCACCGCCGTCTCGTGACATCAGAATCCACTATCACCGCCGCCATTGGCTAATTAGTACAGGCTAACATATCTATTAGCCTGCTGACCTATTGCCTGCGCCTCCAATGGATACCCGTTTGCCCCGATAATCCTGTTCTTTTTCAACATTCTTCCATTTTTCACAATACAGACACCTCTGAAATCACTATTCCYTGCGTTCTTTTCTTCCACAACCTCCATTAATTCTTGAAATCTACAGTCAACGTCATCCCCTATTCAAATTTCACAGGCATTAGTTGAAGTGATAGCGCCAAATTCCAAACAATCGAAAATTGATGAAAATCCTTTCCTTCCGCCTCCAGTCGACATCGACCGAATCCCTCTGGTTGACAAATATTACCTGATTTCCAAGCCCAAATGTGAATTCGATTTCATTGAGCTACACTCATGGTTTAGAGACACTTTCTTAGACCAGAGTGATGAGATCGGACTCTGGGATTCCAATCTCCCACGATACCTGTTTCCCCAAATTCATCATTTCCCCGAATTCTCCCTCAAGTGCCATGCACATTACCTTCCCGATCAGAGAGCTATTGTTTCATCCTCTGGAGAGACCCTGTTCACTATCACACCCGATGCCATCGACCAGATGCTGTAAATAACCAAAGATGAATCCTTTTCTCCTTTTACCATTGAGATCCTAATCGAAATCTATCAAAATTTGTATTTTCCCCAAAGAGCGCATATCTTTGAACTTTTCCTCCTTGAGAGTGCCCCATTACCCAAAGAAAATCCCCCGTATCAGTTATTGATTTTCTTAGTAAAAGGAAAAAATTATCTCCTCTCTTTGCAGCCTACTTGGATACTAATCGAACGAGTGGGTAGATGAGCCAATCTTGGGTTATCTATTTATTTTCTCTACCGAGGAAAACACCACAATGCAGTTTGACTACAACAATTTCTTGGCTGAGAATATCCACGAACAACTGTTCAAGTTTCCCACAAAAGTCATGTTCTGGTATTCTTCAATACCGACATTCTTGTTCATATTTTTCCAGATAGACAAATTCCGGTTTTCCATGTAGAAGCTAGATTAGAATGGCAAACCACAACCAATCACATCTTGGACATCACTACTGAGAAGGAACTCTCCAGATTTCACCTTCAATCAATTCATAGATCAATTCTACCATCCAGTGGTAAGTATGCTCAGTGGTTGATGAGAACCAAGAATAAATGAAGAAATCAAATGAATTTTACACTTCTCAGACCTCGCCAAGACCGAAGACTGGTACTTGTACTAGAGCCACACAAGGATTAGAATTTATGGATGCAAGCTGGCTCCCTGCAAGTTGCCTAGATATTTTCCCATGCGTATATTCACCCTGGAATATATTAGGCAAATGATTAACTCAGATGATATTCATTTTGTAGCCTTCAAGAAGAAACAACAATTGAGGATCAAGGGACAGATAGGACCTTTCATCTGTAACAGCCGAGCTGCAGGGGCAACGAACAATAAAATTTGAAGGAGATGAAGTTCAACATCAATTTTCCATGGCACTATGATCCTTGCGGAATTATCGCATAGACCAGGCTAAAGAATAAAATCTGCCCATATGTTCATGTTTCCAAACCCGAAATTGAGAAGTTCATGAATCAGACAGAGTGGGAAATGAACACTTTGGAAGACTCAGAACAACAACCTCCTTCAGCCAGTGTTTCACAAACCATTACTCCACAGGTACCAACAAAGAAGAGGCCCAGAAAGGAAGTCTCCTTGTCATTCACTGAAGTCTCAATAGAGGATTTTCAGGTTTACAGGAAAAAGCCCAAGATTAGTCATACCCCTGACAGATCTAGGGGAGAAGAGACTCAGTCTACTACAGTAGTAAAGGGAGAAATTTCACCATTATTCTCAAGCAGTTAGAAAAAAATGTCTACCTCTTCATCAAAGAAGCAGACTGACAACACCTTGACTGCTCAACCATCACAAGGATCCGTAGGACTAAGTATTTTTGAAAAATACAATTTGATTAAGAAAAAGAATGACATGCTGACCAACAACACCTATGCCTAATTCTGGAAACAAACATCAACAACACATCATAGACTGCTCTCCGCCTTTGATACTAAAAATGGGAGAATTCATATGGCTTTCTTGTAGACACAGGTGCCTCAACCAAAGGAAATTTCTGACTATAAAAGGTCAACTTTCAAGTTTGATGCTGCAGAGGTACATCCAGCTGACTAGATGGACTTGCATAGACAAACCAGAGAAATGATTTTCTCAACATTGGAAAACACTTCCACAACTACTACAAAGTTGCAGGTGCCTCTGAACAATGTTCAGACTCAACTAAAGCTGGATAAAGTGTCATCTTTTGCAAAGGAAAACATGATCAAATCTTTATAAGATGTGGTACTTAAAATTGGGTACGACCCCTCCAATGTGAAAGTAGCTGAAGAACTGCTAAAGAAAAATAATGCTGACATAGCATCCTTGAGGAAACAATTAAAATTTCCAGCTACTGAAGACGCACATGCCAAAGAAATGGCCGAGACAGAAGGCCAAAAGGGAGAAATGCCCACAGAGGAAAATTAAATCATCAGGTTTTGTAAATTCGAAGACTAAGGATGAGCTGGAAAGTCTGGAAATTGAGGATAGGATAGAGACTATCCTCGAAGTTAAGAAAGTTCTAACCAAGAGAGAACTAATATTGCAATTGGAGGAAAGAGCCTAGCACATGGATATCGGAGTTCATAGATTCTTCAGCAAGATTGATGCTTTGAAAAAGAAAGGCCTTCCCAGTTTACTGGTCTTAAATGACAAGCTGATGACTTTGTCCGACTACAAGAAAAATATTGTCATCGTGGCAAAGGATAGCTCCAAGTTTTCAGGAATACAGGGTAGCATAACTGGCAAGGCATTTTTAGAGACTCTGCAGTTGGATCTTAGTATCCAACATGAAATCAAGTATATTTTCATCACCAAGCCAACTTTCTCCAAATATATAGAGATGGACGAAGTTTACAAAACGTTACTAAAAGTCACCATTCCTAGTCAAAAGAGATGGGGGGATCTATGCACTCTGATCGAGTGAGTGATGAGGTGTACAATCCAAGTCAGCATCCAGAACAGTCAAAGTCAAGTTGATGACTCGCCAACAACCTTCCCCAAAATCAGCACAAAGAATCCGACAGATCATTAGCAATTCCTACAATTTTTTATTTTGTTATCTAGTTAGTTAGCTTTGGATTTTTCCACGTCCTGATCATGAATGACAAGATCGATTGTAATCTTTTCTATATATACTTCAAACTTAGAAGTATTGAGGGTTGATATTTACACCCAAGCAAGCTGTAAGCACTGTAATATTTCTCAAGAGATCTACCAGTAATAAAGGGACGTTTCACAAGATTTATGTGTGTTAACTATAGGTGATGTTTACTCCTCTTCATTGAATGGTTTTTCTGTCTTTGTAATCATTTGTGTTTTCTATATATGATCATTTAAAAGAAGTTAAAGTTGCATAATTTATCTTCGTATACTCTATTTCTGGCTTTTAAATATCTAAGTGTTTGTCTTCTGATGTTATGATAAAGAAATTCTTAAATGCTTCTTTATTTTAATTGATTATCTCATCTTTTCTACCAATCCATCATTTTAACTCTAAAGGATCTAACATTTGCATTATCCTGCTCTATGAAAATACCTTATAAAATCTGTTCTTTGGTCTCAAACTTTATAAAACAGACCCCATAGACGAATGGATGCGTAAACCATATTTCATCCATTTTATAAAACAAACAACATAGTTTTATTTATTTAACTAGCATAATATCTAAAACCCAAAACATATTTAAATCTAACAGAGAGATCCCTCTCTGAAACTGGCAGGGTTAGATCCCAGTTTCGAAATGGTTGGATAAAGTTACCTCTAATAAATTTCTTCTACCTTCCGACAACCTCTGGGAATTTACAGAGAGTTAACAATCTAGACCTTCCAACTCACCATGGTGGAATACTTGACATAGATATGTGACATTCTGAAGTCAATGCAAGGATACATTGTGTAGATGTGGCCATGGATATTGGCACACTGGTTTATTTATTGGTAATGTTTGATTGCATTAAATTTGGTGTGCTAGATAATTCATATATAGGGAATGATAGTTGCATTCCATTTAATATGAATAATAGATGGAAGTGATTGAATTACTGGTAAGATAAAATTCTGAGATGATTTCATAATTTGTTGTACACATTGCAATAAAAATATAATTTGCATGAATACTGACAATTTGATTGGCTAAATGAAAGTTGAGGAAAAATTGCAGGAAGAGTGGTCTTGGATATGGAAATGGTGTAAGCCCGTAAGAAAGACCGATGCCTATTGTTGTGAGAGCCAAACATTATGCGAAGGAATCTCATAATGGGAAATTTGAATTTCCTTATGAAACATATTTGAATTGATAAGAAAAATTGCTATGATGATGTCTCACGATGATTGTATGTGTATGATACAACTGAGACGATGACTATTGAAGTTGAAAATATCAGGAAGAAGACTACTATTAGGACACTAGAACCCTAGGATGCCACATGGTGCAGACCACTAATGGATGTTTGGTGATGAGTTGGCACTCTCCTTGTGTGTGAAAGCCTTGGAAATATGGATCACCTGAGGGATTGTGTAGCAGTGAAGGGGATGCATAAGCCTGGAGGATGAGTGTAGCAAGGATGAGGCAACTAAAGAATGCATATCGCATGGTGGCCAAAATAATTAGGGTGTGTTAGAAAGGACAAGGAGCTGAATTCTCGCTCATGGTAGCTTTGTGAAATGAGAAATAACCATATAGATAAGTATTGGTTTATGGTTACAAACTTACTCTTGAGTAAATGATGCCTTCTGAAGTTGAGGACTCTTGTGAAAAAAATAAATGTCATATGATAATGGCCATAACATGTATGTTTTCATGATGGTTGTATATGAATAGATAAAGAATGAAGACATGAACCAAGTGCATGAAAATAAGGGAACCAAAAGGAAACAAAGCTCAAGGATAAAGGCATGGAATAAGTAAAGTATACTGGACTCGTTGTAGCTTAAAAGGTGCCAAGTGGATCTAAAGATATAATGCAAGAGGCACATATGAAACTATTGGAAGGTTTAGAGATTCCACTATCACAACTAGAGTTCCTGGAGCCAAATCTCTAAGACTTGTTGTTCGACCTTGTGTTGGAGCCTTGGAGGGAAGTGGTACAACTCAAGGGACTATGATGTAAAGGAGGGGTACAATTCCTCAGATTGTGCAAGTTGAGGGGAATGAGATCCCGTTCGTTGGAATTGTTGTGGGAATTGAAAAATTGTGAAAGTTGTTGCAACTAGAGTTCCTAGAGTCGCATCTCCAAGACTTCCTAGTTGATATATGTTGGAGCCTTGGAGGCAAGTGGTAAATCCCGAGGGAATATAGAGGAGAGAAGGGGGTACAATTCCTTGGGTTGTGTAGAATGAGGGGAATGAGAGATCGTTGGTTATAATTATTACAATAATTATAAATTGTAAAATCATTAGGTATGGTTTTGGTCCAGAGTGCCTAGGTATATATGTTTTAGGTTGAAGTTCCAGTGTGATATTAGGCGGGATAGCCTATATGATGATTAAGGGATAGTGAGCCTAAAATTGTTATGTATATACATTGGTATGGTGATGTGCACTGAGGATTGTGGAAAAATCAGGGGGAGGGGATGTAACATCCCCATAAATTATAATGTAATTATGAAAATGTAGTTTAGGATGGTAAGTCAATATGTCTCAGGATAGAGATCATATAGTGATCAATATGGCCGAAGGTTGAGCTATGTAAATTGTATAATGAATTATTAACAATTACACATTGTTGGCTGCAATACGAGAGGGATGATAATAATGGGGGGATATGATTCCATAAGATATGGGGATAAAGGTGGATCTAAGGGAAAACCCATGGTCATTTTTCCCGAGTTAATGTGTTATTACCATCTAATACTTCTTTAACTTATTGGACACTCAATCATTGAATTCATGCAAGAGGTTGGGTGAGGGAGTCAACTCACCTAGTTATGACAACATGGGCTGAGTACAAGAAATCATGGGGGAAGTATGATAGTAAAGCAATCATTATTGGAAAGAGTGAGAGTCAAAGAAAGAAGGGAGAAGAAGGAAATTCGAGTAGGAAGAGGGGATAATTTTTGGTTGTTTATTTTGGGTAGCAAGAAGGGAGTGGGGTGCTGAGAAGAGCACTATCTCTGCTAGTTAGGAGGATAGCTATTGTTGGGATATGTTTATGCTAAAATTATCATTTGTGTGCCTATAAAAATGGGTTGTGAACCTGTGGTATATTTTCCCATTGAGGTAATGGATCAAGATCCTTGAGAAGGATGTTATGAGCACTCTTGGAGCAATTGAGAGTTTCTAGAGTCCCAAAATATGATATTCCTAACCAAATGAGTGCACTAGAGCCCTAGAGGGAAGTGGAAAGTCCCGAGGGACTACGTGGAAGAGAAGGGGGATCCCATTCCTTGGGTTCTGTAGGTTGAGGGGAAGAGATCCAGTGGAATGGAACTACTGTTGGAGTAGAACTTGGGTTTTGGCTGCTAAATGTGGAGAGTGGAAAATGAAGAGGGCCAAAAGTCCTTGTCGACTCATAGCCTTAACTTAGGGGTGGCTGCTGTTGAGAGGAAATGAAAAACAAGCCTATGGCTCAAAGGAACATCCTTCATACACAACCAATTGGTTCAACCATTGGAAGATAAGTTTTATGCTATCTTTTATCATGTTATTTCTACTATGTAAATGAATGTTGAATACCGCATTTTTTTTGTTTGGTTGAACAATTGCATTCAAGGTTTTTATTATTATTGTAGAGGCATGTGGAAATTGTGTGCCTGGTTCCATGCATTTATTTTTTTCTTGTTAGGGCATTTTAATACATTTTTAGTAGGCATAGGTTTATTAAAGATATTTTCCCAATCTAGAAAGAAAATATTTGCATGGTGACCATGTTCTCCTTTGTCTCCTCATAATATTTTTTGTGACATTTGACTGAGAAGAAGGTTACATCCTACCACAACAACTCCTCCATTAGTGTTGTAAGACCAACATAGATTTTTATAAAATTTCAATAATATTTTTCATTCCCAATGCTATATCACAACATGAAGACATCCTTTGTTGGTGGAAGGTCTACATATAACAACAACCTTTGTTGGATTTACTAACAATTTTTTGCATATAATATTCCCTAGAAACTTTCCAAAGGGAGTGCTAGAGATGCATTTCTTGATATTTAGAGAGAGTCTTAAAAAAACAACATGGTTTTTTAACAGACTGTACACAATCTAATCACCAAGATAAATTATAGGATTTATGGATATAGTTGCAGAGCAAAACAAATCCAATGCATGAGAAAACTATAGGAGCACCATACTTTAAGTCGAAGGGCATCACAATGTACATGAAAGACACCCATTTAGTGTCGAAGGTTTTTATTTTTTTATCTTATCCTCCTCTTGAAAACCTATCTATGAAGGAATAGGCTTCATTCCCCATGACCTTATCTAAGATATTTTAATTTAATTTTGTTTCAAAAGTGTCAATAATGCATTCATTATTCAAACAACGTGATTCCATAGAGACATGGATACTCCCAATCTTCTTATTTTGGATCATAATGGGGTTTATCCACTCTCACTCTTCTATGCAGAAAACAATATGATAGCCAACAATTTGTCAATCTCCTAGTTGACCAATTCCTTATATTTCATGCAATATTATCTCTTATTGAGGGGTTTCACACCTACTTTCAATTCAATTTTCATTTCTTCAAGCTCCCCAACAACACCCTTCATTTATGTAAATTTTTGTGGAAACAATTACTAATACTTCTTTAGTAGTCCAATAATCAATACGATTATAGATTCACCCCAATATTGATTGCCTATAATGGCCATCTGTAATGTATCTTTCACTCCACTTTTTACCTTTAACATCCTTGAAGGTTCTTGATGCTACTTTATCTCTTTGTGGATCCCTAGGACCATTTACTATGTACTCTCCTAAATATTTATTGAATCACAAATTACACAACCCCTCGCCAGGGTCCCCCTCATCTTTATTTACTTGCAATAAGACTCTATTTTCTCTTTAATTTGCAAGAAAATATTTGTTCTTTTCAAAGAAATGTGGTTCCACATACTCAAATTATTTGTTGTCCCAAAAAAGGAGATGATTTACCTTTTGTAACACCCTAATGGTTTGCATCATATACCCTATCAAATTGAATGTCACACAAAACCTCTAACATAGACAAATCCATTCCCCAGTTTTTCATTGGGAGTCTTCATGAATGCATACATATTTATAAGTGGATGCACAAACTTATGAACCCACTTCTTATCCAAAATTTCGTCTCCTTTCCAAACTATCTCACATGTATATTCATGTTGTACAAGATATATCTCCCCTAATAACAAACATATCATTTCTATAGTTTGGCTTTTTGTGAATCCTTTTTGTGTTGTATGTTGTTCCGATAATTTTTTTTCCTCTATCAACATGAACCATACTCACAAATTTGAAATTAATTCCTCCCAAGTATCCAATGAGTCTTTGTGTATCTCCCACCATATTGTAGTGGTATCCATCGATGTCACATATAATTCCTCAACATGTTTCTCAAGTTCAACCTTAGCTACACTGATTTTGCTAAATTTTGTGACATCCCCTATTCCATAAAAAAATGAATGGATCACTCAATTTAGTGCCATCCACCTTATTGAATTTACCATTTCACATTTTCATGAAAATTTTCCATACTCTCTACACTGCTAGTGATTCATTACCTCTTTCGAGTTGGTGACAAAAGAACAAACACAATGCCAAATGAACTCACCATATGTTGTATGATTGATGTTATACTCATGCTAACCAAAACCAAGGTTTTACAATCTATCCACCATGTGTCTAGCACTATGTTCTTCCACTAGCCACATAAACATTTCTCCCTACATAAGGCCTAAAGGTTAGATGACATGCCCACCTTCCACTATTTGAGGGCCAAGGAAAGGATAATACATATTTATGGCTATCCCACCACAAGAGGAAATAGTGAAAGAGTGACCATGCACATGTGGATATGCATGGGGAGTACAAGGTGCTAGTGCCTACTTGATATGAGGAATGAGAAGAATAATGAGGGAGATTGGGATAATTGTAAGGCACCAAGGGACACTCAATAGGGGATTGAGGGTAAGAAGTACTAACCCCACCATATGGGCTACCATATCCACTAGGTCTAAGGGGATTAGGCTTCATATGATTGTGCGACATGGACCGTATATTTTTACTTCCTCTCTCCCTTTGAGCCTTCCTCGGAGGTGAGTGACCTTGTGCTCTATGGAGAAAATCCTCCTCATCATGGCTACAACTAGTGAGAAGAATATGAGTCCTATTTAAATGGAGATATCACTACCACATGCAGGGATTTCCCTTCCCCACATATATATATATATATCTTATCAAGAGTCCCAATAAATCTTGGATCTTAGTTGTGTTGTATAGTCTCTCACCTACACCCATAAGTGAGTCATTTGTTACTATTTGTGCTAAACCACAAAGATGAAAATAAAATCAATTGAAAGCTAGGAATTTTTTCTCTTTTGTTGGAGTGGTACCCTATCTTGAGTGTGGATCCCCCAAGGGCCTCTAATTGCTCCTCCTCGCTCAGGAAATGTAACAGTCTATAGCAACCTCCTATGTGACCCTCTAATAGGTGATTAAATAAACACCACTTGCTTGTCCCTCCCTCTTATCCTCCCAACCATGCTCTCATAGGGTTTTCAAATGATCTTGTCTGCATACACCTCCTTTATGCATAATACCCTCTCCTTGCATGTCCAAAAATGGATCATATGAAAGTCCCATCATCCCATCCTAGCCTTATTAACCACGATATATATTGGGAGATGTCCCCCAAGAAGTGGAAACCACTCACAATTCCAAGCTTGCAATACAAATATTTAGGTTAACATGTCATATATTGCTCACTCATCATATCTTGCTCACTCAACAATGCTTAAAAAATGATTAGATGCGAGCAACGATGTATTCTACCAAATCACATGTCCCTCTCATCTCTATCCAATCCATCAAGGCATGATCTACACAAGAAATACCATGGTGGTTTGTGTGAGGACTAGTCACCTTGCTACAATGACCATAATCACCTTCCACATGTGATCAACTATCATTTATGCATGGCTAACTGACTTCATGCATCACCTCTCCTATGCATGACCTATGAACTATATTCCTGTCAAGGTCAAACAAGCCATGCCTCTATTTATTTTTGTGTATGAGGGTGTATGTATAGTGATGGGCAACACCAACAATGTATACACATCCTCCAAGGTAATTTTCATATGTCCCTAGGTGGATTAGAAGAGATCAAATTTTGGGTCTGTTATCACAAGATCTAGCACCCTTGTGCAAATTCTATTCAAAGGTGCAAGGAAAGTGTAACTCTTGGAAGTACTTTCGACTATCACCTTAGCAATTACTTCCCTTGTTTTACTGAAGGATGAGACCCAACACAAGGGAGGCTTCCCCAACAACCTCAAGGAATCCTATAGCAAGATTGAATCAAGTCTATGGCCTCCTATCTTGGTTACTCAATTATACCACCACTTAGATCATGGTTGTCAAATCAATAACAAGGTGGTTCAATGAAATATCTTTCAGATTTGTAAGGATGAAGTTTCTTAACAATCAATGATACTAACTAAGTCAAAAATAGTTAAGAAAATGCCCGAATAACTACAAATCAATAAGAAAATTGTGGTTTTCATAAGACTCATATTAAAATATGATTACATGAACAATTTACCACGTTACAGTTGCAGAAATAAAAACACCCTTAAACCAATAAACATGTAATGAAAGAGGATTGAAAATGCAAGCCTAAACTAGGATTTTAGCTAACAATTTTTTTATTGAAATTTTAATGGCATAAAACGAGCTTAAAACCTATGATACATCAAAACCTAGCAAGCTGAAAATTGCAACAACATTACCATAAATGATGTCATGGAGGATTCCAAGGGTGAAAGATGCCTATAAACCCTAGACGACAAGCTAAGAAGAGGTTGGAAGTTGAGGGCAAGTCCTAATCTATCCATAAAACAACAAAGAAGAGGTAAAATAGGGTTCAAGGTCACTTGTAAGATAAATAAACTAGTGTGGTCTAGATTCCTTGGAGAGTCAAAGATGCACTTTGTTGGAGAGCAAAAGCAAGAGAAAGACCTAAGAACTAAACCCTAGAGTAGTCCACTACAAACCCTAGGTATTGATCCTTTAGAATATCAAATCAAGGTAATCCAATACAAACCTAAAGAGGTCATCCTATGTCTTCTAGAAACCTTTAGCAAGATATCAAAATGGATCTTGGTTAAAACCCTAGAGTAGTCCACTACAAACCCTAAAAATTTGACTTACAAGAATAAGACTAGGGTAGTCCACTACAAACCATGGAATTATTCTTATGTCCTCAAGCAAGCTTCCATAAATGATTACAAGGGAAGCTTGTCCACTACAAACCTTCCCAGGGTTTCAAGACAAGGTTTATTCAAGAAAATACAAGATAACAAGAAATTATCACCACTTTGGTAAGATATTCACTTAATATATCAAGAAATAAACCAACAAATACTTAGAAAATCACTTACTAGGAAAATCAATGAGAATCTAGCAAACCCTAACCATGAAATCATCCACAAAACTTCAAAATCATCCACAAGATCATCTCCTAAACAAGGTGCATAAGTCATCCATACCAAAAAAGAGAGATATAAGACAAGTGTAGTGATGATTCTCCACAAGTTGAGTTATGATTTACAAAATGGAGTGCTCCCTTTATATATATATCAGGTGACTAAGTGCTATATCATCCTAAGAATCCATTAAGATATGAAAATCCATGATACAAGGTGGATTGGTTTTTGGTTGACCCCCAAAAATGCCTCCAAAATGAAAATTCTAGGATAAAACATCAAAACGTCCTTTTAAAAATACTCACATGTGGGTGTAAAAGGCTCTAAGGACATGACATGATCCTCTAATGGGGTACAAAAGCTCCAAAATTGACATCCATCCCAAAAATAAGCAAAAAATCGTTAAAGGTAATGCCCCATCATCAATAGGGTCACATCTCATCATCAACAAGGTGTGAACTCATCATCATAATGAGAGGTCATCTCAAGCAAGCATCAAATCACCCCATGCATGAAATCAACATCTAATCATGCAATGTCCAAAGTGAAAATGGCAATGTCATCAAGGAGGCGGGCTCCATCATTTATCCAAAGAAGTCTACTATCATCATCTCATGCCACATCATCAATCCAGGCCATAAAATCTGCAAAGGGTGCATGACATCAACAAGGGTTCCATGTGACATGTCTAGTTCTACATGCAACATCCTAGCTAATCAATCTAGCATCCCAGGTCCAGTAGGTGCTAGAAGGTGTCAGAGGGCTCGCCAAATCATTAAGTAACCCAATGTTCATTATCAATGTCCCAACATCCTCCATGTAGTGTGCAACATCCATGATAGAGATATCATAACGCCCTCCATAGGACCATCTCAAGGGGTGCATCATCATCAAGCAAGGGCTCATAAAATAATGTAGGACCAACCATTGTGGATACAAGGGCCATTAGGATAATAAAAAGTAAGCCACAATTTAATACAAAAGCTACATAAGCAATTCACACTAGGTTTCTTCTTCAAACTTCACACTAGCTTAAGAATTTATGTAATTTGCCAAGTTTAGGTATCAGAGGACCATCACAATACCCTATTAGGTGTGCCAATACCCAAGGAGAGGAGTAGTCCTCGAGAAACCCATCAAAGTGTAAGTATAAGTGAATGTTATGACATGGGGTTTACTTCTTGGTCATGGTGTCATTGACATGCAAGGCCACATGTGAGGTTCATCTCCATGAACACATTTGTAGAGGGAGTGCTTGGTGCATTGAGTTACCCTTTCCTAGTCACCGTTTCTTTCCAAACCCCTATTCACGACTTTTGATATTAACTTATCGCTTTGAAATACCTTATGCAGTTATTTTTAATGGGATTCAATTAAGTCCTTTTAATTTGATATGCATTCAGTGCATTAGGACTTGGGGTGATGGCCTCATAGTGAGGGGTTATAAATCAAGCTAAAATTTGGCTTTTGATTTATCATTTGTCATCCCATTTCATTTTCCATTCTTTTACCAGCTGCATCAAACTCGGGCATTCAAGCCCCTTCTTCTCATAGGAGGATGAAGGTATGAACCTTTTTGGAATACATTTAACAACCACTTCCATAATATATAACAATGGGATGCATATGGATGGAATGTGTTAAGCATGTATGGGAATGTTATGTTACTCCTATCAAGACCTCCTAGTAGTACCCCTGATCTCCAAGAGTGACAATGCTTGACTAGGACACATATGATGACCATCAAGGTGAAAGAAGGAAAAAAACATAACTTCCAAGCACATGATCCATTACCTGACTTCAACCCATGATCCTCACCTAAATGCATAATGCATTAAATGTAACACTTTGTATGAAACAATGACTAATGTACTTCATCTATGTTGGGACACCATCATCGAATGAACCTTGTTGATCAAGTGAATGAGCTGAGCAATGATGAAGGAGGAGGCATTCGATGAGATTTTGTCCATGGAGAATAGTGATCATCATCTCTGGGATCACTATATGCAATGTGGATAATGGAGAATGATATCCTCTAGTTACCCCTAGGTGAGAGGGGTACCATATGGCTCCAACATGGGGACATGTTCTCACCGTAGAGTGCATGAGAATATCAACATATCCAATACTCCAAGACCTACAACCTACATCACTCTAAAAGACATTTAAGCTACACTCAAACATAAATCCGTCAATACAAAAGGGGTAGGGGAATATGATCCACCCTGGTATATGAAAGGTGAAAAATAAAATGGGAAAAATAAATCTTTTCATTTTCATCAATATATAATTTATTATTATTATAACATATATAATCCATCCTATCATGAATGATAATATCAATGAACAATTAAAAATACTAATTACAATAAATATTCACAAAAGGAATCATGACCTACAACTATCCTACCTAACGCTACAACATAAGAAAATGCTAGTTATAATCATACAACCAATGAAGGCATCCTAACATCTCATCAAGGTCAAAGGATCCACCCTTGTGCTTTGCAAGAAACCAAAACAAGGATATGTCAAGCACAAAGTGATCATGAGATGGGACAAACATAGAATTCAACTCATGAGGGTGGGCAAGAGAAATAGAATCATGCCAATATGCACATCCATAAACTTTCTCTATCCATATTTGAATAGGGTACCAATAAATCGATGATGGCTCAACATTTCTCCAAGAAAGGTCTTCATAATGCAACCCTTGCATCTTGTAATACTGATCCATATACTTCAAAGAATAAATATCTTGAATCTCATGTACAATTTCACTCCCCAAGGTTTGATAAGGAATCATTAGAAATATGTAAAATACCTTATGGTTGCCTAAAAGGGAAACAAATGAAAAATGTGGCATGAATTCACAACTTGGAGAAAACATTTCTCCCAACTTTAGGCACATTTCCCTTCTATATTCAACTGGAAATTATTGCAATAAACCATAGGTTGGAAACATGTTGTCCCCATAGATAATTCATCACCCAAAACATAATTCTCAGCCCGATCTTCCATGTCATATTGAGAGGAAGATAAAGAAAAAGAAGACTGGAAATTTTTGTATGAAGCTCTTGTTTCCCTGGGCGAATCATAGCCTCATAAGGGTGATTACATAAATGTTCACCAAAATTTGAGCATAAGGGTGGTTGAAAATATTCTTCATAAAATAACTCCAACTACTCAAAAGAATGTGTATCAGACCTCTTGGGATATGGCTGGAAGTCATCATGTGAATGTTATAATCAATCATTCCTAGGTGGTTGAAACAAATATGTTAACATCTTCATGTTGCCAAAAATACAAATCATTAATGTACACAAATATACGTTCCAAAGGTAACAATTCCACAGTCTTGACCCTAAAGCCATAATCAATAGCATAAATGGGATCCATGTCAAAATTAAAACAAGTCATATCCTATTTATGCCTTCCAATACGCAAAAAATCATCAATATGATCATCATGTTCTTCATCAAATGAAAAATTTACCAAATTCAAAGGTTTTTTTGAAAACTCTTCACTTTTCGAATCATGAAAGGATGCATCACATAATTCAAAAACTTGGAAAGGAGTATAACTTATCATACCCTTGTCTTTGTGAGGAAGGATGTTCTCTTTAATCATGTCATCATCATGGCCTTGATCTTCAATATGATGTGTTTCGTCCAAGTCTTCTTCTTCAATGGATTCAATAGGTGGCTCTTGTTCTACTTCATGTACTTGTTGACTTTCATCACAAATATCTTTTTCAAACAATTTTTCCTCAATCTAGTGTTCATCATCTTCAATAGGATTAGAAAGGAATCCCTCTTCGTGAAAGGATTCTGTAATATCCTGAAGAGTGTGTTCATACCTTTGAAATCTTGGGCCCCAGTGCTTGAGAAATTATTCAATGAACACTACAATACAAGATATACTTTTTGGACTGCTAGAATGCTTAACCCAGTTCGTTTGTCTTGCTTCCAGAGATAGTAAAAAAAAACTTGTTAACGAATCTTCATGTATCACGTTTATTTTTGAAGTATATTTCAATAATTTTAGAACATGAGTAATGTCCAAAGATGGATCACCGTAAGATTTTGGACAATTATCTAACCAATTTGGAGAAAAGTGATTCAGGAAGCCGAGAATATTCTTAATATCAAGAGACAAAGACATTTCATGAAGTTCCCATGGTGCTATAATTCCTTCATTTGAGTCAATGCAACTTTATACAAGAGATGAAAATAATATGACACCTTCTACAAAAGAATATGAGTGGAGTCACCAAACTGAATCTTCAATGCCTTTACAACAATGCTTGCTTCACCTTACAAGAACATGGTCTTCAAAAGTTTCATAGGGAAAAGGGTTCTTCCCTCAATGGATTTTCAACATGATCACACTAGGTTAGGATTTGATGTATACTCATCAAAATAATGTTGAATCATAGACTTGAGATATCTAGGAAGAATGACTTAATCCCCCTCGACAACGGTGCCAGAATGTTATTACAAGATATAACACTCCCGTGCAAAGCCTATCATAAGGTTCAAGCCAAGTGTAACTCTTGGAAGTACTTTTGATTGTCATGTTAGAAATTACTTCCTTTGTTTTAGTGAAGAATGAGATCCAACAAAAGGGAGGCTTCCTTAGCAACCTCAAGGAATCCTATAGAAAGATTGAATCAAGTCTACAACCTCCTATCTTGGTTACTCAATTAGACCACCACTTAGATCATGGTTGTCAAGGGAATAGCAAGGTGGTTCAATTAAATAGATTTTAGACTTGTAAGGATGAAGTTTCTTGAAAAATAAATTATATTAACTAAGTCAAAACTAGTCAAGGAAATGCCCCAAGCACTACAAATCAATAAGAAAGCTATGGTTGTCATAAAACTTGTATTCAAATATGATCACTTCAAAAATTTAGCAAGTTAAAATAGTCAAAATAAAACAACCCTTAAATCAATAAACATGCAATGGAAGAGGGTTGAAAATGCAATCCTAAACTAGGGTTTTAGCTAACAACTGCTTGCTGAAATATTAATGGCATGAAACAAGCTTAAAAAAAAATCTTAAAACCTCCAAGATGTGAAAACCTAGCAAGATAAAAATTTCAACAACAATACTATAAATGATGTCAAGGAATAATCCAAGGGTGAAATATGCCTACAAACTGTAGACATCAAGCTAAGAAGAGGTTGGAAGTTGAGGGTAAGTTCTAATCTAACCATAAAACATCAAAGGAAAGGTAAAACTAGGGTTCAAGGTCACTTGTAAGAGAAATAGACTAGTATTATCTGCATTCCTTGGGCATATGGAGACAAATATACACTTTATTGGAAAGCAAAGGCAAGAGAAAGATGTAAGAACTAAACCCTAGGGTAGTCCACTACAAACCCTAGGTATTAATACCTTAGAATATAAAATCAACGTAGTCCACTACAAATCCTAAAAATCCATCCTCTGTCTTCTAGAAACATTTAGGAAGAGATCAAGATGGATCTCGGTTAAAACCATAGAGTAGTCCACTAGAAACCCTAAAACTTTAAGCTACAAGAACAAGACTAGGGTAGTCCACTACAAACCCTAAAATTATCCTTATGTCCTTAAACAAGCTTCAATAAATGATTGCAAGGGAAGATAGTCCACTACAAACCTTCCTAGGGTTTCGAGACAATGTTTATTCAAAAAAATACAAGATAACATGCAATTATCACCACTTTGATTAGACATTCAATTAATACATCAAGAAATAAACCATCAAATTATTAGAAAGAGCACTTACTAGGTGAATCAATGAGCATTCATGAAATCATCCAAAAAACTTGAAAAACATCCACAAAATCATGTCCAAAGCAAGAGGCATAAGTCATCCATAATGAAAAAAGAGAGATAGAAGACAAGTGTAGTGATGATTCTCCACAAACTAAGTTATGACTTACAAAATGGAGCACTCCCTTGGTATATATGACGTAATCGAGCATTATATCCTCCTAAGAAGCCCCTGAGATACGAAATTCCATGATACAAAGTGGATAGGTCTTAGGTCAACCCCCCAAAATGCCTCTAAATGAAAATACAGTGCTAAAACATCAAAATGTCCTTCTAAAAAGCCACATGTGTGGGTGTAAAAGAATCTAGGGAGGTGAGGTCATCCTCTAATGGGGTACAAAAACTCCAAAAGTAAAATCCATCCCCAAAAGGTGCAAAACATCATCAAAGGTCATGTCCCCTCATCAATAGGGTCACATCTCATTGTCAACAATGTGCCAACTCATCGTCATAATGCTAGGTTGGCTCAAGCAAGCATCAAATCACACCAAGCATGACATCATCCTCTAATCATACAATGTCCAAAGTGAAAATGACAACATCATCAAGGAGGTGGGATCCATCACCTCTCCAAAGAGGTCTACTATCATCATCTCATGCCACATCATCAATCCAAACCATAACATTCTCAAAGGGTGCATGACATCATCAGGGGGTCTAGGTGGCATGTCCAACTATATATGCAATATCCTATCTCATCAATGCATCATCCTAGATCTAGGAGGTGTCAAAAGGTGTGAGAGGACATGCCAAATCATCAAGTAACCCAACGCTCATCATTGGGGTCTCAACTTCCTCCATATAGTGTGCAACATTCATGATATGAATATCATAACATCTTCCATAGGACCATCTCAAGGGTGCATAATCATTAATACAAAGCTGATATAATCAAGTAGCGCCAACCATTATGGATACACGAGCCATTAGAATCATAAAAGGTAAGCCATAATTTAATACAATAGCCATGTAAGCAATTCACATTAGGTGTCTTTATCAAACTTCACACTAGCTTAAGACTTTATGCAATTTTCCAAGTTTAGTTATGGAAGGACCATCACAAGAACCTATTAGGAGTGCCAGTACCCAAGTAGATGAGTAGTTTTCGAGAAACCCATCAAAGTGTAAGTGTAAGTTAATGATATGACATGGGGTTTACTTCATGGTCATGATGTCATTGACATGCAAGGCTGCATGTGAGATTCATCTCCATGGGTGTCTTTGTAGAGGGAGTGCTTGTTGCATTGAGTTATCCTTTCCTTGACATAGTTTCTTTCCAAACCCACATTCTTTCCTTTTGATATTCATTTATTAATTTGCAAGACCATTTTTAGATTTATGGATTTATTTTTACCAGATTCAATTAAGTCCTTTTAATTTGATATGCATTCAGTGCATTAGGATTTGGGGCGATGGACCCATAGAGAGGGGGTAGAGCTCAAAATAATATTTGGATTTGGATTTATCATTTTTCATTCCATTTCATTTTCCATTCTTTTACCATTCACATCAACCTCATGCATTCAATCCCCTTCTTCTCATAGGAGGATGAAGGTACAAACCTTTTTGGGATACATTTAACAACCACTTCCAAAAGATAGGACAATGGGAGGAATATGGATGGAATTCATTAAGTATGGAAGGAAATGGTACATTACCCCTATCAAGGTCTCCTAGTAATACCCCTGTTTCCTAAGAGTGACAACATTTGACTAGGACACATACGATAACCACCAAGGTGAAACAAGGAAACAAACATAACTTCCAAGCATCATGATCCATTATCTGACTTCAACCCATGATCCTCACCTAAATTCCTAATGTATTAAATGTAACTTTTTGTATGAAACAATAACTAATGTACCTCATGTGTGTTGGTCCACCATCATCAGATGAAACTTGTTGATCAAGTGAATGAGTTGAGCAATGATGAGGGGGGAGGAATCTGCGGGGATAATGTTTATGGAGAATGTTGATAATCATCTTTGGGATCACTATTTGTAGTGTGGATCATGGAGAATGATCTCCTCCGATTAACCCTAGGTGAGAGGGGGTAACAAGGTCCTAGTAGCTTATCAATCTCTCACATAGTTTATCCTCAATTCAATATAAATCAAACCTCCTCAATATATCCAACTATACTTCTTATAATACCTCCCTTTCTCTCCTGATTATAGTTGAGAGACCTACTCTCCCAATCATGTGGTCAAGTTATCTTCATTGGTCAACAATTATAAGTGCCTCACTTGGAACTTTAGTGAGGCCTCCTTAACCTACTTTGGCTCCTAGACAAGCACACAAAAGGGTCCATCATATAAGGCATTAAGTGTAATTTTCCCATTTTTGGATTCCCCTGCCTTGCAGTCAGAGGAGACTTTTTGAGTTTATGTCAGCCCGACCAAAGGAGTAAAATGAGGATAATAGTGAGCTAGAGAATTTTGGAGGAGATTCATGGGGTCAAGGCTAGCCCCTTCATCATATTTCATCATTAGGATAATTTTCATACAGTTCTCTCTTGGTTCCATGGCATTCCGACGATTTCCGTAATTTTGGGTTATTATTGAGCATATTTTAATTAATTACACTGAAGGTGCTATCTGGGGCTTGTTTCTTGGAGAAACACCTTAGTGTAATAGCTCGTTGGAACTAGGGAAAAAATAACTACAGGATAGGATGAAGAAAAGTGAATTTCAGTGGATGGAGAAGTCATAGGAGCGAATTAATCACTTTTTGGAGTAAAAAGGTACATTAAATTAATAAAGTGATTTTATGAGAAAATATTAATGATGAATTAAAAGTCACTTGAAGGGAAAAGGTGAAAAGGGGTATAAAAGAGAGACATGGGTTCATATTCTCTCATTATGTTATTGATCATTTTCACTTGTGTCTCTGAGATCTGGAAGCTTGAGCGTTTTGAGTGTTTTGAGTGAACAAACCCTAGAGATCAACAAGAAGGTGAAATATCCCTCTGTTGTTGATCCAATCTTGAACAAGGTCATGAAAGATTCCACCGTCATCATTCTTTTCAGTTCATATCTACTTCAACCATTGTCTTTGAGGAGGGGTGCATTGTTGGAGGGTTTTTTATAGGAGGGGCACACTATCCAAATTGAGCTGGTTTGATTTGAGTTCTACAGTTGAGATCTGGGATAGATCTCACTTTGCATGCACTTTCCATCCCTAGAGCGACTTTCCTGGGCACTTTGGGGAATTTACAGTGGCCATATTTATTTATTAGCAGAATTGGGCGAATTTTTGGCCAAGAAGGGCACACTCTTCATCAAGGGTTTCTTTCCTTTGTTTCAAATCTTGCATATTAGAGCGTGGCTGAGTTATATATTGGTGGGGAACCTATTTGGAGGGTATATTGGCCATTTCCTTGGTGTTTTAATCCCCCTTTCTCTTGCTGGGTGAAATTATTGAAGCGAGGTGAATTATTGTCACTTGGTAGCTTGGTTATCATTGGGAAGATTGCATTCTTGGAGGAGATATATTGTGGGTACCATTTGGAGGGTTTCTAGAGTTGGTTTGTTGCATATTTTTAGTGTTTGGATCCTTCGACATCATCCATATAATTTTGTATCAGATTTACATCAAATTTGTTCACCCATGTATTGAGGTTAGGAAATTAAATAATAAAATATGATCTGAGTTATTTTGGCTTCATTGTATATTGTATTTCCTTAGTATTATTTCCTATGTATTTCTTGTGTAATTTACACGTAATTTCATGCCAAAACAACCACCATACGTAAGAAACAAAACCAATGATGAAAGCTACAACCATATGTCACAAACGGTTTGATGGAATGTCTCAACCAACCAACTGATATAATTATGACAACAAATAAAATATCAAGACAACCACCTAAATGAAGTATGGTAAAGAAGGGTAATGAGGTGTATGTCACTAAACACTAGTTATAAAACTAAAAGAAAGTGGATACAACAATATAGAAGTGGTTATTACAAGGGTAATTGAATTTACTACCAAACAATTTGACAAAAGTTGTAAACCAGAAAATTCATATTTGGGACATCAAATGGTTGGGAACATTACATCAAGTAATCTAACAAAAATAATCATTATTTTTTGAATCTCTTATAAATTCTCCTCTTTTTTTCTCTGTGTTGTAGGGTTATGCTTCATGTCGATGACAATATTGACTTTGTGACTATTTATGCACCACCACCACTATAACCCACAGATTGAGCCCCAAGAAAGTCATAATTTTCTATGCTTTCTCGTAGGGCATATCAAGCCCATAAACCATGGTATCACTTTCATAATGGTAGTATCATGGACTATAGTTAAATTCTATTTTCCCTCCCTCTCCTCAATAGCCATCAAATTGAGCATCCTGAATCTGCTACACAAGATATTTTTAATTAGTTTGCATTCTTAGCCTCCACCATTAATGCATGGACATGGAATGTTCATAACTACCTAATTCTAATGCTTGTGGTGCATAAATCAATGGGTTTCAATGATCATGGAATTACCTCCACTTTCAGTTGTCAATGTCCTTACCTCATCGTTATTATCCACATGTAAAATGGCCCTCATTTACTTGATCGGTGAGTTTGTCTCCCCGAGGTAAAATGCAAATGTAATTTTTATTTTACCCCGCTCCCTTTATTTTGTTTTATACCCCGTCTTTCATGTTTTCAAGTTTTTAACCCCCCTACACCTCAAAAACATGAAGATGTCAATTTTCCACAAAATTTAACACCTAGGGGTTTATTAAAACTTTCGATGTAGTGGTGCACTTGGTTTTATTGATTTTTTCATATTTTATTCCATTTTTCACTTTTTTCATCTTTTAGGGTCACACACCCCTCACCACCCCCCTTAATGTTGATTTTTTTGGGAAATCAAGGATGGGTGTTAGATACTTGTGCTTATCAAAGATTTCTAGGTTCTTATATCTCGTGTCCAATGCCTTCACTCAAATATTTTTATTTATTTATTATTTTTTTATCAAGGCCACTTAAATCTCTTCCTTTTTTGCAAGCTATCTTGTGCACGTGGCTCCTTACACCCTTGATATGTTAGCTCCCAATATGGGTGTCTCCCCTCCCCTCCAACTCTTTCTCATGCCTAACTTCAACTCCTATCTCTTTCTTTATTGTTTCCTTTTTTTTGCCTCATAGGGTGGATCTCTTTTCTACTCTATTTTATGCAACCTCATTCACATTTGAATGTACTTTCAATTACTCATTTCATTTTTTTTAAATTTCTAGAATCCTTGACTCTTCCTTGTGTATGGGAGTATATTGACAAGGAGATGAAAACCTGTGCCTAGGGATATTAATTAAGTTTATGCAACCCTTTGACCAAGTCACGTTGATACCACCTCTCACCATCTGAAGTGAATAAGAAATCCTATATGGATATTCTTGTTTAGTCTTGCACCAAACATAGGGTATAGATACCTTATTGCATATACTTAATTATCATTTTCATCATTATGAAGGGAATT
This sequence comes from Picea engelmannii, assembly GCA_009831015.1. Taxonomy (NCBI): domain Eukaryota; kingdom Viridiplantae; phylum Streptophyta; class Pinopsida; order Pinales; family Pinaceae; genus Picea; species Picea engelmannii. Next base: position 418,236 of record ML790726.1, on the reverse strand, counting down.
AAGGAAAATGTGAACCTTTAGAAACCACTTGGACCATGAGGGATAATTTCAAGTAATTCATCTCTAACATAGGGCTGTTCATACTTTGAAGAATTTACAACACACACAAATATTTATTAAACATTGGTTTCTTATAAGACACTTTTTCCCTCAACGTCATTCACACCACACTCTTCCTAGACTCCCTAATGGTCATCCAACAACATAATGGATTTGGGGGGGTTTATAGTAGTGACCTTGAGTCATTCTTTGCCTTGGAATGAAGCTTGATCACAAATTTCCCCTCCTATCAAATCTATAATATTCCTAGAGAATAAAATAAAGGTATTGATTCCTTATTTTGCAACATCTTTGATAGGTTCCTATCTCAAGTCTGCTTGCCTCCCAAGGACTGGTAATTCTAGATATTGTCACTGACATATGTTAGATTTTTTTTTTTTATTCCCTTAGGATGGACCGTGATGATACCAATTATTGAAGGTTTACACAAAGAGAGGTTTTTCACGTTGAATGAAGCTTTGTCTTAGATGAGATAGTATGGAGGCAACCTAGAGATTTTGAGCATTATTATTTAATATCTTCTCATCCAAAGAGTTATACAATACATTGGATTTTGTTGTCTTTGCTTTATATATTACCACCCCTCTTGGTGCATCATGCTAACCCCCACTTTTCATATATATATCAACTACCTATTGTTGGAACCTCAAGTTTCGATGGTTCATCACACTTCTCCTAGAATCAGTCGGTCGAGTGGCCGACCAACATCTAGAAATAGTCAATCGAGTGATCAACCAGATATCTAAATTAGTCAGTCAAGTAGTCAATGAAGTCTATCGGTCAAATAGTCAACCAACAGTCAAAGAAATCCAGTCGATTGATCAACCAACCGAACAATCAACTACGATTTGGATGCATGCACGATTCGATCGAGTAAGTTTGACGAGCTGACTAGACAACGCAGATTTGAAAGAGTCAACTATAACCACCGACGGTTGTATGTGGACAATATCTTCCCTATTTTAAGGAAGTTGGTTATATATTGAGACTATAAATAGAGGATGTGATGGGTCATTATCATATGGTGAATCATGATACATTATGTTTGTTATGCATTGTGATGTTCTGATCACAATGCATTGTGTTTAAGTGTTGTAACAGTGTCTTTAGACTCCACCTATATTTATTTATCTTTGATTATCTACAATTCTGTTTATTTGTTTCAGATTAGGTTACACCCAATCCCCAACATGGTATCAGAGCAACTGGTTAAGACCTCGCATGTTGTTTGCAAATATTCGTGAGTCAGATCTGTTTATGATTGACTTCGGGTCGGTGATTTGCTGACTATAACTTGCGAAAACAAAGAAGTTTTATTTAGATATTGAATATGGCTTCGAAGACCAATCTTGTTGTTATAAATGGATCAAATTTTGTTATCTAGGTGCCTAACATGGAAACCCTATTGAAGAGTAAAAGACTATGGCAATACAAAAAAAATATGATTCTGGATTCAACAGATGATCAGATGAATTTCGTTGTTGATGGAAAGAAGGATGAGGATGTGGGGGTCATCCCAACCTATATCTCACATGAGATTGAATTTTACGCCAGCAGTATAGACTTCCCTCATCAAGTCTGGAAGAATTTGAATTCTCTATTCAACAAAGTTGATGAAATCTATGTCATGCAATTGGAGAAAGAGTTGATCTATCTTGATCCTCATTCTTTCGAAAATATTGAGGACTATTTGGCATGTGTGAATTAATTACAGTTGAAATTGGGCAATTACGAAAAGAATTATTAGAAGAAAGATGGAAAAAACATCGAGCTAGTTCTAATGAATCTGAGAATACCATTCAACATGTTCGCTTCAAATTTCCACACCAACTTCCAAGCATGCAAGGAATATGGTAAGGATTATACCTTAGAAGTTTTTTGTAGCTTACCGATTACCGATCAACAATTTTTTTTTGATGAAGGAAATATTGGTAGCAAACACCAAGCTCACTTAATCAAAGGAAGGGGAAATGTGAATCATGAGGAAAGATGAAATTTGAATACCCCTATACGAAGACTTGGATGCCTCAACTAGAAAAATAAAGGGAAGATAGATGTACCTTGAAAGAATCAAAATAAGAAGACATTTTAGTACCGTGGAAAGACTAGACATGTGAAAAGAGACTGCTACAAGAAGACAGATGGATTAGAGGAAAAGGTCAAGCGACTTGAAGGAAATGTGTCCATTGATCGCCAACCCGCTAATAATTTCACCTTCCAAGTCGAAAATTCTCAAGCATTTTTACTCGTTCCATGTAGAATGGATGGGTAGTCTATTCTAGATGCACTCATCATATGACCAAGGATGCTTCTTTTCATTCCATTAGATAAATATGTGGAGATAAATATCTATGTTGTTGATGAATTTTCTCTCGATAATGATGGTCATGGTGATGTTCCCTATTGACATGGGAATATTTTCGACATATATCATGTGCTGAACCTCAATGCCAATTGCCGTGAGTTTCTCAATTAACATAGACAAGTAAGATTGTGGATTTCTAGCCAGATCATTTCTCTGTAAAAGATCTGAAGAAAAGTTGGTCGATTGTCATTGGAGGGTTTCTCAACCCAAAGGACAGTTTGTACAATTTTTATGACATGATTCGACTCGACTCTAAACTGAATTCTCTTATTTCTCATAACGATGAATGAAGTCGAATTTGGCATGAATGACTCAGACATTTAATTTTGAAAGTCCGTAGTCAATGGAAACTCAAAACATGGTTGTTGGTTTACCTAAATTTTTCCCCTTTGATGGAGTCTATAGAGGATGTACGTTGGGTAAACATCATCAGGCACCTTTCAACTCTATCAAAGCACGGTGAGAACAAAACCTCTTAGAGCTGGTTCACAATGATATTTGTTGTGTCAATATACCTTCCTTAGCAGGTGCAAGGTATATTTTGATATTTATTGATGTTCTCTCTCATTTCACTTGGTTTTATTTCCTAAAAAATAAGAATCATGTCTTTGAAAAGTTCAAAGTGTTTAGGGCCTTTGCTTAAAAGCAATGTGATCAACCCATCAAGTTCCTGAGACCATACAATGGTGGTGAGCATGTGAATCAACCTTTTGAATAATACCTTCTTCGATATGGTATTGAATGGTAGTGGTAAGTTATCCATACCCCCTTGATAGAATGACAATGCACAACAAAAGAATCAGACATTAGTTGAAATGGATAGATATATTTTGCAAGACAAAGAATTTCCTCCTGGATTTTGGGATGAAGTTGTTTACTGTGCAAACTATCTTCTCAATCACATCTCAACTTGAGTTGTTTCTTCTGTGACTCTAGTATAACGACGGTGTGGAATAAATCCCTCAATCAACCACCTCCGTGTATTTGGATGTTTTTCTTGGTATTATATTTTCAACGATTGTTTATAGAAATTGGATGCAAAGAGTCATGCTTGCATCATGATGTGATGCTCTGAAGAGTCTAAATCCTATCGACTGTTTGACCTTGTCAAATGACAGATCATTATTAGATGGAATGTATGGTTTTATGATAAGTATTATAGCATTAAGTTGTTGAGTGCCTCGTCTGGTTTATTACATGATGGTCCCCTTGATGTTGTTTCCGACACTAGTTATCTGGTTCCATTTTTTCTGTCCTTCGACTGGATAGTCAAAATCTGTTCCTATTTCGACTGGGCCATCTATTCCCGAGTTGAATGGTCAATTAATTAATATTTTGACTGGTCCTCCAGCTCCTTCGATTGAAACTATTCCGACTTCTGATCAATTCTCTATAGTGGACATCAACTCACTCCTTTCTTGTCTACCCTGATGGGTTTCCAAGAGAATTGAAGCTGCTGGTACTAATGTCGATGATATTTCTTTAGGCCAACAAACTCACAATTATAAGCAACATGCAAATGTTTCTTTGATGACTCATGTGATTTAAACTTGTGATATTTTTACCTACTCAGATACATAGGAAAACTTGAATGGGAGCAGGCTATGCACACTAAAATGGATTCTTTGTTGAAAAATCATACTTGGGATTTAGTTCCCTGATCTCAAGGAAAGAACATTTTGAAGTGTTGACGGGTCCAAAAGACCAAATTGACCTCTAATGGTGTTTTTGAGTGTCATAAAGTTCGCTTGGTTACGAAAGTATTTTTGAACAAGAAGGCATCGACTACACTGAGACCTTTTCCCTTGTTGCAAATATGAAGTTTTTTTGATCGATTCTTTCCCTTGTTGATCGCTTTGAATGGTAGATCCACCAGATGTATGTAAAGAGTGACCTCTTTGAAGAAAATTTTATGGAACAACCTCCTAGTTTTGTGACAGATTATAACTTGGTTTGTCGACTTCGGAAAACTTTTTATGGTTTGAAGCAACCTCCAAGATCTTGGTATGATAAGATCAACAATTTCTTTCTTCTCCTTGTTTTCAAGCATTGTGACTCTGATCACAATTTATGTGTACTCCACACTCATGGAAACACTTTGAATATTGTTGTATAAAGTATTTTCGTAGTTCAGATGCGTTAGCTGGCTTCACCGACTCCGACTTGGCAGGCGACGATGACGATTTGAAGTCTACTTTTGGCTATGTGTTTCACTTCTACACTAGACCATTGGTTTGGTTGTGTAAGAAACACAAGATAGTCTCTTTGTCGATTACATAAGTAGAGTATCCTGGCACAGTCAATGCAGGTATAGAGGTGGTGTGGATTTTCCAGCTCTTAAGTGAACTTGGGTTACTTGTACAAACCTCAACTACACTATAATGTAAAAGGAAGCATTTTGATCTCCATGCTCACTATTTGAGGTAGTCAGTTCAAGAGAAAGTTTTCTCTCTTGTTTATTGCAGAAAACATAATCAGATCACTAATATCTTTACCAAACCCTTATTTGAAGCTAATTTCACCAAGATCCACTCAATGCTTGGGATTCAAGAAGCTGTAATTATGGGGGGGTGTCTTGCTGACTTAATTCCACTTCCTAAATTTCCAGATCCATGTGTTGATGGGGGGGTGGGGGGTATTGGAAGCTCAGTTTCTGATGGTTCATCACACTTCTCTTGGAATTAGTTAGTCAATTGATCGACCAACATATGAAAATAGTTAGTTGGGAGATCAAACAGACATCTACATCAGTCGAGCAAGTATTTGACAAGTCTGTGGAAGATAGTTAGCCGGTGAATCAACCAACCAAACAATCAACTACAAGTTGGATGCATGGATGGTCGGGTTGAGCAAGTTTGATGAGCCAACTAGACGACGCATATTTGATGGATTCAACTCTCTAACCACCGATGATTGCATGTGGACAAGATATTCTCGATTTCTAGGAACTTGGTTAGATATTGATACTATAAAAAGAGGACTCGATGGGTCATTATCATATGATGAATCATGAGAAATTATGTCCAATATGCATTGTGATGTTTTGATCACAATGTGTTGTGCTTAAGAGCTGTAACAATGTCTTTACATAACACCTATATTTTCTAAAGTTATTTCTCTTTGATTATCTACATTTCCATTTATTTGTTTCAGATCATGTTACACCCAATCCCCAACACCTACATTACACCATTCATGGATAGGTTAGTACAATTATAGTGCCTCTAACTCTTCTATTTCTCTTTCATATTCTATCTCTTTTATCTCTTTCATGATAGTTATATTCATTTCGTGGTTCAACTCTTCCTTGCATCATTTATATATTGTATTTCTTGCATGAAGATTAGCATTACCACTCATTTTTTAATATCAACATTTGCATTTCATAGTTTATGTAGTTGAGCTTGCTTATCCACCTATGCTAACATTCTTGTTATCATGCATCTCACATCTATCAATCTTTCTCTAAGGCTTTGTATTCCATGTGATTGATATCATATTTTCTACTTAAATGTGTTGTATTTTCTGTCTTTGAACTAATTATCATGGCATGGGGTCTCCATGCAAAAGGAAATAATTTAAGTGAAATTAAACGGTGGAGACTACCCCCTCCACTATCTCACACTAGTATGAAAACCCCCATGAATCATTGCTTTGTTGTTTTTGCTACTCTTGTTTTATTCGTTATGTGGTGTATCAACTTCCTTAAGTTCCCCTTTCTAGCCTAGATGTATGACCTCTTAGGGATGTCTAATACTTAGGTAGGGTCCTATATCACCTTTTTTATCTTACTCTTTAGCACTTAGTCACTATTTTTACTCATTTTGACCCTTGATGCACTCATATGGGGTATTTCTTAGCTTTATGGGTTCAATTAGGGTGTGGACCCTAAATTGGGTCCATAATTACATAAGTTGCTTCATTATGGGTCCACGAAAGCCCAAAATCATTTGGGGTTGCTATTTATGGTGTCAAATGAGTCAAATTTCCTTTTCACTTATTGATATCATTGTAGATAGTGTATGATAGGTTGTTGAAGATGGTGTTGCACCTATGTTTTTCATCTTGCAAAATAGAAGGGTGCTTTGGGCCTCAAAACCCATAACACGGTGTTGTAGAACCTGCTACATGTAATCAAAATGCATGATACAACTTTATTGTACAACTAAGGCCTTCCATTGGATAACCTAATGTACACATATGCCTTGAGGTCATTCCTTTACCTATTTATACCTTTCCATTCCTCTTTGTAAAGACTCTTAGAAGAACCTCTCTTGTAGGTACACACTCAGATTTATGACACACCGTAATCTAGCTCTCTTCCACCTCTCCCACGCTCTTTGGATATTTTCACTTCTCATCTTTAGAACCTTTATAGGAACCTCTTATGATTATCTTGGGTCCAACCTTGAGGGATTATTGCTTCATCCTACAACATCTTCATTATCATAGTTCCACTCATACCTTGGATAATTCTACCCTACAACCTCAAGGGAGGTTCCATCACAACTAAGGTAAGGAAGGCATCATACTTCCTTAGAGCACTTGGGTATCTCTATTAAGCAATTTCATTGTTTTATATTTATTGGTAGTAGTATAATGTTTTTTTCATATCTATTGCTTTATATTGGAGATCAGGTACAAGTCTTGTTTTGTAGGGAAGTGGAGCTATTTGTGTAGGTTTCTTTAGGATGTGAATCACTCATGGGGGATTTCCACAACTCTCTTCTTCATCCCAAGCAACTTCAACACCTACATCAATGAATATTGGGTGAGTTACTTCCATGTTTCTTTTTGTCTTTTTCAACATTAAGGTTTCTTTCTCGCCAAAGGAATCTTTTGTAAATTTATCCTAGATTGGTAGTTTAATTTCCTTTACTAATTTCTTGGTAAAACCTTATCTAAAATATAATTGAAGTAAATAATAATTTATAGTCATAGGTGTTGGTTGTGGAGCCTAATTATCTTCTTGATTGAAAGGTCTTTGTTTTCATCTATGTTTATACTCCATGAAGACTTTACACCCCAGAAGAATGTACACTCATCCATGCGGGGTCTGGGGGTGAAGTCCTCGAAGGAAAAATTACCTTGTAAATGTATATTGTAATTTCGTTGTAAAACTGGACTGTTCATTATAAGGTCGTAGATCTAATGGTAGAAGTTATGTTAGGGGTTTTTTCCCTAAAAGGAAACCCTCTTTTTATGAGGGAAATGTATTGCGGCTAGGTATGAAAACAAATATTGTATTATGAGATAGGAGTCTGTGAGAGAAAGAAGAGGAAGTTACAACAAGTTTTTTGTAGGTTGTATCCCTTCATTTGCTGGATAATAATAAAGGAAGGACCTGGAAATTTCTCTGGTGGACGTAGCCCACACTGGGTGAACCACGTATATCTGTGTCTCTATTGTATTGTGCATCTTCTGTGTTTTATTTCCACATTTGTTTTATTTTATTTCTCCGTGATCCTGTTTTTCTAACAACTGGTATCAGAGTAAAAGGTAACTCGCAGGAAAAGAGGGTTCCTGGTTCGAGTGGGAGCAATGGCAGAAAATGGAAAGTTTAGGGTCGATAAATTTAACGACCAAAACTACCAGTTACGAAAGATGCAGATGGGATATTATTTATATCAGAAGGATCTATTCCTACCATTGGGAGGAATAACAAAGAATCCGATGGCTATGAAGGAAGAAGAATGTGAGATTCTTGATAAAAAGGCTCTAGGAATGATATGACTGATCCTGGCAACGTCGATGGATTTCAATATTTCTAAAGAAAAGACAACAGAGGATTTGATGGATTCATTGGCTAAATTGTGTGAAAAACCCTCGGTGTCCAATAAGGTATTTCTAATGAAGATATTATTTAATATGAATATGTCAGAAGGTGGGTCTATTGTAGATCATTTAAATGAATTTAATACGATTACTAATCAACTAAGTTCTGTAAAAGTGGACTTTGATGATGAGGCCAAGGATCTTCTAATCTTGTGCTCATTGCTAGAAAGATGGAACGGATTGGTCATGGCTGTAAGAAACTCTGTCTCTGGTTCAAATAATTTAAAATTTGATGATGTTGTTGGTGTTATCCTTAGCGAGGAAATGCGACAGAAAAGCACAGGTGAGACATCATGTAATGCGTTGAACATGGAGAACAGGGGAAGACAAAAGGATAGAGGAAAGGGCTCATGGAACCGCGTGAATTCTAGGAAGGGCAGATCCAAATCCAGGCTTGGAAATATAGAGTGCTGGAATTGTGGGAAGACAGGACATCTAAAGAAAGATTGCAGATCTCCAAAGAAACAAAGAGATGGAGAACAAGAGAAAAATAAGGAAGCAAATGTAACAGGTGATGTGTTACAAGATGCTTTAATTCTTTCTGTAGATAATATTTCTGAGTCTTGGGTGGTATATTCAGGGGATTCATTTCATGCCACACCCCATAGGAAACATTTTGTATATTATGTTCAAGGTGATTTTGGACAGGTTCATTTGGGTGATGATGCACCATGCAAAATTGTTGGAATGGGAAAGTTAAAAATAAAGCAAAACAATGGAAACCAATGGTTGTTGAAAGAGGTAAGACATGTTCTAGATCTAAGGAAAAATATAATTTCAACATGATAGTTGGAAAGTGAAGGTTGTATATCCATATTTACATATTTCTTATTAAGGTTGGTTGTCATTGATGTCAACCCTTGAACAAAGTCCGGTAGCACAAAGGTTTGGGTAATGGACCCAAGGCTATTTCATGTATAATGGTATGAGTTTTAATATATTTGAAGGTAATAGTATTCTATATGGATAGTACATGTCATTCCATTTCTTTTGGTATGCGGAACGTCACATAACTCCTCACGGTTAGAGAGTTATGGCCATGAGAAGTTGGAGAACCCAGGTTTGGGTAATGGACCCAAGTTTGTTTGATGGATAATGGTATGAGTTTTCATATATTTTTAGGTAATACTATTCTATATGGATATTACGTGTCATGCCATTTCTGGTGGTATGGGGAACGTCACATAAATCCTCACGGTTTGAGAGTTATGGCCTTACGAAGTTGGAGGACCATCATATGTCATCTAGAAGCCCCAAAAGGTCAAAGTAGTCAAAGTGGTTTAAGATATTTTAGAAGGTAAATAATAAAGTGAAGTGATGAGTGTACTATAATTTAATGTGAATACAAAATAAATTATTTAAATAAAAAATTTAATGGAGAAATTAGAAGTGGGTTAACCCTAAAATAAGGAAAGTGGGCAAAGTGACTTAGAAGATGCTTCAAGGAAGCTACTTGGAGAGTATAAATAAGAGGCAAGACTCTCTCATTTTATATCACACTTGAGAATATTGAATATATATAGGTGACTAAGGTAACCAAATGATATCTAAGCCGAATTTCAGAGGGAAGGTGAAGAAAAGAAGGCTGGAATTCAAGGGACGATAAATTCTTTTGATGATGTTTTCTAATGTATGTTATTTACAGGTCATCTCACCATTTTCGCAATAATATTTTTTCTAGAATGGTTCAGACCGTTAAATTGATAGGCCATTGAGGAAACATATCCAAGTATCCATGGTAACAATTTCAGCTTGTGGGTCATTGCAGTTTTGGAGTTACACTTAGTGGAAAATAAGGTTTGTGGCTAGTCCTGGAACCAGTCTAAAACAAGTGTTTCAGGTAAAAATGTCATAAATTCTTCATAACAGCTCTAAATTCAATAAGACAAAATGTGTTGGTTAGATTACAGTCTATATTATTCGGTGTAACATTTTTATATCCATTCAACAAACATTCTGTGCAGGGAACGCTCTACAAGGTCGCTCTACAGGCCAGTTGGATAGGTGGCACGATTTCAAGCAACACCAAAGGAATCACATGTCTTAGCAGTGAAGAGGATTTTCAGATATCTCAAAGGAACATAAGAGTTTGGATAATGGTATCCAAAAGGAAAGGATCTATCTCTTATTTCCTACACAGATGCATATTGGGCAGGTTGTATTGATGACCGATGAAGCACCAATGGAACAATATTCTACTTGGGTGAGTGTTTAGTATCATGGATAATCAAGAAACAATCATCAATATCTCTATCTACAATCGAGGCAGAGTATATTTCAGCAACAACATGTTGTACATAGGTTCTTTGGATGAAACAAACTCTGACAGATATACAGGCTGAGTATCATGAGCCCATTCCAATCTATTGTGATAATACAAGTGGCATCAATATCTCAAAGAACCCAGTGATGCACTCCAAGATGAGGCACATTCCAATAAAGTATCACTTTCTACAGGAACAAGTTGCAGAAAAGAACATCAGAGTTGAGTATGTGGGCACAAAAGAACAAGTGGCAGACATCTTTACAAAACCACTTCCACGGGAAGCCTTTGAGTATCTTCGCCAGAGACTCGAAGTTATTTCTAGTCCAAAATGAATTCTTTTGAATGCTTATCTTATATGTCTTAGATGTACACGAGGAAGCACCATAAATAGGATAGTTCAGTTAGGGGGATCAACCTCGGATGGAAAGATACCTTTTCCATTGATGACAAAGGGGGAGAGATTTATTAGATGCAGAGGACATAGGCATGATTCCAGGGGGAGCGATGGTCACAGAGATGCAGAGGATAGAGGCATGGTTCTAGGGGGATCATGAGTGATATGAATTCAGTATTACATGACATTATTTCAGTATTGCATCAGAGTGTTGCCATCAATGCCAAAGGGGGATATTTTTGATTAAGGTTGGTTATCATTGGCATCAACCCTTGAAGAAAGTCCAGTAGCGAATTCCGGTAGCACAAAGGTTTGGGTAATGGACCCAAGGCCGTTTCATGTATAATGGTATGAGTTTTAATATATTTTAAGGTAATACTATTCTATATGGATAGTACATGTCATTCCATTTCCGGTGGTATGTGTAACGTCACATAACTCCTCACGGTTAGAGAGTTATGGCCATGAGAAGTTGGAGAACCCAGGTTTGGGTAATGGACCCAAGTTTGTTTGATGGATAATGGTATGATTTTTGATGTATTTTCAGGTAAGACTATTCTATATGGATAGTACATGTCATTCCATTTCTAGTGGTATGTGGAACATCACATAACTCCTCATGGTTTGAGAGTTATGGCCTTACGAAATTGGAGGACCCTCATATGTCATCTAGAAGCCCCAAAAGGTCAAAGTAGTCAAAGTGGGTTAAGATATTTTAGAAGGTAAATAATAAAGTGAAGTTATGAGTGTACTATAATTCAAAGTGAGTAAAAAATAAATTATTTAAATAATAGATTTAATGGAGAAATTAGAAGTGGGTTAACCCTAAAATAAGGAAAGTGGGCAAAGTGACCTAGAAGATGCTTCCAAGGAAGCTACTTGGAGAGTATAAATAAGAGGCAAGGCTCTCTAATTTTATATCACACTTGAGAATATTTAATATATATAGGTGAGTGAGGTAACCAAAGGATATCTAAGCTGAATTTCAAAGGGAAGGTGAAGAAAAGAAGGCCGAAATTCAAGGGAGGATAAATTCTTTTGATGATGCTTTCTAAGGTTTGTTATTTACATGTCATCTCACCATTTTCACAATAATATTTTTTTCTAGAATGATTCAGACCGTGAAATTGATAGGACATTGAGGAAATCTATCCAAGTATCTGTGGTAACAATTTCATCTTGTGATTCGTTGTAGTTTTGGAGTTACACTTTGTGGAAAATAAGGTTTGTGACTAGTCCCGAAACTAGTCTAAAACATGTGTTTCGGGTAAAAACGTCATAAATTCTTAATAACAGATCCAAATTTAGTAAGACTAAATGTGTTGGTTATAGTACAGTTTGTAGTATTTGGTGTAACATTTTTAGATCAATTCAACAATATTCTGTGCGGAGCACACTCTACAAGTTCTCTCTCTAGAATAAGTCAGAATTCAACAAGGTATGCCATTTTTGCTATAACTCCTTTTCTTAGAGGTTCCAAGTAGTGACACCTGGAGGAATTGCATAAAAAAAACTGAAGAACATTGTGTACTATTTTCATTTCTTTATTCATTATAGATACATAGTTATGATTATTTCAAGTTAGGGTTGTTGACTAATCCCAAACTAGTCATGTGAGACTAAGGAAAAGTTTGATGAAAATGGTAATCTCTTGTTGTGAAAGTTAAGGAAGGTTTGCAGGTATGTGATCATATAAACCAAGTCTATTACAAATTTACAAATCATATTTGGATGATGAAATTGATGAGGGCTTTTGGTTAAGGTACATGTTGGGTACATGGTTGAGACAAGTAGTTGAAGAGTTGGCACATACATGAGGTGTATAGTTGATGATGTTGATACATATTGATGGGTCATAGTTGATGAGTAGTTGAAACATGATTGGTAAATACTTGGTACATGGTTGGATGCACTTGTTTATGGTACAGGTTGATTACAGGTTGTTTGGTATAGGTTGGTTCATGGTTGATGCACTTGTTTATGGTACAGGTTGATTACAGGTTGAGGTACAGGTTGATGCATGGTTGATGCATGGTTCAGGTTTATTGGTATAGGTTTACAACAGTATATCTCACACTGATAGTGTGACAGTGGTTCCATCATTCTACTTCTACTTCAGGGCGGTTAGACGGGGCAAGGGCATGTGGTTGTAGCCACCTTCCGGTTGTAGCCAGAGAACATATGGGGTTGTAGTCTCCTTCTGGCTATAGCCAGAGAATAGGGGAGTTGGAGCTTCCCTCAGGTTGTAGCCTGAGAAAAAAGGGGGTTGGAGCCTCCTTCCAGTTGCAGCTAGAAAACAAAGGAAGTTGGTACTTCCAATGAATGTAATTCTTCAAGACATATAAGAAAAATCATTCCGTGGTTTTCTCCCACTTTGGGTTTCCACGTAAAACACTGGTGTACTGTGTATGTGTATGATTGTTCATTTCTTATTTACTCTATAGTTATTGGATGATAATGCTACATTGATATAACACTTGTATTATATGGTTAAAAATGATTAAATTGCTCTATTATTGATTCACCCCCCCTCTTAGTAATCCAACACAAATAAGGTGTGGAAGGTCACTGAAGGATCATTGGTGATAACTAAAGGAGAGAAGGTAGGTACATTGCATTTATGTACTGGTAATATTGACTCTTCTATCTCTTTAGCTTCTACAGGAGTGGATACAACACTGTGGCATCGTAGGCTTGGAAACGTGACTGAGAAGGGGATGCAAATGCTTCACAAAAGAAATTTGTTGCCAGATCTTAAACAAATTGATTTGGACTTCTATGAGCATTGTGTTTATGGAAAATAGAAGAGAGTCATATTTCTCAGAGTCGGAAAAGAAAAGAAGAGTGAAAGGTTAGAGCTTGTGTATATAGATGTATGGGGACCAACTCAGGTATCATCTCTTGGTGGATCTTGTTATTATGTTACTTTTATTGATGATGCAACTAGAAAAACTTGGGTTTATTGCATTTGACAAAAATCTGATGTTTTTGATACTTTTAAGAAATGGAAAGCTTTGGTTGAGAATGAGACAAGAAAAAGGTTGAAGTGTCTCAGATCAGATAATGGAGATGAATATTGCAACAATGAGTTTGATGATTACTGTTCATACCATGAAATTCGTAGAGAGAAGATAGTTCCAAGAACACCACAAGAAAATGGTGTGTTAGAAATGATGATTAGGACAATCATGGAGCATGCAAGGAGTATGAGATTGCATGCTGGTTTTCCCTTATAGTTTTGGGCAGATGCTGTAGATACTGCAGTTTACTTAATAAACAGAGGACCTTCAAGCTCTTTGGATGGTAGAATTGCATAGGAGGAATGGACAGGTAAAAAGGTAAACAATTCTTTTTTGAAGACTTTCGACTGTGAATCATTTTTCCATATTGATAAAGAAAACAGAACAAATCTTGAGGAAAAATCCAAGAAGTGTACCTTTATTGGATACAGTGTTAATGATTTTGGTTATCGCTTATGGGATTATGAAATTAACAAAATCATTAGGAGTAGAGATTTCATATTCAATGAGAAGTTCATGTACAAAGATCAGTTACAGGGAAAGAAATAAGAAAAAGAAAAACTAGAATACACAGTGCTTGATGAGATCACTGAATTTTTTTTCTCCAAAGGAATCGAAAAATAAAAATGTACAACAACAGGAGCAACGAGTACCTCAAACTCCTGCAAGTTTTGTTAGAATATCTAACAGGTTAAGTAGACCCCTTGAACGATACTCTCCTTCATTGTATTATTTATTGTTGACTGATTCTGGTGAACCAGAATGTTATGAAGATGCAATGCAGGTAGACACCAAAAATAAGTGGGAGCAAGGCATGAAAGAAGAAATGGATTCCTTGGTAAATAACCATATTTGGGACTTGGTTTAGTTGCCTGCAATAAAAATAACATTTCAGAATAAATGGGTTTACAAGTTGAAGGAAGAAGATGGAGGAAAAAAGAGGTACAAGGCTAGACTTGTTGTAAAGGGGTTTACACAAAAGAAAGGTATATATTTTGATGAAATATTTTCTCATGTTGTTAAAATGACTTCAATTAGGACTATTTTAAGTCTTTTGGTAGTAGAGGATTTGCATATTGAACAGTTAGATGTAAAAAAAACATTTCTCCATGGGTATTTGGAGGAAGAGATTTATATGCAGCAACCATAGGGATATGCAGTCAAAGGGAAGGATAATTTGGTATGCAGGTTGAAGAAGAGCTTGTATGGCCTAAAGCAAGCTCCAAGGCAGTGGTATTTGAAGTTTGACATGTTTATGACAAAACAATGTTATAGTAGATGTCATTCTGATCACTGTGTTTATTTTAAAAGGCTAGAAAATGGAAGCTATATTATCTTGCTATTGTATGTAGATGACATGCTTGTTGCAGGGTCTAATATGCAGGATATATATTTTCTCAAGAAGAAATTAGCTAATTCATTTGCGATGAAGGATTTGGGTGCTGCAAAGAAAATTCTTGGTATGAGAATAACAAGAGACAAGAAAAATCACAAATTGACATTGTCTCAGGGTGAGTACATAGAGAAGGTGTTGGAGAGGTTTAGAATGCAGAATGCAAAACCAGTTAGTACACCTTTGGCTAGACATTTCAAATTAACTAAGGAAATGTGTCCCAAGACACAGGAGGAGATA
>ML790726.1:344621-359526 GCA_009831015.1 Picea engelmannii | reverse complement strand
ATTTAGACTTAAGCTCTTCACGCTATAGATATATTCTCGAAAGGAAGTCCCTGAAATTTGAACAGGGATTCCGTTTATCTTGTTGATATTGACATCCTTTTGTATGAGATGGTCAATGACAATGGTTAGTGTGACCTAGAAGGCAGATTGAAAACATTATGGGTTAAAAAAATTTGATCAATGTATTGTCATATAAGCTACATATGAATACAAAATTAGCTGATTTACCAAAAGAATGAATTTATGTATTTGCAATTTTTTTTTWAAATATTTCTATTCACCAAATTTCATCTCATTTTWAAAATATCTCTGCCTTTCATTAATAAAGGAAATATGGAGATTCCCTGTGCCTGTTTTGGCACCTTGAAGGTACAGGGTTTAGGGGATAGATAAAAGTGGTTTATATTTTGTCATCTTTGATGAATGACAGGTTTATGGGTGTCGAGTATTTTGTCATATTTTATCATAAACATGTTCATACAAAACATGTGTTTTTTTGGCTACATAGTATGCTCACATGAAATGCATCGAGCGTTGGTCCCATAAAAAAGGAGGAGATTCCAAATGTGAATTGTGCTGTCAGGTTTCATGACTTTTTATTTGGCCATGTTTTTATTCTTACTATCAACAATTTCATATATATATTCTTACTATCATTATTATCCTCCACTAATATTCTGAACTGGAAATGCATTCATAATTATTTTTTCTGAACTGAAATGTTGTGGATTTGAAATCGCAGGAATACAAGGTGAGAAGGGTTGACCGAATGCCGAGAGGAGATCCAGACATCCATACGAGTTAGGTAAGTACCGAAATTCTGACTC
The DNA here is from genome assembly GCA_009831015.1 of Picea engelmannii. Lineage (NCBI taxonomy): Eukaryota > Viridiplantae > Streptophyta > Pinopsida > Pinales > Pinaceae > Picea > Picea engelmannii. Next base: position 358,699 of record ML790726.1, on the reverse strand, counting down.
TATCCATGCTCAGGCCACCTATGTGTTGGCCCATGTTCCCACTAATATAATGATAATAGGGAATATTTTCGACTTAATCTCTTCATGCTATAGTTATATTCTCAAAAGGAAGTCTCTGAAGTTTATTAACTAAGATTATGACGCACACGCACACTCCCCACACCCGCAGGTCGGAAGGTCTGCACGCTCACAGGATCTTTCCTTTCTCACGGCTTGAAGAACACTAACCAGTCCTTTTATCTCCCTGTCGGGAAATCTGCACCCACAGAAATCCTCATGGGATCCCCTCTTCACACTCGGGGGATCGGACTTCGCAACTTCGCGAGGTTAGTGGTCAAGAATTGGACTCTCGAATCCCTGAAACCCGACAACAGTCAACGCTGACCTTTCTCTCTCTCTTTTGGGAATTTCTCTATCGCGATTTCGACGCTCGCAATGTCGAACAACTTTTTTTACTGACTTCCGAATCCCGATTAGCCGAAACTCCGACTCACATGTGAGGTTGACCTTTCAATGTCCCGTCACCTCTGTCGGGATTTCGGACTTCACGATATCGCGAATCCTGATGCAATTGTTTCGGGACTTCTCGCTACGAAACCCCGAAATGATGTGCCACCTGTCCACTCGCTGACTCTGCTGTGGCCCCACACAATCCTTTGGCTGTCGGGATATCGCATATCACGATTTCACGATTCCCGTTGCATTAATTACGGAGTTTCAATCCATGAAACCCCGATATGGAAATTCACGAGTAGATCCGACGGTACTTACGGCTCGGATCTATGGTCCTGTCCCTCCTGAGCTTTGGACATGTTGGGAATACTTCGCCGTATCTCCCCTGCTCCTCTGTGAGATCTGACGGCTCATGGGATGTCGCAAATCCTCCTCGTAGAATACCGACCGTCCATTCCTCCTTGGCTATTTCTGCAAAATGAACCAAGTATTCCTTCGTGGAAACTTGTTCACCTGCACACCAACTTGCAATGCCTGCTTAAACACTTCACGACACAAACTCCCTGTGCTTCCCTATGATGATTTCTCGAAGTTCCTATACCTTCTGATATTACTTATGCCTCCGAGTCTTAGAAAAGACTCTTGCGCGCACTCCTTGCGGCAACCTTCAGACACTTCCAAGTGCTGAAATTCCTTTGACTCTGCGCACACCTGCAACAGCAGTCTCACACACTTCACTCAGGTTCACAACCCTGAGGCTTCACTTGACATGCACACTCCTTGCACGACTCCTGTGCCTATCTGCACTTCTGAATGAATGAGAACAAAGCTATCTCTATCTGAACCCTTTGTCGACGCACTCCTTGCAGACACTTCAATTGCACTCCTTGCAGGAATCCTTGCTCAGATAGAGAAACAATTGAAACTCATTCCTTCTCCTTTCAGACTTCAAACTTAAAACATGAAATCATATACACAACATATAAAGAAAATGTATAACAAGAAGCAAACATTCATGAGCATATCATTCAACATCAATACATAGGGAACAAACACAAACCATGCATTTGAATCAAACTCTTCTATTAATCCAAATAACTGTACATGGGTGTTCTTACACAGCTCCCTGCATGCTCTCCTTTGCTCATCTCATGCTTCAATAATGTTAAAATACACAATGAGGGTGTCTATATCCCATTTCCCTCTTGCGCTCTAAAACTGTCTAATCTAGAATTAAATTCTATCTACCTGAATTAACTACTTTTAAATGCCTTCTACCTACTAAGGATGAGAGCAATCGCTCAAGGTCCGCTTACATTATACAAGTGCGTCTTTTCTTAATGACTTCATTTAAGATTGCGCAACAACTTCAAGGCAATTTCAAATTTTGTGCTGGGCGCTTGTCCAACTATCCTTTGCTTCCACGCTGGCTCGCTTGATGTTGGTGATGCTCCTGCATCAGATTACCATTGTTAATTTATGGAGAGATGTTTATTTGTTTAATTAGGATTACCTATCAAATGGAGAGATGTTTATTTTTTATATTTAGGTCACTTTGTCGAAGACGGGAAGGGTTATAGTGATCGTTTCTCTTGCGACAAAAACATGTGAGCGTCGCTCTTGCGACAAAAACACAGACGCAAGTTTTCTTCTGTCGATAGAGTGATGAATACAGGGTGTATTTAGATAAAAATTGAAAAATTGAACTTTTTCTCTTGAAGTTTGCGACAAAATAGTACTTTCGTCGCAATATTTTCAATATGTAGTAGTGTAGAATTTTTCTAAGGAGTGGAAATTTTTAATTGTAGTTGTTGTAGGAAATTTACGATGATGGTTAACTAGGTGGGAAACAATAATGCCTTTCTTAAATTCTTCTCACTTTATATCAAGTATATGGACATAATAATTTCAAGAGCCAGGGTAGAAGTTCTATGAGATAAATTATTATGGTCTATATGGAGAAATGGAGTCTTTTTGGGAAACTTTCTTCTCTTTGAACTGTATCAAGAATGTGAGGGTTATTAAGAGGGGATATTTAATTTTTACTCTAAATAGATCATAGGTGTGGGTGGAATCAACAAGACATAATAGACTAGCAAGATTATTTAGGCATAATATAGAAGAAATAGGGTTCATGGTTGTGGAGCCTATAAAAAGTTTCTCACTTCGAGGAATAATAGAATATGTGAAGAGGGTATCAAAAGGATCGATAGATTCTTAGTGACTGAAAAATTAATGATGCAATCAAATAGGTCAAATTCAGGGTGGAGGTGAAAGGTGGATCAAACCATCCACCCACTCTAACATAGATAAAGAAGCAAGACTTGAAACCAGCAAGCCCTTTGAAACCAACAAGCCCTTTCAAATTTAATCCTATTTGGCTAAATAATAAGGAGTATCTAAAATTGGTAAAAGATGAATGGGTGTTTTTTTTATGAAACCTTAAAGGATTCATCAAGCTATCAATTTATAATAGTATTAAATCAAGGTGATAGTGTTAGCTTGCACTTCTAATAAATTCAAAAAATTTATAAGGATTTAAAGGAGGTAGAAAGAATGATATCATGTCTCTTTGAGCATATTGTAGATGGGATTGTAAATGAAGAAGAGAAACTGAGGTTAAGGACCTTAGAAAGATTTAACATAAAGTTGTTGGATTGGCTAGAAGAAGAATGAAGAATAGTCTTTTGTAATACATAATAAACATCTTAGACCCTTGAGGGAGGCCTTCCTACTCTAAGAGCCCCTATAATAGTTGAATACCCACTTGCTTGAACTTCTTTGCCTACCTTCTTCCTTGATAAGTCTAGAAAGGACTTCCTCCCAGGTGTAGCCAATGTTTTTTTCTCCAAATCATATACGTCATAACTTATCAAACTATTATCCTGGTAGGTTAGCTTGAGTGATTGGGTGTTGTGAATTACAAGCAGGAGGTCATGGGGTAAAGTCCTCGAGCTGCTTGCCTTTATAGATATTGTTGGGCCTCACTTGATGTCCTTGCCATGTTAGGTTTCCAAAACTACAACTGACTAATTTACCTCCCGTACCATGCTCAAAATGAGTGGAAGTACCTGGAGGGTTTCCTATGATGTGCATTACATCGATTTTTTTTATCAAACTATTAGCGATAAAATCATATTTATAAAGAAAATTATCATTTATTTTAGGATATAATCCATTATTATTTTATTACTGTCTTGAAACTCAAGTGACAACACCAATAAACTAGTGTCAGTTGCGCATCATTTTTTTCCTAAGGAAATCCTCGCAGAAAACCCTCCGAGTACTTCCCCATGATTCATGGATGGTAAACAGGGTAAACTGTCGGCCCTGATTATGGAGCTTAACCCCAAGGGGATCAAGAGAGTCGAACCTGTGACGTCCCGAACTGATCACTAGGGGAGAGATCTCATGTCAAGATCAAGACCGCTTGAGCTAACCCTTGGGGCTATCAGTTGTGCATCATTGACAAATAATAATAATAGTAATTTATAAATGAGAACATCTATAACAAAATCAACCATCCATAGAAGTTAGAGAGAACTTACAACAAAAAACAATGGCAATGGAAAATATCTTTAGAATATTATAACATTTTCTCCAATTTTCTAAAAAACTCGTATGAAAACACTATATACAATATGGTATATCATCTACATGTTTAAATAAGTGAACCAAAATATCAAGTATTAAAAAAATGTTGTCTCATGCAAAAAATTCAGATATAAGTTCATGGTATTCCCAAGAGTATCAATAGCTACTTAAAACATCAATTGTAGTGAATACACCCTAAAATTTAATATACATGATCATGGATTTGGCGAAAATGCTAAGAAATCCTATTATATATTCATGGAAATGTTTCTATTTTAGGTGAAACATGTGTGTGTGTGTGTGTATACACACTATGTTGCACAAGTTTCTAGAACGAGGGAACATTGGGAACATGGGTGCGAGTATTGGATATGCTAAAAGCTTCTCCCAAATTTACAGGAAGCGACTAGTTCGGAACAACAATAATATATATTAAAAATTAAAATTTTAAATTTATAAAATATAAAAAATTAAAAATATGAAAAATAATTTAATAAAACAATTAATAATTTATAAACCTTGAAGATCAATTTGACACTTAAACCATAAATGATAAATCATAAGTGTAATTGTGCGTGAATATTTATTCATAAAATGTAGTAGTGACCATTTACATTATCCAAAATCAGTAAAAATGGAGAAATCCCAAAATTTCGAACTTCAAAACACCATAGAAATGTGACAAGCAAATACTAAAATGCCATCAATGATTGTTTGCTTCACGTTGATTAGCAAGCACTTCAAAGCTAACTTGATGTTGATTAGCAATTTTTAACACTTCATTGAGTTGCTCTTCAAAACAATGACATTTTTGAATGGCATGGCCTTTGTTCCCTATAAAATGGGTAGCTACCCTATGGTAGTTTCCCCTAAACATGAGTCCACATACATTGCATGAATTATTTTGTAGAATTATYTTCATTGTCAAGTTTGGTGATAAACTGCAAGAACGRTTTGTTAACCAAATCCATTAAATTAAAGTTGAAACACTTGCAAAAGAAATTTGAAAACTTAAAAAAAAAAAAAATATTAAAAAATTAAAATACGATATGACAATGTATGGATGTCTGATTTCCAAATGATGAAACGATGTAAAKAACTTAACTTAGAACATAAATATTTATTCTTTTAAATTATTCAAAAGACTATATTTTAGTTTAAGAAAYAAAAGAACCCACATCCTATCGATATTCATATTGGTAAAACACCCAAAGTAATAGATAGTTAAAAAATTAGCAAAATTCCCAAAGTAATACAGAGTCCAAAAGATGGAAAAATGACCAAAGTAAAGCATAGTCCAAAAATTCCCAAAGACCAAGGCTCAAAATATATAATTAACGATGAAGGTTATCATAAAGCGTGATCTTCAACTACAAGGCTATCCATATAAGCTTGAGCTTCACTGGAAACTGCACCTTCATCACCTCCATCATCATCATCACCAAGATTAAATGCGATGTCATCTAAGGGTATGTCAACCAAGCCTGTATTTGGTGAAGGATTATCCTCATCATCATCAATATGAGTAGCATCTTCAACATCCACATCCCATCGTGTTGCAGGGCCTTCTAAATACTTAGGGATCTTCCTTGAACAAAGTCGAAGACTACTATGCACATAAACCAATTTCTTCGCTCTATTCGAGGTAAGCATGTTCCTCTTAACAAAGTGGATGAAACTATAGGTGGACCAATTCGTTTCTACTGTAGAGGAACTAACAACTTGAGATAGCAAGCATGAGGCAAGTTTTTGAAGCTCTTGGACCCCCCCCCACCCCCCCCATACATTCTCCACCATCCAATGGGATTCTATTGTGCATAAATATTGATGTCCTACTTTGCATCCCAAGTGAATGTAGGGGGGATTAAGGTACCCAAATCAATAAATTGTGCCTGCATCACACTTGCTTCATCAAGAGAATACATCTTGTTTATGGCATCACGAAACCCATTCATTACCCATTCATCATCAATTGGTATAACTCTATTTGGTCTCTCCATATACCACTTTGGATTAATGGAATATGTAGCCACATGAAGAGAGGTATTGAGTTTGAGCCTTCTCTTGTATATTATATTGTGGATTTCTTGGAAAAACTCCAAAGAGGGGTTTCTCTCATGAATTATGTGCCTTACCTTTCCCACCATGCTACCCATACATTCATATGCCCCCTAAAGAGTAGGGGAATCAGAATTTGCATACCTAATCAAATCCACAATTGGAGTTGTGAAAGAAAACACATATCTACACTCAGACCACCAATCTTCATCAAGAAGCATATCTCTTATCTTCTTGGCTTGAGATGATTTAGATTATGACCATACATTCCACTCTTGAGAAAAAATAATGGCTTGTAAGGATGCATGCACCTCAATCATACATTGAAGAAGAATGAAATATGTGGCATATCTTGTCTCTACAGGTTTTAAAAATTGCTTCCTTGATTTCATCCTGTAGATTGATAATGAGGCATGGTGGTTGAAAATGAACATTTGTGTATCTCTTGCATTTGAAATGAGTTTTGAAATCCAAGATATTTTCCCAATGTCTTTGAGGACATTGTTAAGGGCATGCACACAACAAGGAGTCCAAAATATATTCCTATATTGACTTTGGATCATCAATCCCATTGCTTTGTGAAAATGTGTTGCATTTGTGATTACATGTACTACATTTGAAGGACCAACCTAATCAATTGCATCCTTCAACACCTCAAACATGAAGGTAACATACTTATGTTTTCTATTGCAACCAATTGCTCTTAAAAAATAAGGTCCGACCGAAGATGTGACAATAATATTCAACAATGGCCTTTGTTGAATGTATGTCCAACCATCCATGTCTATTGAATACCCTGTAAGAATCCAAGATTGTTTCATGTCCCCCATAATCCCTTACATTCTTGTCACCCCCTTATCCAACAATGATGTCCTCATTTTGTTGTAACATGCGGGTGTATATCCTGGCCCAACATCTATGATTTTTCTCACCATTTCTTTGTAATATGGTGAATGAGTGGCATTAAATTAAATTCTATTTTCCATAAAAAAATAAGCTACAACATCATTAGCCTCATCCTTATGCAAACATTGTACATTTTACGAATTTGTTCAGCAACAACACTAGTAGACCTCTTACTCCTCACGGAAGTAGACCCCTCCTTAGAGTCAATTTAGTTTAGTTGACTTTGATTCACCGAATCTCGTGTATCATGGGAGGATGATACAATTCTAGGTACATTAAAAGGACATGCATTGTCCACATCTGTTTCATTAACATCCAAGGAACTCATGTGAAGCTTGGTTAACTCCATCCTTTTTTCAAGATCACATGTGCAATCATTAACCCATTCACTAGATATGGACAAAATATGATGCCACACCCTAGTGTATCTTCACTTAAATACATGGTTGCACAATGTGCACATCCATTCTTCACAACCACCACTATTCGTTTTCTTATTTTTAGTGGTTTTTTTCACATACATTAAAAAGGGTTTCATGTGTTGGAATACTTGGGGGGGGGGGTGAATCAGTATGAGAAATTTTACCACTTATATATATATGTTAAATTTGTTTGCATTCAACATTACACCAAGTCAAACAGTTCACTAAAATTTACGTGGAAACCCAAATGAGAGAAAAACATAGAATGCTTTCTTATATATCAAATAATACATTCATTGGAAGCACCAACTTCCCAATTCTCTAGCTACAAGTGGAAGGAGGCTACAATCCCCTATTTATAGGCTCCAACCTGAAGGAAGCTATAACCCCCTATTTATAGGCTCCAACCTAAAGGAAGCTACAACTCCTTGAATTCTCTAGCTCCAACCAGAAGGAGGCTACAACCCCCTGATTCTCAAGCTCCAACCTGAAGGAAGCTCCAACTCCCTGTGTTCTCCGACACCAACCGTAAGGAGGCTACAAGCCCCTTTCCTTGCCCCATCCTACCACTCTAAAATATAAGTGTAGACCATCTATCACTACCACAATCACTGCCACTGTCACTTCCACGACCACTGTCACTGTCACTGCCATTGTCATTATCACTGCCACTGTCACATCAACCTATAACCTATAAAACTGTCACTGTATCTAATCAGTCGCTGTCAATTGTCCAAACTGTCACTGCCACCAATCCTCAACCATATACTCTCACATGGATCAAATACCAAGGACACCTCTCAACTAGATGTCCAACCTCACCAACACATGCCTCTACCAAGCATGTACCAAGATCACCAATATACCATCAAAAGATATGTGTCTCAACCATGTACCAAAGCATGTACCAAACCATCAACCTGTACCATACCAAACATCAACCGTGTACCACAACCTATGCCACACCAAGTGCATCAACCATGCACCAACACATGTACCAAACCGTGCATCAACCATGCACCACAACTGTACCAAATCATGCATCAATCATGCACTACAACTGTACCAAATGCCTTAACCATCAACCATGTACATCAACACCATAACAAGTATCAATCCTGTACCATACCATGTATCAACCATGTACATCAACAATGTACATCAACACATATACCATACCATGTACCAACAATGTATCTCAACCATATACCATATCACTCAATCATTCCATACACCATGCACCATAGGATATATCAAGCAAGTACTATCAATGGTGTACCTCAACCAAGTACCAACATCACCAAGAGAAGTATCTCATACATGTATTTTCGTATACCAAGTGTAATCCTCAACAATGCATCAATATCAATGAAAACCATACACCATGTGCCAATGCTTCAAGAGTATACCAAGAATAAGCCTCAAGCATATAACATCATCACCATGTAACCAAACCAGATACCAATACAACCAATATGTACTACTAGTCAATGTACCATGCATCAACAAGACACGCCTCTCAAGCATGTACCATACCATTAAAAAGCATAAGATACAATCACATAGGCATACCTGTAACATGTAGTTGACCTGATGTACTATAAATTTGACATGTAACTCTTCCACAACCTTCAACAGCCTGGTACCAACATTTCCCCCAAATTTTCCTTAGCCTCCTGAGACTAAGACTCCCTTTCATGCAGGGCCTCGCATGATGTGACCTAGGCAACCTGCAGGGGTGTTTCGCTTTACACCCTCAAGTTGACCCACGAGGGCCTGCTAAATTAGGGTTACATAGAAACCCTAACACTCTGCAGCTCCAAGATGTCCTCTCTTTCCTCGCACTTTCTTCGTTGCCTCAGACTTGTCGTTAGATTCACCAATAGACTAAAATACCCGACCATAACATTCTCACAAGATATGTATTCAATGTAAGTGTGTGTCAAATGAATGTCTCATGATTTGTATTTATACTTTTTCTAGGTAGCCTCTTTCCTTATTCTTAGGGCTTCTTCACTTTCTTGTTACAACCACTTTACCCATTCATTAATTGACTTGTAACCAATGTAGGGGATTCTTTACCATTCTTTGGGGCTTCTAACTTCACAAGGCCATATCTACCTAACCGCGAGGAACCACGTGGCATACTACCTATCATAGAAAATGGCACAACAAGGACTATCCATCTATGAGTGTCTTACCTGCATTTACACTATCATTCATGTTCATATTCCTCAACCAACTTTAGGTACTATAACCACACCTTCGGGGCTTCATGTAGGCTTCATAAAATGCACCCATCACATTTACTGACATCAACCACTCCATCAATTAAAAATAACTCACCATCAATCTCAACCATATCTCTAGGGCTTCCAGACTTCTCCAAGGGTTGACATCAATGACAACCAACTGTCCATACCAATTGTCCAACATCTTGGAGTTTGTGTTTTGCTAGAATTAGTTTTAGCTTGAAATTGAAATTGGAATAAAACTTGTGTCTTTCCCCCTAGATTGTGGACTCCCAGTCTCCATGATTTCCTTAGTGGTTAACACACAACATACAATTTTTTATTATAAACATGAAACATTATGACACAAAATATGAAAATTATTATTAATAAATGAAATTTAGTTTTAAACTTTAAAACTTAGAAATTAGAATGCTTTTAAATTTCCAAAAAAGAAATCTTTAAATTTGTATACTTCAAAATCAACTTCTAAAATTTGAAAACATCCAATTTAGAAAACATCCAAAATGAAGTAATAATATGAAGTGAATGGTACGAATTTTGAAACCAAAATGGCCGCATGTTCAAAGAAAGTAATTAAAGTATATTGTATAATGATTAATCAAAACAACCAAGCTATGAAAGGGAAAGCTACTACCTTGGGATTCATATTATACAGGGAATCATAGATTTAAAATTTTAGTGTTGACCTTGGGATTTATATTAGACAGGGAATCATAGATTTAAAATTTTAGTGTTGAAAATTGAGCATTGAAGTGTTAAAATTTAAAACTAAAATATTAAAAAAAAATAAAAAAAATCATTACAGTTGTGGCCAAATATTAAAAATGATATTAAGGAAAGTATGATATATTATGTATCATACAAAAATTGGCTCTAATTTAAATCTTTAAATTGCGTACACATATATGTTATATGTGGATCTGTTATTTGTAAGATTAAATGGTAAACTACATCCAACAAATCCGTCTCATTAAGGGTAACATGCCTACTACTCAATAATTTATATTATACTCGAAAACATATATTATATATATGATATTTTATTTCAACATTTTTGAAAGAAATTATTCTCATTAAGGGTAACATGCCTACTACTCAATAATTAATATTATACTGGAAAATATATATTATATATATGATATCTTATTTCAACATTTTTGAAAGAAATTATGATTAGAATAAATAAACCATCCAAAATAAAATGAAGCCATATAATTTTAAAATAGAACATGGAAATATAAATGATTTTGGGGGGAGAATGAAGGCTTTATAATTTGCGTAAAGTGAAACTATGGACATGAAATGAAAATTATCAATGTTCCTTTCTATAAACAACTTGTCAACCATGAATCAACAACTAATGTGATCAATTCTAGGCCTCAAAATATAACCATGTACCTTTAACTATTGATTTTTTGGGAGCCCAATTTATTAATAAAATGTATTAACACCATTCTGAAATTCCTCCTTATAAGTTCATGTAAGACCATATCCAAACTCTTAAAATATATACATTTAAACTTTGTTTTACTGAAATACTTTATTCATAACATTCATCACAACAACATAATGAATCCAATCAAACATCAACTCAACATGGCACACCCTAAATTTGATCGAATTATTCAAACTAATTCTCATCTATGCTTACATATTGATTGTTTAAACAATGTCAAAAACTGGGTGTCTTCAAAATATTTGTAAACAATGAGATTTACAACTAATATTCCAACCAATACGAACCCAATAATATGTTGATGAACTAAACATAGGTTGTAGTATTATAACATTCCCAACAAAATTTCCAACCTTGTTTTGTGCATAAGATTACTTGTAAAACTGAATACCAACAAGCATGCCTGAGTGTTGAAGACAAAGTCAAGAAAACTGAATGTAGGGTTTGATAATAACTCAAAGATTATCCTTGAATCCAAAAATAGAGCAAGTCGAGATAGAAAATCAAGTCAAAACCCTAGTTTCAAATTCAATTAAAACCATCAAACCAAAACCCATTATCTGCAAGCGGACTTAAACTCATATCAGCAGTAGGACAAATCAAAATCCATTCGAAACCCATCTACATGCCCCCCCCCAAAAAAAGAATTTGTAATAATCGAACTGAGCTAACATTGCAACGAGCTCAAATAGATGATTAATATTTCCATTTGAACAATCAAAATTATAATTTGGTAGTGCCGATTGTTTGCTTTCATTTCAATTTGTTTTGTTTTGAAAACAAACTCCAAAAAAAACCAATGGTTCACGATAGCAAGCCATAATCCAAGAAACCAATGGTGCACGATAACGAGCCATAATCCAAAAAACCCACATAAGCAAGACCAGAATGCATTCATCACTGATGGGGTATATAACTTCATTCGAAATTCCTTTTTCTTTTAAAATGAAGTTGTATCATAGTTGCAATGCAAAACCAAGGTCAAGAATATCACTGGTGTTAAAAAAAGCAGCCGCTGTTTTATTCCATATAATCTCAAACAATTCATAACTTTCCATTCACAATATATTAAAAATCTATTCCCAACAGAGAGTCACACTTATAACATACACACAACATGCAAACGAACTTGAGCCAAGATTGAAAATTTATCAGAGCAAAGCAACCCGTCAGTACTAGAAGAGTGAAAATGTCCATACCTATCTAAATGAGATAAATAGACACGAAAGAACAACCAAAGATAGTTATCCAACCAACGACATAATTCCAAACTTAAAACCCTCGACAAAGAACGAAAGATATTTTCTGAACAAGTTTTAGTGCAAAAGGTGGTATACCTTAGGAAAGAAAACCCAACAAAGAGTGCATTAACTCTCTTTTAATTCATGTCGCCTCAACAGAACCAAACTCACCAACCTTTCATGATAGCCAACCAAACATTACATGGTGGAATGCACTCAATCACCAAATCGGACTACAAATCGATCTTTGGTACCGTGCATTGAGCCCACAACATAACACATCTCATTACTATGCCACATCCATAACTAATATAAAGTGTAACCGCTTTATAAACCAATAACACAAACTTAACGGTCAAGCAAAGCGAGATATGGTAACCATCACATATATGAATTTAATTGTAATTCGAGTTCATCCATACTTGTATGCGACATCCTTGTATAAGATTGAAACTTCTATATGATATCATAGTTGTTATATGATATATACGTGCATGAAATGAAACTTGACCACTCGTTTTTAATATGTCACAAGCCATATTAAAACCATAAAATTTTAAAAGTTGTAATTAAAAGTATTATAAATCTGGCACAATAGATATTTCACCTTTTTTTAATCCTTTTAGAACATGGCGACGATGCAATATGAATATGAGGAGCATCATAGATTGTTGTCGAAGATACAATTTGTGCATGTGAAATAGAACAGAATATCAAACTGTAGTTTAATCTAGTCATTTGTTTGCAGGCTGCATTTCTTTCTTAGATAAAAAGGAGTGAAATCAACTTAATATAGTTTCTCTAAGGGGTCCCACCTATTGTTATTATAATATAGTAATATAATAAATATATTGCATTGAAATCTTTTGCAGGTAGGATTCTTGTTGCACATTTTTGCATCGACTCCACATGGAAGTCTTCTTGTAGCATACTAGAACTCTCACTCTAGTTTTGATAAAATCAACATGGGTAGGTAATGGATCATGTTATCGCGTAGTTTGTATTTTAGGTCTCAGGCTATAGGATAGTGGACAAACTGGCGTAACAGGAACCTTCCCCACCTAATGTCACCTCAATGGGGAGGTTCTTTCTGTTTAGGGAGGTCAGCCCAGGGGAGACGTCCCCGGTAACCTGGGGTTTGAAGAGGCAATGGATACAAGGTCAAGTGTTGAGATTTCCCTCCTCGCAGGTTACCACCAGTATTAGATAGCCAGGTTGATCAACCAATAAAGAAGTGAAGTCCCTGTTGAAAACGCCTGCCCGGAACAAGACAACACAAAATGTATATTTGCAGGCTATAACTCAAAGGGTTAGTACTTCTTAACTATCTGATTTCATTTAATAAGAAATGCAATAGATAAGATGAAGTCAACGTTCTGCTAAATAGCCTATGCAAGATCACCAATTCATCAATATCTACCAAATGACTAAGCCTATAGTATATCCAATCAACAACTTGTTCAATAAATGCTAGACGTCATCATTTAATTGCTTATTTATTAGTCAAGATGATTGCTACATCAAGTATGATGTCAGCCTAGGTTAGCAACGTTAGGGTTAGTTAGGGTTTCAAAAATTTAAAGTTTGAAAGATGATTTTTGTACACTTCAAGCTCAACGTTGGAGAAATTACCAGTGCCTTAGGGTAAATGGAGTCAAATCAAGGGCAAAAGGTCTCAGGGGGATTCAAACTT
>ML790726.1:319281-334279 GCA_009831015.1 Picea engelmannii | reverse complement strand
GCACCCCGTTAATCCCCCCAATAATGGTCAAGTGGGTTAGTGTAAGATCCAAGCAGTTGTCAGAAATGTAAGGAACTTGATGCATATATAAGAAAGTTATAATGATCAAACATGACACATACCATGATACCTGGAGCAATTACCTCATGGAGTAAGAGTCTTCTCCGATGCAAGTCTAAGCCGATGGTGATGGATGTTGTTGCTGCTGACAGGACAAATCTGGCGAAGAAGAAGAAGGATGGGCCCTCCAAGGCCATGCTTAGGTCAATCCTGCTCTCGACACTCCATGTATAGGATCTGTTGACCTCGAGACATGATTTCCTAGTTATCCCTAGAAATCGGGGATAACAGATCATATAGGAAAAGTTATACAACATGGGGGGAAATTAAATGAGAATTAAAATGATATATGAAATGGGACTTTGTGGAATAATTCCTGGAAAGTGATATGTATGAGGGGGTTTGGTCTTGTTTGTATAACAAGTGTAGAAACATTAAGATTTGCTCAGATATATGCTTTCTCTGAAACCTCAACCTTGCTGCAAGATTTTATAAAAATTATTTGATATGCTCTTATTTAAAACAATATGGAGGGTAGAAAGGGAAAGGAGAAAAAGGGAGAGTCATGACCATCAATTTCCTAGCAAAGCATTTAATTGAAGGTACAAGATATATCTCATACAAAATTTAAAATAAAAGAGAATCATAATATCTTTGTTGTGTATTTAGCTTCAAAATTGACCGACAATATTTGCAAACAATGATCTATCTAGTGACTTGACTGATCCAGTTGACGCTGTCTTAACGAAAGGGATTCAAACTAGAAAAAACAAACCAATATGGTAAATAAAACAACAAAATGTACTCAAAAGAAAATAAAACGAGTATGTACAAAAAAGTAAAAGTATTTACAGAGCACTGAATATTAATCAATAATCAACTTGGCTCGACATAGTGCTTAATATGCGAACAATTAGTATTGTAAGAAAATAATCGCTCATCCATATCCTTTAATAAATATGAGTTTATACCGAGGACAAAGGCAATCTTAAATGGATCTAGCCACAATTTTTGAAATTTGGAAGGTCTTCCTCTTTCAGTGTGAGCAAAATCCTAGAGTAGTACTTTCTCATCAACCTTAAAATCAACAGATTTGGTCTTTTTATTAAAATATTTCTTGACTGTTTGCTGGATTTTCTTTAAATTATATAGAGCATGACTTCTTTGTTATTCTAAAGCAAGTAAGGCATTCATTCCTTGAGAAATATCGGTAGAATTCAACTCTTCATCTTGCAATGCCAATCGTAAAGAGGTAAGTTCTAGTTCAATTGGCATGATAGCCTCTTGACCATACAATAATTGAAATGGGGTGTGGCCTGTACTAGACTTCGTAGTAGTACGATCTTCCCAAAGTGAATAAGTGAGAAGTGTATGCCACTGACAAGGCTTATCCTCTATAATTCTTTTCAGGATTTTGACCAAATTCTTGTTAGTTGACTCATCTTGCCCATTTCCATGAGGATAATAGGTAGAGGAAGTAAAGTGTTTAACACCAAACTTACTAAGAAACTGAGTAAGCTTCACAGAGATAAAATCTGGCCCATTATCTCAAATGATTTCTAGGGGAAGACCAAATCGAGAAAAGATATTAGATTCCATAAAAGAAATAACATGTTCATCTTGAGCATGCCTAAGAGGAACAACTTCAACCCACTTTGTGAAGTAATATGTAGTTGTTAACATAAATACATGAACTACAAAATATGGTGGGTTAATAGGACCAATAAAATCTAAACCCCATTTGGAAAAGGGAAAATCAGGAAGGACGTGTTGTAAGGGCATGGAAGAGAAATGTTCTCTACCAATGAACTTTTGGCATTTATCATAGGCCCTTGTAAATTCATATAAATCTCTAAAAATGGATGGCCAGTAATAACCAGTCTTGAGGATTTTAAAAGCAGTGGATTTGGCAGCAAAATGACCACCAATATGAACAATAGATGCTATTGATCCCTAAATCTCATTTAATATTTTTTGGGCTGCGTTATCATCTATGCATCGTAGCAACAACCCATCAACATACCTTCTAAACAAATAATATCCTAAAATGAGGTACTTAGAAGCTTCAAGAAGAATCATCCTTTGTTGATGAGAATTCAAGTGATCTGGAAACCTTTGAAATTCCAACTAATGAATGAGATCTTTTTACCAGGGATGTTGAGAAAGAGTAAGAATTTGGTTTTCAATATAAAACAATGGTCATAGCGGATTATCTTCATCTTCAAAAAGTTCACTTGGTTCAGGATGCTGATCTAAGTGAAGGGATAAGTCAAGTCCCTTGATCATTTTGGATGTCACGATCATCAAGTCATGCTCATTAATTTTTGCAAGCCAATGTGCAAGATTACCTGAAAGATGTGTTTGTGAAAGTAAAAACTTGACAGCATGCAAAGGGACTTTTACTTGCGTGTGCTTTCCTAGAATAAAATGGAGATTTTTTTCTATACCTTTGACAAGAGAGAAAGCATGCTTCTCAATGTAAGTATATTTGATTTCGTCATCCGATAATCTATGACTCATGTAAGCTACATGTTTTTCATTATTTTGATCATCACTTTGCATAAGAATTGCTGAAATTGCTTCTTTTGTAGCATTTGGATATATAATGAAGTCTCGTTTTGCCAAAAATGGTGTGGAACTGATTTCTTTCTTTATCCTTATGAAATCATTTTCGACATCATATTTCCAAGAGAAAATATGGTCATGATTTAGTATACAATGAATTTGTTTAACCATGACAACAAAATCAGGAGCAAACCTCCAGACAAAATTTATATAGCCCATAAAAGCTTGAATTTCTTTCTTTGATGTAGGGGTAGGGAGATTTAGGATTGCAACAACCCTCTCAATATCTATGCTTATTCCTGAATCAGAAAAAATATGACCGAGAATTTTACCTTGGGTGACACCAAAAATAGAATTCGAAGGATTCAAAGAAATGACAATTTTTCTACATTGCATGAAGACTTTTTGAAGATGATCAAAATGATTTGATCGGGTTTTGGAGTAAAATATTAAATCATCAAGATAAAACTGAATTATCTTACCAATTATATCATCGAAAGCTAATTTCATAGCTCTATGAAAAGTGGCACCTACATTAGACAATCCAAATGACATTTGTTCATAAGAAAGGGTGCCCCAATGGGTTGTAAATGTGGTTTTATATTTATTGACCCTCTTGAACTTAATTTTATTATAACCAGAAAAACCATCAAGTAAGGACATCATTTCAGATCCTGCAACTTGTTGTAATATCATTTCCATGTTAGGAAGTGGAAAGTTGTCTTTTACACTTGCTCTATTTAAAGCACAAAAATCAACACAAAGCCTAATCTACCTTGTTTTCTTTCGGACGAGAACAAGATTCGATCCTTACTTAGAATACTTAACTGGAAATATTATATGAACATTTGTAAGTTTTTCCACTTCTTTTTGGATTGTAGCTTCAAGTGCAGGATTCACAACTCTCTATTTCTTCCTAACTGGCTTTGCCACTTCCTTAATGAGAATGGAATGTTGTATAATATTAGGATCAAAACCATGAAGATCCTCATAAGACTAGGAAAAACATCACAAAATTCTTGGAATAAGTCCATGGGCTTATTTTCTTCATGAGAACATTGTGCACCTATTTTAATAATATTTGGGGATTCAGGGGTTCCAATGTTCATGGGGATGGTATCCCCGTTTTTTTTTTAGACTAAGCCTCTTCTTTATTATTTTCTTTATTGCTTACATCACTCGTCAAGAATGAACTCTCAAGAGGAGTTAAGCCTTTAGGAAGTTTATCATTTTCAAGGGAAATGATTTCTTTAGGCTTGTAAGGTTCATTATGTATGAAGGCACACATACCTTCGTCATCTGGAAAAACTTACCAAGATTCTACGTTATGAGGAAGATGAGGTCGATAAATCTAAGGTAAAAGTTGTCTTATAGGTGAGGCTGCAAAAACAACTAACCTATCAACCATAGAATTGAGTTCTCTTTTAATATGAGTGATGTTGAAAGACAAAATATTTGAGATTAATTCCCAAACAAATTGGGTGTATCTTTTAAGTAACTTGTTGTTGGGATTATATATTTTCCTCACTAAATTCACAACAAGTTCTGAATCACCAAAAATAGCAAGATGACCACAATTGAGATTATAAGTGTTTTCAATGCCTAAAAATAAGGCTTCAATCTCAACAACATTATTCGTACATGCAAATTCTAGTTTGAAGGAAAAATTATGATTTTTTGCTACATGAAAGTTTAATATAATACCCGTGCCATTACCTTCATTTGAACATGCACCGCCAAAGTGAATATTCCACATACTGTCATCATAATTAGTCGGTTCAAGAAACCATTCATCTTCATCATAAAATATTGAATAGACACCCATGTCTTCCTCAACATAATTTACATTAGGTTGAGGAATGCTTTCAATGTAAGGTGAAATCCTTCCTTCCCTTACAATAATAATATTCTTTCCATTCTTAGGGATGGATAAATGTGAACCATATAGTGATATGTAACCACTGGTTAGGGCCTGCCCATATCTACCCAAAATGATTGAATAGTTACTAACATGCATATCAATGACTTGTATATTAAGAGTGGTTCTTATTTCAGGGTAAGCACAAAGTACTAGAGTTATGTATTTGATCTCACCTATGGTAGAATGTTGTTGATTATTATAGGAGAAAATACTCCTTCATTTTCATTGGTACAAGAGAGGCCTAGCTCTTCCATAATAATTTTGGACATAACGCTCTGGCCAGATCCACCATCTATCAGGAAACAATGAGATATTTTATCCATAATTTTTACAGAAATATAAAAAGTTTTTTTTTTTTTTTACAGGGGTTCTAAAATTATTAACACCTATTCTATTTAAATTTGACTCATCTCCATCAGAATTTTAAGTCAAATTAGCTACTATGGAAGTTTTACCTTCCATGAAAATTTTCAGATGTTGTTGTTTCGGGACCGTGACCATATCCAAGAGAGAGGAATCTGCATTGATATTATCTTGTTGATTGAGGATATTATATTTGGAAGGAGGGAAAGGAGTTGACACTCCTTGACTATTCAAAAACCTGTCAACCTGTGGGTTTTCATCTTGGGATGATGAGTTGGGAGAAAAAGTGGTTTAGGAAGAATCAACTTTACTCTTAATAGTGTAAGTTTAATTTCTAGTGTTTATAACCATGACATCATCCCGTGAAGCCCAATCCAAGACAAAAATAGTAGCATCAAGGTTTTTTCCAAAGATTTGGTCTCTAGTGTTTCATTTTACCTCACATGTCATTTCATCGTGATTTTATTTGCAAAAATTGCACCAAGCATGAGACATTATAACCTTGGGTTGGAAGATATTATAATTTGGGTTCCTAAAGGCTGCGTGGGAAGAATATTCAACATGAATGGAAATTCCTCTTTTCTCATAAGAAATCATTCGGTTATGCATGTCTTGCATAAGCTGGAAGACTGTAGACATACCAATTTGTCTTACATAATCTCCTTTGGGGAGACCAGTTCTTTCCAACTGTTCTTCATACTCAAGATAAGTCTGAAGTGTAGATCCAAGATTGTCTATATCCTTTTCTTCCAATATTTGATGATAAGAAGAGGGAAAAGTATTGTAATAATGCATGAATGCAACTTGAATGATTTGATAGTCTCATTGTTGTTTTAGATAATATTACTGTATTCCTTTAATTGATCCGCTAGGATTTTGGTTTGCTCGTACATCGATTTAAACCAGTAGACCAATTCTTCCCATGTGGAAAGGATTTTAGGCGGTAAGTAAAAAAAATCTACGATAACCTTCCCTTCTAGAGAGTTGATGAATAAGCACATACATGTATCATTGTCATTCACCCCTATATTATGGCAAGCATTAGAAAAGGCTACTAAGTGTTCATTAGTAGTAATAGTGTCGTTTCTTGAAAACTTAGGAAAATGATATTTAAACTTTGAAAGGGGGTAAGCAACTGGTGTAAGATTCAGGGGAGAAGATACATGCCATGGGGTGGTGTTAGCATATTCTTCAAATTGAAAAAGACCATATCTTTTAATGAATTTAGTCAGATTAGTTGTAGATTGGACTGGGATTTGATGGCTATAAATGCTACCAATTACAGATGATGTTGAAGGTTGTGAAGAGGATGAACCTCTGGTACTGCTACCATTACCAGAGTATGTCATTTTAAAAGTAAAAAAAGTTATAGGTACAGTAAAACTAGCAGAATCAAATAAAGTCTGTCGCATATTAGTTTGTTGGATTTGTATGATGTACTTTCTCCTCCCTATTTTAGATACATGATAAACTTTAGGGGATAAACCTCTTGTTCTTCGAGAAGCACAAGAGTTGGAGGACATGTGAAAATGACCTAATGAAGAAGTTGATTTCTGAGCAGCCTTTGTCGGGCCTCCCACTATTCACGTATTCCAATATCTCTTGAAATGACCTCCCAAGAATTATGCAATTCATCTTGACTATTAGCAGTTTCTAAAATGATATTAAATACAGTCAAGGAAATGCTAGTTTGATCATCAAGACCATCACCAATATTGGGATGTTTAGTAACAGATACATTCATGGAAACAAACAACCACCTCTTGTCAATAGGGAGAGGAATGAAGTCTCTCCCCCGAGGTTTCATTTTTGTCTAGGCTTTTATCGACTTCCTAGCACCACCTTCTAGCTATCGTGGACTACTAGCTCTTGACTGACCTACCTTTTGGACTAGGCCTTCGCTTTATCAAGTAAGATAAACCACACCACAAAGAGAGAACTTTAGGTTTGGGTTTCTTATTATCTTTATGAAAGACAATAAGAAACCCAAACCTGAAGTTCTCTCTTTGTGGCGTGGTTTCTCTTGCTTGATAAAGCGAAGGGCCCCTATAATATAATAATGGCAATTGATTTATAGTGGAATCAGAAAGTGATTGAACGCACATGACTTCCTACCTTTTGTACCCTATGAATTCGAGTTCGCAGCAGTCCTGGTATTATTTAGATGGATGAAGGGTTGGCTTTATACTATTTTCTTCCCTCAATCTAGCTCGGGTAAGAGATCAATTAAATCCAAAATAAAAATATAAAATGAAGAACTAATTACATAAATAAAGATACAACAACCAAAAAGATATGGAAAAGATCTCCCCGATATGGTTGCCAAATAAATGTTGAGGAAAAGGTATGAGGAACCTCAATCCAACATTTTCTAATCTTACTTGGCTAGGGTAAGATAGTTGGGATTATCACTCGAGGTTTATAGCCTTAGACAAAATTATCAATTGATTCTTAAGTAATAAGTACAAGGAACCAATGCTATCTTTTTTTTTTTTAATAATTAAACTATGCAAAAGAAAAAAGTAATATATATATATACACCGTGTTGAGAATTAAAGAACAAATTAAATGAAAATCTCAAAGTAATATTAGATTTACACATGTGAGATCAAAATCAACAAAGCGATTTTATTAATTTCACTCCAAGTTACAATCATAACCTTCTTTTCAAACCTTTGTGAGGGTAAGGACCAAGATCAAATTTAGATATCTTTGATGGGAACCATACAAAAAGAATCTGACAACAAGTGAAGACCGAGACTATAAATCTGGATCACCTTAGCCATGAAAGTATCATCTACCGACTCTGCAAAATATTCCTTATCAATAATGAAAACTAATTCATGAACATATCAGAATACACAAACTACCAAGACAAATGATCAACCTTTCTAGAATAAGTTGTTGAATAATATATCCCAATATTTGAATCTTGTTATCTTCAATAAGACCCTTCTATCAACAAAAATGTTATGACTCTATGGTAACTCAGAATGAATGAAGTCCATTGGATGTAGCTTGGGTGGTTGGGAGGAATGGTTGTTACCCTCCCCACCTAGGCTCAATACCTTGTAAGTAACATGTGATGCCCTTAATTGGTCTATATGATGCTCTTGTTGTTGAGCCCCAAATATTCTGAAAATGGTCAGCCTCCCCATGTTCTCTCGTGGATTTCAGGGGGGTTTTCCGTGGATGTAGCAAGTACTGGTCTTCGGTGCCATGAACCACATGTTAAAAAAAAAAAAACTCAGAATGAATGAAAGTAATGAATCTCACAAGTTTAAGAGGAGACCTTTATCATAAATTCTTTCCTTTTTCTCTCCTCTTTTGTCCCTTCCTTTGATTATATTTTATTTTCCTTAAAATAAGTTGTTGGATTACTGAGAAGGGGGGTGAATCAGTAATGAGAATTTTTTTAGTTTTTACCACAGTATATTCTTCAACAATATTTACCAGTTTATCATGAGCATTCAATATAGAATCTGTAGTATAATCATAACAACATCAGATCAAAATAGATACACATTAAACCATAATTTATGTGGAAACCCAAACAGGAGAAAACCACATAATGTTTTTCTTATATGTCAAAAGAATACATTCATTGGAAGCACCAAATTCCTGATTCTCCAACTATAATTGGAAGGAGGATCCAACCCCCTATTCTCAGGCTCCAACCTGAAGGAAGCTACAACTCCCTGAATGCTCCGGCTCCAAGCAGAAGGAGGCTACAACCCCCTAAGTTCTCCAGCTCTGACTGAAAGGTGGCTACAACCACCTATCCTTGCCCTGTTCTACCACAATGAAATATGAGTGTAGACAAACTGTGACTACCACAATCATTTCCACTGCACTATCATTTTCCTTGTCACTGTCACTGCCACTGTCACACCAACCTATAACCTGTCAACCTATCATTGTATCCAATCATTGTGCATGTACCATACCATGCATCAACTGTGTACCAACAAGTGAAATATTACCTGCATCAATAATAAACCATAACATAAACCATGAAGACAACTTGTACCATATACCATAACATCAATCATGTATGTACCTGTACCATATCATAAATGAAGTATCTCAAAGAACCAATGCATGTAACTCATGCATATGCTGCCATACAACATGAAATCAAGGATATGAACTATAAAAACCCTTTCATATATTGAACCAGATACAAGAGTTCTCCTCACTCAGCCAAGCAACCAAGATATACCATATCCAAATACCAAACCAACCATACCAAGTATGCCTAAAAAATACACCATATCATGAAAAAAGGTAACCATCAAAACAATTATACAACCATTCCAATACCTTTGTAGGTGACCTGCAACTCTAAGATGCTGACCTATAAACTTCCTTTAGAATTCAGAGACCTGGTACCAACATTTACTCAATCATTCATGAGCCTTTTTACAAATACACGACTTTCTCTTCTACCGCCCACGTATATAGACACTTTTCTCCATTGTATCTCATGTACATACACTCCCTTTTTGACCTGTAATATGCATATACCTAAGAAAATAGGGTTTGTTGCAACTCCAAAATTTTTGCCTTCAACCTTCCTTTGCTACCTCAAAAAATGTCGTCACAAACTTAGCAAAAATATCACTAGTTCACAAGATATATAAACAATGAATATGTGTGTGAGTGTACTTATGAATGACTCCTTCATGTATATTTATACCTGTGATAGGTAACTCCTCTGCTTAATTTAGGGATTCTATATTTTTCTTGTTACAACAACTTTACCCTTTCATTAAAGACTTGTAACCAACTACGAGCTTCTTGACCACTTCTTTGGGGCTTACAACTTCACAAAGTCATATCTCCCT
The DNA here is from genome assembly GCA_009831015.1 of Picea engelmannii. Classification (NCBI taxonomy): domain Eukaryota; kingdom Viridiplantae; phylum Streptophyta; class Pinopsida; order Pinales; family Pinaceae; genus Picea; species Picea engelmannii. The sequence goes on along the minus strand of ML790726.1, from coordinate 324,523 downwards.
AACCGTGAGGAACTACGTGGCATTCCACATATCATCCAAAATGGCACAATGAGTAATATCCATCTATGAGGGTCTTTCCTACATTTACTATATCCTTCATGTCCATGTTTCTCATTAAACTTCGGGTACAAAAACCACACCGTCGAGGATTCTTCAAGGGTTGAAATCAATGACAACCAAACCATCAACAATCTCCCCCTTTGGAATTGATGGAAATAATTAGGCATAAAAATACTTATTCCCATACCTCCCCCTATGACCATCCCTCCTCCTATATACATGATCTTCCCCCAGCCTACATGATCCTCTGTGTGTGTAGAAAGATGCTCCACTTGTACTTCTTCTATCATCAATGAAACCTGTCCAATATGCATCTGTGTAGGTGACAAGATATATATCCTTCCCTTTTGGATACCATAATCCAAACTCTTTGGTAACTTTGAGGTATCTGGATATCGTCTTTACTGCCATAAAATGTGATTCCTTTGGTGTTGCTTGAAACCTTACAACTTGTCCAACTTCTTGTATCACATTCGGTCCAGAGGATGTTACATAGAGTAAGATGCCAATCATCAATCTGCACTGTCTCTGATATGCTTCCTTAGAATCATCATCCTTACTCAACTTACAACTGGTCTGCATAGGAGTATTGACTGATTTTCAATTTGTCATTCCAAACTTCTTAAACATTTATCTGACATACTTGGTCTGAGAGATAAATATAGCTTTGTTGCTCTGACATATTTGGAGACCTAAAAAGAAAGACAACTCTCCAAGTAAATACATTTTGAATTCATTCTGCATGTCTTTGGAAAATTTCTGACTCAACTTTTCATCATCACTTCCGAAGATAATGTAATCAACATAAACTTCAATTATCATGATACTATATTGATTTACCTTTATGTATAGATTGATGTCTGCATTTCCTTTCTTGAACCCTTGTTGTTGTAGGTATATGTCCACTCTTGAATACCACACTCTCGGGGCCTGCCTGAGTCCATATTACACTTTCTTTAGCTTGTAAACATAATATTCCTTTTTTGATAACATAAACCCTTCAGGTTGTTCGATGTAGACTTCTTCTTCTAATTCACCATTTAGAAAGGGCGAATTTACATCCATCTGATAGACCTTGATTCTCTTTGAACAAGCACATGATAATATCAATTTGATTGCTTCCATCCTGGAAAATGGAGAAAAATTTTATTCAAAATCTATACCTTCAACTTGAGAGTATTCATTGCATACTAATCTTGCTTTGTTCCTGGTAACTTATCCATCCTTGTTCAACTTGTTTCGGAAGACCCACTTTGTACCAATGATGTTCTTGTTCTTTGGCCTTAGAACTAGTTCCCATGTGTCATTATTCTCTATCCAATCTAAGTTTTCATCCATATCTTTGATCCAGTGTTCAAACTTGCTAGCTTCTTCAAAACTACTCAACTCAATAGTAGATAGTAGTTCTAGGTGTTGTTGTTCTGGTGAGTGGATTCTTCTTCTGATTTCAAATCCTGCATCTTTGTTTCCAATGATCTGTTCTGATGGATGATTTTTCTACACTTGTCTACTAGGTGTCTTTGGAGGTGCTTGAAGATCCCGTTGTTCTTGCTCTACTTTTTGCTGCTCTTCTTCTTCATCTACCTCTTCTTCCTTCAAATCTTCTTCGTTATCTCATTCCACTAAATCTTTGCTACTTTATTTTATCTTTCATCAGTCTGCCTCATCAATCGTCACATTGATTCTTTCTACTATTCTGTTGAGTCTTATATTGAAGCATTTGTATTCTTTCCTTTTTCTCGAGTACTGAACCAATATGCCTTTATCAACTCGAGAATCAAAATTTCCAATTTTTCCATCTTCTCTTTTGATGTAGCATTTTCTTCTAAATAACCTGAAGTGCTTCACACTTGTCGATCTTCCTTTCCAAAGCTCGTATGGGGTCTTATCACTGTTATTTCTGAGCATCCCTCCGTTCTAAATGTGAAATTTTGTATGCACTTCTTGTACCCAAAAGACATATGTCAACTTGGAATCCATTAACATGGTTCTAGCCATTTCCTGTACTTTTCTGTTCTTTCTTTCGAAAACTCCATTTTGCTGAGGTGTCCTGGCTACTGAGAATTGCCTCTTTATCCCATGCTCTCTGCAGAATTCCATGAAGTCCTTTGATATAAATTCTCCTCCATTGTCTGATCTCAAGCACTTGATTTTCAACTCTGTCTCATTTTTAACCATATCTTTGTATGTATTGAAGTTTTCAAATGCCTCTGAATTCTTCTTGAGAAAGAAAAATGTTGTCATTCTTGTGTAGTCATCAACCAATATCATGAATTACTATTCACCTTTCAACCCCTTTGTTCTTGTCGGTCCAAGTAGATCAATATGTACAATCTCCAGTGGTTTTGTTGTGGAATACTCCTTTGATTTGAACTTGGTATTGGTTTGTTTTCCCTGTAGACAATGTTTGCATAGAATATTTGTTAGCTTTGAGAACTCAAACATTTCTCTTATTGCTTCCGTCTTGTTGACTTTGAAAATATTATCAAATTTTATGTGACCCATTCTTTTGTGCCATAGCCAACTTTCATCGTCCTTTCCTAAGAAACATCTTTCCTTTCTGATTTCATTTAGAACATATATGTTGCTTGGAGTTCTTATAGCTGTAGCCACCAAATTGCCTGATTCTGATTTCCTTCTCTCACACTTCTTTGATTCAAACATAAGTCTGTGTCCTTGATCACACATTTTATTTACACTTAGCAAATTGTGTTGCATGTCTTCGACCAATAATTTTTTTTCTGTCATGGCATGCTTACTTTTGAGCTTGACTGTGGCTTTTCCAATAATTTTGGCTGAGTTGTCATTTCCAAATGAAACTGATCCATCTCTTTCCTTCTTCAATGTCAGAAACCTGTCTTTATCGCCTGTCAGATGCTTTGAGCATCCACTGTCAACATACCATCCATGTTTCTTGTGTTGATCTTGTAGAGAAAGGTTGCATTCTTTAGTGTTGAATTGATCTTTCTTTCTTATCCATATCCTTTGTGGTTCCTGCTTATGACTGTTGATATTCAACTTTGGTTCCCTTGGAGGAATAATGAGTATGTAATCTTTAGCCATATGTCCAAAGTTGTTTCACCTACAACATTCTACCTCATCACTCAATGATCCAAATCTTTTGTAGCTTCTATTCTTTGCTTCATGAGATGTTTTTGGATAACTATCTCTTGTATAGCCTTCATCATTGCTTTTGTTCTTGGTATTGGATCTACAATTCATATCTTTGTGCCCATAAATATTACATGAATAACATGAACCAAGAAAAATAGTTCGATACCTGGGAGTGGAATAACTTCTGAATGGTGCTACTCTTTTGAATCCTTCTTCTTCTTGAGGTCTTTCTATAGCTGGTCGATGTTGATACCGACTTATGAATATTCTAGGTGGTGCAATGTCTCTATAATCTTGTTCTTGAGTCTTCCATATCATTTCTCTATCTGCGTCTGGTTGTATCCTAATCCAAATCTCTCATATTAATGTCTTTGACCATTAATGATATTATCCAATATCCTGGAGTTGTTTCTTTCCGTGTCCTTGTTTTGAAGATCTTTTCGTAGAGTGACTATCTCTGATTCTAACCCTTCAATGATCTTGTCCATTTCATCTAACTATCCTTTGAGTGCTTCTTCACTTTTTTTTTCTTCTTCTACCTGGATTTTTAGCTTCGTGATCATCTGCTTGACTGGTTTGGAGTTGGAATTATGAGATTTTTCTTTCTTCTTTAGTTCTTCCCGGAGTGACTTGTTTTTATTATTTTCCCTCTTTAGTGGTTCTATGGAACTCATCAATTCTTTTCTGTAATCAACTTCTACCTCTTCGCATTCTTCTTATGACCCTTCTTCGTCAGATTCTTCTACTCTCATAAAAAGTACTCTCTATATATCACCTTTGTTGTCTTAATCTTCGTCTGATGAACTGTTTTCCTTGGTGCAAAGACTTTTCTTGAAAAAAATATTTTTGATTCTTCTACCCTTTTGGATTTTATTTTTTTGTTTATAGTCATCTTCTTCATTACTTTCCTTATTCTTATAGGGACGTTTATTATCAAAGTGACCAACACCATCACAATTAAAACATTTCAATGGAAGCATACCTTTGTATTTGTCGGTTCCTCTTTTTATCTTTCCTACAAAGTTTTACACCTCTTCATCTTCCTCTAAATCATCGCTGCAACTACATTCTCACTTTGGATTTTGTTTATCTTTCTTCTTTGTCTTCTTGGATGCCTTTAATGATAATTACTTCGTGACTGGATTTTCTTGCTCTATCCTCATCTCATAAGCTGTGAGTATCCCATGCAACTCATTCATGATCATTGTAGCTAGGTCCACTCTTTCTTCTAGAGGTGGAATTTTTGAATCAAATCTCATTAGTAGAGATCTTGATGCCTTTTTAACAATGACCTATTCCTTTATCTCGTCTCCCAAACCTTTGATGCTTTTTACTATTTCATCAACTCTTAGAAAGTAAGCTGCTATGTTTTCATTTTCATTCATCTTCAATTGTTCGAACTTGGCTCTAAAAATACAAAGTTTATCTTCCTTAACTTTCTCATCTCCTTCGTAGATAAACTTCAGTTTGTCCCACATTTCTTTTGTGTATTCACATTTCATAATATTGGTATGTATTGATAGATTCAAACCATTCTCGATAGCATTTCTATCTCTTGAATAATTTTCTTCAAGTTTCTTTCCATCTCTATTCGTTGGGAGAGTGGCTGGTGCTTTGTATCCATCTACCACTGATTGCCAAACATCAAATCCTTATGTTTGTATATATGTCTTCATTATTCTGCTCTAGAAGACATAGTTCTCGCCATCAAAATGTGTTACCCCAATCTTAGCTTAATCCATGATCTCCTTCCAGTGGTTAGACGTCTTCTTGAAGGACCCTCTCTGATACCAATTGTTGGATAATTGAGAGGGGGAGTGAATCAGTAATGAACATTTTTATCTCTTTTTACCATAGTATATTCTTTAACAATATTAACCAATTTATCATGAGCATTCAATATATAATTACGCCGAAAGGCGTACACCTATTGACAATGGGCACATTTAATAGGTTTTTAGTGCTTAATCATGTTTGTATGGACAAGATTAAATATTGATGGAATATTCTTAGTCGTCCCAATAAATCAATGGTTGTGATTTCAACCACTAACTTCCTCACTATTATA
>ML790726.1:306790-318970 GCA_009831015.1 Picea engelmannii | reverse complement strand
CTGTGCTAGTCAGTAGTATAATCATAAAAAACATCACATCAAAATAGATACACAGTACACTAGAATTTACGTGGAAACCCAAATGGGAGAAAATCATAGAATACTTTTCTTATATGTCAAAATAATACATTCATTGGAAGCACCAAATTCCTGATTCTCCAGCTACAAATGGAAGGCGTCTCAAACCCCCTATTCTCACGCTTCAACTTAAAGGAAGCTACAACTCCCTAGATTCTTTGGCTCCAACCAGAAGGAGGCTACAACCTCTCGATTTCTTTGGCTCCAACCACCTATCCTTGCCTCGTCCCATCGCCCTAAAATATAAGTGTAGACCAACTGTCACTACCACAATCACCAATAATCAACTAGTGTGATCAATTTCAGGCCTCAAAATATAACTCTGTACCTTTTCCTATTGACTTTTTGGGACTCCAATTCATTAATCAACTGTATTAACAACATTATGAAATTCCTCCTTATAAGTTCTTGTAAGACCATATCCAAACTCTTAAAATTTATCCATTTAAAATTTGTTTTACTGAAATATTTTATCCACGACATTCATCACAACAACATAATGAATCTAATCAAACATCAACCCAATAGGGAACAAGCTAATTTTGATAGAATTATTCGAACTAATTCTCATCTTTGTTTACATATTGATTGTTTAAACAATGTCAAAAATTGGGTGTCTTCTAACTATTTATAAACAGTGAGATTTACAACCAATATTCCAACCAATAATATGTTGATGAACTACACACATGTTGTAGTATTATAACATTCCCAACAACATTTCCAACCTTGTTTTGTGCATAAGATTACTTGAAAAACTGAATACCAACAAGCATGCATGAGTATTGAAGACAAAGTCAAGAAAAATGAATGTAGGGTTTGATAATAACTCAAATATTATCCCCGAATCCAAAAATAGAGCAAGTCGAGATAGAAAAGCAAGTCAAAACCCAGTTTTGAATTCAATTAAAACCATCAAACCACAACCCATTATCTACAAGTGGACATAAACTCATAACAACAAGATGTATGCCAAATCGAAACCCATTCAAAACCCATCTATATGCCCCCCCCGCCAGAAAAATAATTTTTCATAATCTAGTCATTTGTTTGCATGCTGCATTTATTTCTTAGAGAAAAAAGAGTGAAATCAACTTAATATAGTTTCTCTAAAGGGTCCCACCTATTTTTATTATAGTATAGTAATAGAATAAATATAGTGCATTGCAATCTTTTGCATGCAAGATTCTTATTGCGCATTTTTGCATCAACAACAGGTGCATGGGGACCTTAAGTCCCTCCTTTAGATCCCACCACAACATCCTTCAATGACTGAATCGTGGAAGATTATATGACTTATACATAGTAGGAAAAACACTAGGACTACCATTTTTTCTCCCTCCTCCCAAGGGGTTACTAGTTATATGAGAAGGACTTACCTCATTGTTTATATCTAGTCTCATTGCTTGTCCTTTATTGCCTTGATCATTCTCCAAAAACCCTTCTCGTTCATCATTTCCTCCCTTCTCCTCCTATATCCCCCCACACCCACACACACATATTTTCTCCAAAGAAAAAACTTATATTTGATTTTTTAAAGCCAAATCCAAAATATATATTGACATGTTGATACAACTCACAAAAGAAGTAGTTGGTACTTCACTGTTCAATTATTTTAGCACTTATTATAGTAATATAATATCTATAAAACCATAAGGGTTACATGAACTCATTACCATGCAAAAAAAACTTAGACAATCCCGAAATTCAAGACCTGCTCAATCATTGAACAACACACACACATACACACACAACCAATGAAGAAATTCTTGTAATTTTATTCATAAGAACATAATTAAATTTGTTAGATGTTGTAAAGATTTCTTTTTTTCTCCTCATGTGGCCTATAAAAATATGAGACATGTAATATTCCCCTTACATAGAAAAGATATAATTGAATACAATATGACCTTTACCTTTTTCCCGAAAAAACCATTTTCTCCCAGAATTTCTAGTATTACATCCCTTTTTATCAAGACAAAGGTATCAAATACCAATCCCGACATATTTCCTCCATCAACCATGAGATAAAATTAGAAAGTAACACAAAAATTTATGTGTCTGTGTGTATGTAAATTTACATCTGAGGATCATGTATGTATTTATATTTTTTCCCTTGTTGATCCTCTATCCAACTCTAGCCTTACTTTTGATAATCCATTTGATGTCTTATTCATGTCCCTATAGATATGTGAAAATGATATATGAGTGAAGGTTGATGGTAAAGGACATACATCGATAAATAAAGGCCATAGAGTGAAAATTATTAGGTCTGACTCTCATCTCATCCATTGAATTACAAGAAGTGAACCCCCGAAAAAAGTATATGAGTTACTCCTTGTTCCTAGGCCATCATCAAGATGAATTTAAGCACCAACAATTCACAAAAAATATTCGTTTCTTGACCAACTCCATATTTCAAAAATATTCTATGGGTCATATAGATGAAGTATCATTCCTGCCCAACCCCTAGGAGGGTTCCCATGAGAACACCACCAAAGTATGCTCGTGGAAATATCTATTAATTTCTTCTTCAATTAACTGTCTGATAGATTGTTTGTCCCGAATATATGGAAAGGTAGAAAGTATATTTAGGCCTTGAACGAGAAATTTCAAAGGTAAAGTATCTTTATCCTCAAACAATTTTGAGTTTTTTTCCAACCACACTCCTCAAGCAATATTTAACGGGAGAGTTGTATACCTTCTAGTTTCCCTGTTTGTGCACTAGGTCTTGAGAGCCTCCTTAATGGAATTCACATCCCATACATTCTTTAAACATGTTATTCCTTCCACTTCATTCCATCACTGCTTTGTATATGGGAAATAAATGATAATATGTGAGTTTGTTTCTTCTTCTTGTTTGCATAGGGAAGACCATCTAGGACCCACAATATTCCTCTTCTACAATAGATTTTTGTTGTTCAATAGAAATCACATGAATATTTTGGATTCTCTCTCTCTCTCTCTCTCTCTCTCTCTCTCTCTCTCTNTATATATATATATATATATATATATATATATATATATATATATATATATATATATATATATATATATATATATATATATATATATACAACCTGAGTGGGCCTAATGGTTAATAACATGTGTTTCCTTCTAAGAGGTCACAAGTTCAAATCCAGAGGGGGGTAGGGTATGTATACCTCCATAGAATTTACCAGTAAAATCGCTGGGCAGAGGAGGTCTCATACACCAATTTGGTGTCTAACTTGGCCATGACCTTAAAAATAAATTATATATATATATATATATATTACAACACAATTTTATAAGGTTAAATCCATATGAATATTAAGAAATCACTTTGGCCATATTTAACATAATATTTTTCTATTTAAAAAAATATAAAGGAAAATATCTCACCTTTTATTAAATTTATATAATAAAGTTATTAAATTTATATAATAAAGTGTATATAGAAGCTTATATGGTTTTTAATCATATCATTAATTTTCTAAAAAAAAAAGTATTTCAAATCATTTTAATTTAATAATTAATATTAATGTTTTTTGAAGCTAATATTATTTAAACTTTATAATGAGTAATCTAATATTTCTATTGTCAACCTTCGTAGCTCACAAAAATTAGAAAATGATGGGAAAAAAAATCTAGAAAGTGATTTTACACTTCGAATAATATGGCGTATCCCACATTTTAAAAAGTTAATTATTTCAATATAGCTTCATAAACAAAACTTAAATTTATTTAGTGATGGATTGATAAAAGTTCAATTATATAGACATGTTATCGCACGATCTATAGATTGGGTAAATCCCAACCCAATCCATGGAAGTGTAACAACTATGGGAGCACCTACCCAATGCCACCTTAGATAGATACTCCCCTTGTTTTAGTGATGATGAAATCACCACAAGGGGGGGAATCTTGATGACCCTAAGGGGATTGAGATGGAAAGTGAGATGATGATGAGTGAGTCCCCTATAGGTCAATCATGGAGATGAAGAGTGGCTTCGAAAAGAGTCTTGTGAAGGAGGAGAAGGTTTCCAAGTGTTTTGTACCTACAAAACAATGTTAGCCCTACCTGGAACAACACAAATGATCATAAACTGAGCCTTAAATCAATGGGGAATCAACAAGATAAGCTTGCTGTCCCAAATTGCAGTAGTATGGAAATGTATAGATCAATAAACAAATTTGTTACTAGCTGCAAAATCAACCATCCAAAACATCAAATAATTATTGGGTAATCAAGCCCTAAACATGTAGAAAATATATCAATATTTAGACACAAGTTTTGATGGTTAATTAGGGATGCTAAATGTCGTTATCAACAATATATTATGGCATAATTGTGGTTGTAGAAAACTTTCGCTATAACATCAATTTCTAGCCACTGAAATTCACAAGAAGAGCACTTAAACGAAAGCCCTTAACAAGAAGAATAATTAGTACTATTTACTTGAAATTTTCAGCGGTAGAAAGAGTAACAAAAGATGATGAAAGAGAGTTTGCAACAACCCTCATGGCTGTATAAATTAGTTTATAATAGAAAGAGAATCACTTGTCTAAAGAAGATGCCTTAGAGGCTCAAGCAAGCTTATAACATGAAGAACAACTTCCAATTTAGATAATTGCAAAATCTCTATTTTTCACATATACCAAATGCAATGATTTTAGATCTCCAATGAAAAATAGATTAGTGTCGTATCATTTGGGTTCTGGGGTCTCTTGTTGTAGGGACTAGTTGTGTTACCTCCCTAGGGGTGTAAGCCTTTTTACTCCCTAGGGCAAACAAAACTAGCAAGGTAAATCTAGGAGGGTGTAAGCCTTTTTACTCCTCCTAGAAACCTTTGCAAGTTAACTTATCCAAGACAAAAGTGATATATCTTAGTGGAGGGTGTATGAATTTATACTCCTCCAAGGATTTAGACAAGAATAACCATGGAACAAGAAGAAAATCCAACAATATGCAAAAATTTCCTTACCAATTCCAATATATAGCAAGATAAACCCTCTTCTACCAAGAATATTCCACATCAAAGCAAGAACAAGCATCTGAGAGAGATAGCGCACCACTTCTTCCACAAGAGACAAGTACTAGCATCCAAAATAGCATAAGAGAGAGAAAGTGTGATTTTCCCAAGAGGGGCGAAAATTTCAGCCAAACTTTATGTAATTCCCAAGTGTGTTGTATGTCAAATGAAAGTGACAATGTCACCTTTTATACATGGCCTTGTAAAAAACAATTTGTCCACTTAACTTAGGGTAAAACACAAATTAGGGTGGCCGACCTCCTCATTTTCCCCTTCACAAATTATAATTTAATTTTACAAAATAAGCAAGCCCTAAAAGATGATGTCACACCCTCTAGGGGTAACATTTTGGCATAGTGAGCAAGTCGTTAAGCTATTTGAGGGAAATGTTGGGCTTCCAAAGGCCAATTCTTCAAGGTGCAAGGGTCTTCCTCCATAAAAAAATTCCAAGTCATCATCAGATCATCCATCATCATCAAACCCTACCTTTCCATGTGCTATATCATGCCCCATAGGAGAAGGATAAGGCATCCAAAGTCAAATGTTGGGGCTAGTAAGCTAGCGAGTCACCTCCTAGGAATACTCAAGTGCCTCCACAGGCAACGTCCCTCATCCAAGTTTTCTAGAGGAGAGGGGGCATATCATCCAACCTATGGGATTCCTTCCCTAAGTGAAGGTCCAAGTGACCTTGTGCCTCCACGATCAAGCTTTCAATTGTCAAGGAGTTGCAAAGACAAGCAAGTACACCCTCCAAGGGTCCACAAGTCACAATATCATGTCAAGTAAGCCATATCCAATAAAAGAACCACCTGAACATGTGCATCAAATCCTCCCTTTTCAAAATAAACATATGCTCAAAGACATTATACAATTAACCAAATTTAGATATGGGAGGGGTGTCATAGTGCCCTATTGGGTGGACCATTTCCTAGGTCAAGGAGTGTTTCCCAAGTGGAATCCCTTCTAAGTCATGTAGTGGGTATGAGGTGGATGGGGTTAGACTTCTAAGAATCAGGCTTCATGACATACAATGACTCACATTGTCTCATTTAAGGCTGCCTTTGTAGAGGATACGTTTCCCTTTGTCCGTGATGCAACAATTTTCCAAGCCCATTTGCCATTAATTTACTAGAGTGTTTCCAGGTTGAAGAAGATATGGGGGCACCGAACTAAGAAAGAAAAATAGATCCCAAATATGCTCTACCCTGGTCACAATGCTTCCCCAAGTTAACGAATACAATATGGGGTACTAAACTAAATAATAATAAAAAATCCCACACACGCTCTATCTTGGTTGGCATGATTGATTAATTAGTTATTTTTAGAGGTCTCTTATTTTTTTCGAGAAACATTTCATTGTTGTTGGGATCCTTGGGAAAGCATATGGAAGGTTTATGATTGGATTTTATCTTTTTCTAGCTATAAGCCTCTGGTCCTCTAGCCCCTTCTTCCCATGAAATGAGGTACAAGTCCTTCTTGGGTCAATGTGGCTCGAAAACCCAAAATATGAGGATACGAAAGGGAAGAAACATGAAAAGTGACAAGTATGTGTTGGAGTGATATGATGACTTTTCAAGGAGACCCCCTGGTAGCAACCCTTTCCCTAAGGGTGGCCACTTACTAGGAAACCATGACACTCACCAAGGTGAAATAGGGAAAAAAAAATAATTTCCAAGAAAAAAATTTCAAAATCAGGAAAGAACTCTTTGCAACATGTTCAAATGCTTGAGTTATTAGAATGACACTTACCACAATATTAGACTTGTTACCTCATGGAACAAGACATGTTGTCCTCTGCAATCCAAGGTAGGTGTAGTGGATGTTGCTGCCATTGATCAGATGATGATGTATGATGAATGAAGGACTCTACATGATGGAATACCTCTCAGTACTCCATGTCTACAACCTAAGGGCCTTGCGACATCATCTCCTTAGTTATCCTTAGAAGTGGGGGATAAAATGTAGCTCCTACTTGAGACATGTGTTTGTCGTAGAGTGCATGAGAAACTCAACATTATATGGTAAGACTTGTGCCTACACACACTGAAAAGAGAAAACTGTGGATATCTAGGGTGGCTCACTCACCCTTTGTCCATATAATAAAAAATTCAAAATTTCAACTAATCTTTAAAAGAAAATTTTGCATTTTGTTTCAAAATTTTCTAAACTAACATGCAATATGATAAAGGAAAATGATGTAAAGAAATTATACAATAATGCAAGTAGAGAAAACTGAAAAATTATATATGACATGAAAACATCAGTAGATACAATTAAAATATCATGAACAAGCAAATGTAAATGCAAGTGAAAACAAAAGACCTACCTACTTACCTGGGGCCTAGGCCCTGAAAATATTCAGGTTCCTTGCATGTAGGGTCAGAGAAGAGACCCATCAATTGGTAATAAAATATTTATACCATCCATGGCATACAAGTAGTAGCTTCCCTTATCATACTTCTTCTTGATGAAGAAAGGGCCAAGCCATAATACATCATTCCTCTGATCATACTTGGGCTCACCCATCTTCTTGTCCCACATGATTGCAAGGCTCCCTTCACCAAAGTTAATTTAAGGTATGTTTTCAATGTAAGGCCATGAAGGTGGTTTTGTCTTGACCATATCTTTGATAGCTTGTTCTCGCTCTTTATCTTTCATAGCTTCATATTTCTTTAGTATTTTGATGGATCCTGGTTCTTTTCCTTGTAATGTTGCAAACTTTTCTTTGTATTTGTCTGTCCTCGGAAGCAAGATATTTATGAAATATTCCTATGAAAAAGGTAAATATCATGGATCATACTCAATGATCTGTCAATGCACATCAAACTCACATTCATTGTGATAATCAGGGTGGTCCAAGTCCATCACATACTTCTTAACTGCTTGTTGGCTACATATAATCTCAAAGGTGCCATCCCCCATGGGAATATGTGCATGAGTAAGATCCATGCTAAGGAAACATCCCATGGCACCAACCCAACTTCTTGACAAAATCAAGCCCCAAGAGTCTAAAACATCAATCACCACTATGTTCATAATAAGGATGATATGAGGGAAATCATGCAAATACACCTCTGTATCTTCTATGAGACCATATACTTTCACCTTCTTTGAATAAATTCCGCATACATTTCCATATGGGCAGGTTATCTTCAAAATGATTCGTTCCATGAACTTCAAAGACATCATATTTTCTAAGGCACTAGAATCCAACATACAATTATTCAATCGGAGACCATTCACACTTAATGAAAGATAGAAATGAGGGTTTTAATGTTTTTGTTTCCCATGATACACGGTGTTTAGAATTACAGGAGGATATTCTACCTCATCTGGTACCTTCAACACCTTTAGAACTTATCTTCTTATAGATTGGATCTTGCACATATCAACTACATGCACTGGCATATTCACCTTTCCCATCATGGCTGACAGATCTATATTTAATTTAATTTCTTCATTGGTTGGCATGTGTTTTGGGAGTAGGTTGTACATTGGTGGTGGAGGAGGTGGAGGAACTTATTTTATTGGCTGAGGTCAATACTATTTCTCTTGCTGTGGAGGCAATGTAGTTGATGGTGGAGGATCTGGAACTCTATTTCTTCTTGCATATGCCATAATTTCTTTCTTCCCTAACTCATTTTTGGTATTCTCATCTAATTGATTTAATGCTCTGAGTCGCCCCTTCCCGACACCTTTTTTTTTTATTTATCCAAGTTTTTCTAGTGCAATATCTACATACTCATCATCTTGAAAAGAAAATATTGTATCAATGAATTTCATGTGATTTTCAAAACCTATACCTTCTTCCTATGTTCATATTGGGAATTCATCTTCTGAGTGTGCTTCATTACAAGGAAAGCACCACTGAATTCCTTTTGTACTGAACACCCCAACTGGATTCAGAGTATCGAGAGTCTTTTCCTCCTATTGAGGTCTTGTTTTACAACCTTGGTTTGTTTGTCTAAAAACTTGAGGTCATGGAGCAGACTGATTTCTTTCCAATGTGGTCAACCTATTTAGAATCTAATTTTGACTTTGGACAAACTGAGTGTTCATTTGATCACACTTCTGAGCCAAGAGAGTGATTTGATCTAGGGAAATTCTCATTGTAGTCTTTGTCTTCACTTCCACCATAGCAAGGAGAAACTGAAAGGGCTCAATCCTTGAGCTGTTGAGATTTTCCTCGATCTGTGTATTGTATTAGTTGTCCTTTTCTAAAGTATCAAGTGCTTTATCCTTGAGGATAAAAGAAAACTGTCCTTCAAATGCATTAATGTAGAGAACATAAATGAGTGCTGGTGGTGGACATAGGTCAGTGGGAATTTGATCATACAATTTGTCAAATATGGTATCAAACTCCTTCACTATTTCATTTTCCTTTTTCTTGATTTGATTGAACTGTTCCAATAACATTCCACTGTCTTTCTTTGTTGACCATATGATTGTAAGCAATTCAACGAAATCATCGTAAGATGCTAGATGATTATCGGGTAGTCCTCTTAACCACCTCTAGGAATCTTCATCAAGAGACATGGCTAATAGCCTCATCACAACATCTTCATGTTCCACACCTTCATTTAGCAAGGACAAACCCACCATGTATAGGTGTTCTTTTGGCGTAACCACATTGTTTCTAGTGAATTTTGGAAACCATTTATGAGTCTCCTTGGGCATGGTATTGGGGTACCCGGCCATGGAGGCCAAGTTCAACGGTTTGAAAAGGGTTTTATACCAAGAGTGAGTCATTATGTTGAGGGGAAGACAACCTTTGAAAAAGGTTTTAACGATAGCAGAATTGTGAGAAGGCCTTCTTGGGTAAACATTAGAAGGTTTGAACCTTCCCGGGGGGAAATATGGTGGGTTCTGGGATGGTGGAGTCACCAGATGATATTTATGGAAGGCTCATCAAGAATGGAAAGAGAACTAAGAAATCTATGGGTAAAGGATTTGGGATCAAATCTTTCCAAAGTGTTTTTAGGGATAGAGAGAGGATTAGAAATCCTCCCCAACAATGATACCAAAATGTTATCACACAATTTGTATATTGGGAAAATCCCAACCCAATCCATAGAAGTGTGAAAACTATGGGAGCACGTACCCACTGTCACCTTAGATAGATACTCCCCTCACTTTAGTGACAATGAAATCACCACAAGGGGGGAATTCGGGTGACCCTATGGGAATTGAGATGGAAAATGAGATGATGATGAGTTATTACCCTATAGGCCAAGCTTGTAGATGAAGAGTGGATTGGAAAAGAGTCTTGTGAAGGAGGACAAAGTTTCCAAGTGTTTTGTACCTGCAAAACAATGTTATCCCTTCCCGAACAAGACGAATGATCATAAACAAATCCTTAAATAAATGGGGAATAAACAAGATAATCTTTTTGTCCCAAATTGTAGCAGTATGGAAATATATATATATAAAAACAAATATGTTACTAGCTGCAAAATCAACCATCCAAAACATCAAATAATCATTCGGTAATAAAGCCCTAAACATGTAAAAATATCTCAATATTTAGACACAAGTTTTGATGGTAAATTAGGGATGCTAAATGTTTTTATCAACAATACATTAAGGAAACCTTGAGGCCGTAGAAAATTTTTGCTACAACAACAAGTTATATCCATTGAAATTCACAAGAAGAGCACTTAAACAAAATCCCTTAACAAGAAGAATAATTAGCACTATTTACTAGTAATTTTAAGCGGTAGAAAGAGCGACAAAAGATGTTGAAAGAGAGTTTTCAATATCCCTAATGGTTGTAGCAATTAGTATATAACAGAAAGACAATCACTTGTCTAAATAAGATGCCTTAGAGGATCAAGCAAGCTTATAACATGAAGAAAAAATGTTGGATTACTGAGAGGGGGGATGAATCAATAATAGAGCAATTCAATCCTTTTTGACCACAATATGCAAGTGTTATATCAAAGTATCATTATCATCCAATAGTTGCAGAGTAAATAAACAATGAAAAAATGAGGAATCATACACATACACAGTACACCAATGTTTTTACGTGGAAACCCAAAGCGGGAGAAAACCACATAATTCTTTTTCTTATATGTTTTTAAGAATTACATTCATTGGAAGCACCAACTTCCTTTGTTTTCTAGCTGCAACTGGAAGGAGGCTCCAACCCCCTTATTTCTCAGGATACAACCTAAGGGAAGCTCCAACTCCCCAATTCTATGGCTACAACCAGAAGGAGGCTACGACCTCCTATGTTCTCTGGCTACAACTCAAAGGTGGCTACAACCACCTGTCCTTGCCCTGTCCAACCGCCCTGGCGTATAAGTAGAATGATGGAATCACTGTCACACTATCACTGTGAGATATACTACTGTAAACTTGTACCAATCAACCTGTACCATAAACAAGTACATCAACCATGAACCAACTTGTACCTCAACCTGTAATCAACCTGTACCATAAACAAGTGCATCAACCATGAACCAACCTGTAGCATAAATAAGTGCATCAACCATGCACCAACCTGTACAAAAAACCTATCACAACAACTTGTCCAAACAACCTATCACAACAACTTATCTCATCAATCTTATCAACCAAATCAGATCTAATCACCAAGACAACTCTCAAAGATGTGCATCAACCAAGCATAACACAACAACTCATAATCATCACCAAGATCAATATGTGCTTCTAATAATATACCAATACAAGTATGCTACATCATCCATAAACCATGTGTCAACAATACTACCAACAAGTTCCTCCAACCATGTACCAAGTATGTACCAATCATGTATAAACTACTCATCAACTATGACTCCTCAAGATGTACCAACATCATCAACTATACACCTCATGTATGTGACAACTCATCAACTACTTGTCTCAACCATGTACCCAACATGTGCCTCAATCAAAAGCTCTCATCAATTTCATCATCCAAATATGATTTGTAACTATGTAATAGACCTGGTGTATATGATCACATACCTGCAAACCTTCCTTAACTTTAACAACAAGAGACTAACATTTTCATCAAACTTTACTTTAGTCTCACATGACTAGTTTTGGATTAGTCAACAACCCTAACTTGCAATAATCA
>ML790726.1:277472-290219 GCA_009831015.1 Picea engelmannii | reverse complement strand
TTTCGTGTTCAAAATAAAAAATCATTGTTTATTTGATTAATCTCCCTGCAGATTTACAACAACCTGTGCCAACACCTATAGATCTGGATGTGTGGTAATTTTTGCCTTCAGTTTTTTGATTTTCCTCTTCAGGTGCTTAGCTAACCACCATAAGCTATTATAATCCTTTGTGATCTTTTTCTTCTTTTTTTTATCCTTTATACTTTCATGTGCTAGCTTCTCAAAAGCTGCATTGGTCTTTGCAAAATTCTCTGATAAAGCTTTATATCTTGCCTTTACCACCCTTTCTAGAACCTCCTGCTATGCTATTACCTCTTTCAGCTCCTTAATATTATGTGATTTCTTTGATTTCTTATTTCTTGAGGTTTCACCTTCATCTTTGGAAGTAAAAACTTCAAAATCCTGTGCAGGTTCCATGGAGTGCTCTGGAATTTTGATGGCTGGACTTTCATCATATTTTTTTGGTTCTGTGTCTGAATCTGTGTATGGCAGATTTATATCATTTGTCCTTTTTACTGTGGATTGCTCTGAGTTTGTTTCAAAATCTAGTTTCTTTTTATCTTTCTTGGGATTTATGCTAGAATTTTTGTCTTCTGGTGGCTTTGGGAGAGCTCTCCTTCTCCTTGAGCTACTCTGAGGAGTTGACTGCTTCTTACCTTCTTTCTTCTTTTCATTTATACGTTGAGTTTGAGTCTCAAAACCTTCCTAGAAGAGAAAGTGCTGCCAAGTTCTTTCTCTTTGTCTCAGTTCTTCCAAGATGATCATTTTAATCAGGCCATAATGACAAAGGGCATTTTTGATGCTGAATGGTTCATCTCTGATCTTATTACACACCTTGGTTAGGCTTCTATGAAGAAAGAAAGGAAAATTTAGAAGGACCTTCCCTGTGAAATGATCTAGGAGTCTAAAATGATATAACACTAACTTGTCATACCTGCCCTCTGAGGTTAAGTATAACTGAATGCCTTTGAACAGATCTTTCCATTCATCTTCAGGGTAAGAAATAGGGATACTTTTCTTCTAGGTTATACTTCTGAATTCTGTCTTGAGGTATGATCTAAAATCCAAATTCTTGGTCACTGTTGTTTTAAACCAACTTTGGCCTGTTCTGGGTAAGCTAGTTGCTGAAGCGATGGAAGCTTCATCAACTATCAGTTCCAGAGAGCCCACTGTAGCTTTATTTCCATTGTATCACTTTGAAAAAATCTCTGCTATCACCTGGTGATATCCTTCCTACAACCTTTCCACATATGTCATACAACATGCATCTGAGAAACGCTTCTGTACCTCTGGATAAGACTGCAAAAAAGATAAATTGTCTAATTTTTTCCTCAGAAGCAGTCCTCCTTGCTTCCTTTCCATCTGCAACTTAATCACTAGCTAATTGGTACACGGTTGAAACAATAATATTCTTAATAAGGAAAGGGCTGGTGCTGGTGAAAAAGACCCTGTGTTATCAATTGAAATATGAAACCCCATAATAGAATTTTCGAACACCATGAGTTTAAAATAAGAAATGATGATTTGATTTGATGTCATTAGATAGCTGGTACTTTATCCTTTGGTTGCAATGATGATTAAGAGTTCGTCACCTCCTTGAACCCTCCTCTATTTGCCGCACGAAATACATGAGCACAATCTATCATGATGTCCTGCTAGAACGTGATGAAAAGGTGTCACCACTCATTTGCGTCCATTAACTCTCCATGATGATCATATGACATGTGTCCGGTGTATCCTTTTTTGGTTTCTGGAGTCGTTGGAGGAAAACCCATGTTATCACTTTCACCGGCTCGCTTGCTGTTGAGAGTACACTTTAGCCGTTGAAACCTGAGGCTTTCACCAGCTAACTTCAACTTCAAAATAGATGTTAGCTGTTGAAAAGATTTTTCTTGATTTTTTGAAAAAGACCTTTTGAGGATCGATTTATTTCTAGGATAACATCTTAAATCCTATGTTTTGACACTTCTAAATTCTAAAAATTTATATATAACCCTAATTTATGACCATGCTATCACCTACAAAATGGAACAAATTGACTGATTCATTTTGGGAGATAACACCACCATTCTTCCAAGGGCAACCACTTGAACCATTGTGTTTGTTTATCAGAGACAGAGCAATGAAGGTAGAATTCTATAAATTTTTTTACTATCTCAGTCTGTCCATCAGATTGAGGATGATAAGATGAGCTATGAGCCAGTTGAGTACATAAACAATAAAATAATTATGTCCAAAAATGTCCAGTGAAGATGGTATCTCTATCACTTACAATAATATTTGGGCTTCCATGTAGCTTTTGAACAGTATCCATGAATGCAGTATCAATTGTACTGGCTTTGAAAGTATGAGAGAGTGCACAAAAGTGTGCATACTTTGTAAGTCTATGAACAATCACCACGATGACACTCTTTCCTTGAGACTTCGGTAACCTTGTGATGATATCCATGGAAACCTCCTCCTAGCGCTGACTTGGAATGGATAATGGTTGTAAAAGACCTGGGGTCTTAATTTTTTCCACCTTATTTAGTTGGAAAATAAAACATTCTACCACAAACCTTTGAACATCAGTTTTAAGGCCATCCCAAAAAAATTCCCTCTTGACCTTGTGATAGGTTTTCAAAAATATTGAGTGCCCTCCTATCGAAGAGATGTGAAATTCCAAAAGTAACTTTTTTTTTGAGTTTGGAGTTCTTACATAAATATAAGGGATCTTTGTACCATAGTGGATAATGTTTCCATGTAAATGTGTAGGATGCATTGGAATCCTGCTGCAACCTTTGAATGGGAGTCCACACTTCTTCATCATTCTTCTATTCATCCCTTGCTTCTGTTATCCAATCAGGTTGGATGATAGAGATAAAACAAAGAAATTCCTCAACATCTTCATCCTTTCTTGAGAGTGCATCTGCCAGAACATTTTGCTTCCAGTTTTTGTAGATGATTTCAAAGTCATAACCCAACATCTCAGTCACCCATTTTTGTTTCTCTTTTAAAGATAGTCTTTGTTCCAAGAAGTATTTAAGACTGTCATGATCTGTTTTGACCTTGAAGTGACTACCTATTAGGTAAGGGCACCATTTCTTCAATGAATGTAGTAAATCCATCATTTCCTTCTCATAAATGGGTTTGTGTAAGTCCTTTCCCGTGAGTGGTCGAATTTCAAAAGCAAGGGGCCTTCCTTCTTGCATTAGAACAATACCAATGCCATTTCCCAAGGCATCACATTCCACAATAAAGGTTTTTGTGAAGTCTGGTGTGGTCAAGACACGAGCTTTGCACATTGCCTCTTTAAGTTGTTCAAAATCTTGAGTTGCCTATGGAGTCCATGAAAATGCATCCTTCTTATTTAATGCAGTTAAAGGTGCTGCTATTCTTCCATAGTTCCAAACAAACTTGCTGTAGTAACCTATCAAACCCAAAAATCCTCTAAGATTGTTCAATGTTTTGGGAATCCACAAGTCCATCATGGATTTAATCTTGTTAGGGTTTAACTTGACACCTTCACGAGATAAAATATGAACCAAATACTCCACCTCCTTCACCCCAAAGAAACATTTGGATGGTTTGGCATATAGTTGTTTCTCCTTTAGTAGTTGTAGCACCCTGTCAACATGTCGAATATGACCTTCCTAGGACTTTCTATAGATTAGTATATCATAAAAAAATAATAACACAAATTTTCGAAGGAAGGGCTTGAAAATGGAATTCATCAACCCTTGGAATGTGGAAGGTGAATTCATAAGGCCAAAAGGCATGACCAAAATTTCATAATGGACTTCATGAGTTCTGAATGTTGTTTTTGAGATATCTTCTTCCTTCAATCTAATTTGATGGTATCTTGAACGTAGATCCAACTTTGTGAAGTAGATTGCTTCATGTAGTTCATCTAACAATTCATTAATGACAAGAATGGGAAACTTATCTTTAATGGTGATCTTGTTGAGCTCTCTATAATCTAGACACATATACCATGAGCCCTCTTTCTTGAGTACCATTACCACTGGTGCGTAGTAAGAAATTTGGATAGGTATAATAATTCCAACCTCTAACATTTCTTCAATCATATGCTCAATTTCACTCTTCTGGGCATAAGGGTATCTGTAAGGCCTAATGTTAGGAGGAACACTCCCAGGAATTAAGTGAATAACATTATCATGATTACGAGTGGGTGGAAGACCTCTGGGAATATCTTCAAATACTTTGGAATTCTCATCAATGATACCGTGGAGATCTAGGAGAACAGATGGCTTAGATATTTGAAAATCTAATAAGAATAGTTGTACAATTACACCTTGATGCCTCTTTTTCAATAATTTTTTCATGCCATTAGAGATTACCACCTTACTGGGTTTCCTTGTGATACCCCTTAACTCAAATTCCTTTCCTTCCAATGAAAATTTCATGAAAAGTTCTTGAAAATTAAAATCCATTGTTCCTAATGATTGTAACCATTGGACCCTTAGTATGAAATCAACACCACCCATGGGTATAGCAATAATTGGACTATTCATTACATATTACCCCATAGTAAGATTGATCTTATGGAATTTTCATGAGCAATTGATATTTCCTTCATTTGCAATCATTACTTGAAACTCTGGCGCTGGATATATAAAACAATTGAGGGCTTTGGCTAGTTTACAGTGAATGAAATTATGAGTACTACCATAATCAATTAGCACTATTACCATTTTCTTTTTTATATATCCTTCGATCTTGAGGGTTTGAGGAGTGATAATTCCAACCAATGCATAACATAATATGGTGGGAGTCATCTCTTTAGAAGAAATCTCTTCTACATCTTCATCTTGAGATGGTTTTTGTTTTTGTTCTTGTTCTTCTTCCTCTTCACAATCTATGTAGAATAATTTCTTCTCACCACACTTATGTCCCTTATTATACTTGTTGTCAAAATTAAAGCATAAACCTTTTGATTTTCTTTCCTCCAATTGTTGAGGTTTCAACCTTGTAGGTTGAGGTGGTTTATAAGAAGGAACATTATTCTCTCGATATATGTTAGGGTTGGTCCTTCTAGTATCCGTATCCAATTTTTTACTTTCAACATTTCTCACCACCCTGAACGCATTATCCAATGATTTAAGTTCCCAAAGGCAAACCTCATGTTGAATGCTATCCTTTAAAGTTCCTATGAAGACATCAATCAGGTTCTCATCTGGAATATCCATTACTTTTATTCAATCTTTGGAAGTTCTCTATGTGCTCGACAACTAAACCCTTTTGCTTGAGATTTATCAATTGGATGAAGAAGGTATTGCTACTTGTATCCTCACAGTATGCTATCATTTGTTCCATGAAAATTGTCCAAGTGACAAGTGATTTGTGAGAAAAAATCCATTGATATCATACAAAATGATTAGGCTCTAAATATAAGGATCCAATTCTTACCTTTTGTGTGTGTGGCACATCATGTAGATCAAATAACTTCTCCATATGGAGTATCCATGTGATTGGATCCTTTCCATCAAACTTCCTCATATCAATCTTAGGAAAGTGGTTGGTGTTCAACCCAAAGTTGGAGTTTCTCTAGTCTTGATTCATCTTCCTTGTGTCCTCATCATGAGTTTCATGGGATACATTGTCACTTTCAAGTGGCCTCTCTATTAGAAAAGTTTTCAACCCTTCCATGATCTCCCCTTTTAAGCCATCCATCTTAGTATCCATAATCACTTCTAGCTTAGCTTCAGTTGAATCCATCATCCTTTGTAGTTCATCTTTTGTTACTGCCTTCTTTTGTAAATAATCTATGTCCTTGCACATTTCTTCACCTTCATCAAGATTCCAAGTAGGACTTTCTGAGGGATTATTTGGTGTAGAATTTCTATTTTTTGGTGGCATGTTGGTCAAGTATCACTGCAAGGTAGGAATTCCTAATTGTCTTAGGAAAAGGTCCTCATAGAAAAGGGAGTATCAGGTGCTATAGCTCTATGATATACATGCGGGGTCCAAAAATAGTACTTGTCCCAATATCTTAGGGCACTAACTAAGGAGGCTTGACCATGCCCTTAGTCGTACTATCTGACTTCCCATGTACTACAGAGTGATTTCCCCGAGTGTTGTTCTTGGTGTACTCTAGAAACAAGATGGCCAAATGGTTTACTCGACTGGTCTCAGGATTATAGGGGGTCTCTAGATATACACTAGGCATGTAGGAGCTCAAATTCCCAGGAGTGTTTTCTAATGCACAACCGTTCGAAAGGGGCCTTCCGATATACTCTAGGTATGTGGAAGAACCACATTGTCCATGAGTTGTAGCATTGACAAGTAACGACATCTCCTACATTTAGAGACACTGGAATACGTCTGTACCTAAAAATCCATAAGATTCTCCCAATTTTATGTGATACTCCTTTTATTCCACTTCATCCCACTTTTTGAATCACCCTGATTGGATATTCTAGTCAAAAGATATGCAAATTTCCAAACAACAAAACACACCTTTTAAAACCCTGATTTGGAGAATATTCTACTAACTGACCTTTCTTCTATTGTAGCTCTGCAATTTTGGCCCTTTTGAGTCTAAAATTTCGGCCTGAGGTATCCTGATGTGTCTTCTTTCCAACCCCATAGGTTATACCAAGATTGGATTCTCCAAGATAATTTTATGATAACTTTCCCAAGATGTGCTGATTTTTTCCCTTTCAGGAGAGAAAACTTGTACGTCCAACCACATGTCACTATATTCACTTCAGAACTTGAAATTTGCACATGTAAAAATTTGGTCCATACGCTAATCAATGGAATAGGTATCACTCAATTTGGAGGTTTGTAGCTTCAGATATAACAATTTTCCCAAGAACACCTGTTTTATACTGAAATATGGACGAGCCAAAAACCCTCATTTCTTTAGAGAATAAATTTTAGAGTACAACGAATCAAGGGATGAAATTTGTACACAAGATACTTCACTATTCTTTCTTCTTACTGTAAAAAGTTTAGAACTTGAAACCAAGCCGAAAAATATTGGGGGCGAAAATTCCAAGAATAATTGTTTCATACTAGTTTCAAGACTAGTCAAAAACCCTAACTTGAACATAATGTATCTCCAAAAATATAACGAACCAAGATCTGAAATTTGGACCCAAGTTATCTCTATATTTATCCTCAACACCATTGAAATTCCAGATACTGAAACCTTCTAGAAAAAAAATTTGTAGCAAAAATTCCAAGAAGACTTGTTTTGAAGAAGTGAGTCCCGAGGATTGTCTAGATCTGATATCAAATGTTAAGAACCAAATATCAAAATAGCATAAAAACCTTAGAATAAGTACTCAACGCCTTGAAAAAAATAGAAATTCAGATAATAAGCCTCTTCGAGGGGGAAACCTGCTTATACATCATATGAATTCACAAATACCAGATGATTCCAAATGAAAAGGGCTCCTTGGTATATATAGGAGACTAGGAGTTACAATTACAACTAATGGACCCAAGCCGACATAAATAAAATAACAATACTAATGTAATATTCCCCAATTAAGGGGTAATGTTCCACAATTTAGGGCTTAACAAATAGTGCACCACTTCTTCTACAAGAGATAAGTACTAGCATCCAAAATAACATAAGAGAGAAAGTGTGATTTTCCCAAGAAGGGAAAATTTTTCAGCCAAACTTTATGTAATTCTCAAGTGTGTTGTATGTCAAATAAAAGTGACAAGGTATCCTTTTATACATGACCTTGTAAAAAAAAATTGTCCCCTTAACTTAGGATAAAACACAAATTAGGGAGGCCGACCTCCTAATTTTCACCTTTACAAATTATAATTTAATTTTACAAAAGAAGCAAGCCCTAAAAGATGATGTCATGCCCTATAGGGGTGACATTTTGGCATAGTGAACAAGTCTTTGAGCTATTTGAGGGAGACATTTGGCCTCCAAAGGCCAATTCTTCAAGGTGCAAGGGTCTTCCTCCATCAAAACATGCCAAGTCATCATCAGATCATCCATCACCATCAAACCCTAGGT
Organism: Picea engelmannii; assembly: GCA_009831015.1. Classification (NCBI taxonomy): domain Eukaryota; kingdom Viridiplantae; phylum Streptophyta; class Pinopsida; order Pinales; family Pinaceae; genus Picea; species Picea engelmannii. The sequence goes on along the minus strand of ML790726.1, from coordinate 282,232 downwards.
TTCCAAGTGTGATGTCATGCCCCAGAAGAGAAGGATAAGGCCTCTAAAGGAAAATATTGGGGCTGGTAAGATAGCGAGTCACCTCCTAGGGAAACTCAAGTGCCTCCAAAGAACGTCCCTCATCCAAGTTTTCCAGAGGAGAGGTGGCACATCATCCAACCTATGGGATTCCTGCCCCAAGTGAAGGTCCAAGTGACCTTGTGCCTCCATGACCAAGCTTTCACTTGTCAAGGACCTGCAAAGACAAGAAAGTACACCCTCCAAGGGTCCACAAGTCACAATATCATGCCAAATAATCCATATCCAATAAAAGAGCCACCCAAACATGTGCATCAAATCCCCCATTTTAAAAATAAACATATGCTCGCAAAGCTTTTACAATTTACCAAATTTAGATATGGGAGGGGTGTCATAGTGCCCTATTGTGTGGACCATTTCCTAGGTCAAGGAGTGTTTCCCAAGTGGAATCCCTTCTACGTAATGTAGTGGGTATGAGGTGGATGGGGTTATACTTCTTGGAATGGGGATTCATGATATACAACAACTCACATTGTCTCATTTATGGGTGCGTTTGTAGAGGATGTGTTGTCCTTTGTTCGCGATGCAACATTTTTCCAAGCCCATTTGCCATTAATTTATTAGAGTGTTTCCATGCTGAATTCGATATGGGGGCAATAAACTTAGCAATAAAAACAAATCCCACATACTTTCTACCCTGGTCACAATGATTCCCAAGTTGAAGAAAATGTGGGGCACTAGAATAATTAATACAACAAACCCCACACACTCTCTACCTTGGTTGGCATGGTTGATCAATTTGTTATTTTTAGGGGTCCCTCAATTTTTTCGAGAAACATTTCATTGTTCTCAAGATCCACGGGCGAGCATATGGAAGGTTTATGATTGTATTTTATCTTTTTCTAGCTACAAGCCTCTTGGAATTTATCCTTTTCTTCCCATGAAATGAGGTACGAGCCATTCTTGGGTCAATGTGACCCGAAAACTCAAAAGATGAGGACACGAAAGGGAAGAAACATGAAAAGTGACAAGTATGTGCGGGAGTGGTATGATGAATTTTCAAGGAGACCCCCTGCTAGCAACCCTTTTCCTAAGGGTGGCCACTTACTAGGAAACATGACTCTCAACAAGGTGAAATAGGGAAAAAAACATAATTTCGAAGCAAATGTTTTCAAAATCAAGAAAGGACTCTTTGCAACATATTCAAATGATTGAATTATTAGAATGACTCTTACCACAATACCAAACTTGTTTTTTTTAAAATAGAACTTGGAAATATATTTGTTCTAAAATTTCGCGAGAAATCTCACAGGGGAATAGTTTATAGAGGCAAAAACCAGCCTTTTCTAGAGTGGCAAAAAAATACGGTAAACTAGCTAAACTAACATGAAAATGTTGTCTTCAGAGCATATAGAATTCCAAGATAACTCTTGCTATACAACCTATAGAATACTCCTAAGATCAAAATAAAAAAAAAACTTAACATCATACAATTACATATTTGGAGGGTCTTTCTTGTCAACTTCGGCTTTAGTAGGCCCTGAGGGTGAATTCAGGTTAGGATCCATTAGTTGAGGGCCTCAGGAGGAGTTTGCATTAGAAATTACGGTGGTGGTGTTGTTTGGCAATGGGGAAGATGGCCGAAAATGGATCTCTTCGACGTCGGACCGGATAGCCATGACCTCAACTTGGAGCTTCTGTTGTCCTTTCCTATGTTCCACCAACAATTCTATTGCAGTAAGTACCTGAGCAAACATAATGTTTATTTAGATGTGGAGGGCATGGACCAAATTCACCAATTTTGCATGCTCTTCTTTCTGTAGTTCTCTTCTCCAACGTGCATTGCCAATGCTTCTATTGGCCATGACACTAGTTCCCATAGCTTCAATGAGGCTCATGATTGCAACTGAAACCACAAGCTCAATCCAAAACAATTTTGGGTGTTCTGCTAATTCCACCTTCCAATACCGATGCGATGTTGTTTGCATTTCTAAAACCATCATGTTATACTCAATTTTCCTAAGAGCTCCTTTTATGTTTTCATACCATCATGTGAATGATAACCACCATGAGAGATGAAGCAATTCAAACTTCAAATTCATTAAACAATCAATCCTCTCGCACATATAAATATGCTGACTCAGGGCATAAGTACCAGAGTGTAGTATAGGATCCAAACAACAAGGAGCAAACCATCATATGGCAAAGGACAAAGTCCAGGAGGAAGTGAAAGAGCAAGTGCACGACTGAGGGAAGGATACAAAACAATTAATCTAGGACGAGGGAGGGGAGAAGAACCTAGAAGAAATCCCATACGTGAGCACCCAAGAACACAACGTGTTAGAAAGGGAGGAGCCACGCGACAAAGTTAAACTTAGTGTTGACATGCAGACGACTGCGGGATGAGGCCAAAAGAAGTCATCGGGAAAGGGGTGAGGATTGAGGTCCCGAATAGAACCTTCATGGGGATCTGGGGGGAACCATGAGTAGATTCAAGGATATGTTGAAGTGAGGTTTGTCCGCTTATACAGAGAATTACCATTTTATCTTGGATAGCCCGACTAGATTGAAAATTTTCATCGACATTATTGTGATGAAGAACATGGAAAAGGACGAGAATGTGAAAGGCTTCCAACTCCTTATGAATTCTTATGAATATTGCTCTCAGTTTCATGTCCGATGACAAAGTTTTCTTCCTCACATGGTTTATAAACATTTTCGAATCTCCCAAGATTGAAATGGACTCCATGCCTTGCTGTCTAGCCAAAAACAAACCTTTAACAAGAGCATACACCTTAGCTTGATTATTGGTAGCTTTATCTAAGCTCTGTGATAAGGTAAGTCTAATGTTTCCTCCCGAGGATAAGAAAACCCAACCTGCACTTGCCACCCTGGATGAGATAGTAATTTTATACAAAAAGATATTTATGTTGTTAAAATAATTCCAAAAACATAAATATTAAATTCTAATATAAATATATTTATTTTCTATAACTATAATTAGAAAATCAAACTTTTAAATTATAATAATATATAAAAAAATATCAGAAAAATAAGTAATACTATAATTTATTCATTAAAATACAAAAGAGTGCAACAACTATATTTTATAAATTTGTAAATAGTAAAATAATAAATTATAATTTTATATTTCAAGCAAGGATCCTAAAACCAAATTTATTAGCATATATAATTTAAAAATTCTTCATTTTAACAAGGGCAGCATGGAAGTCCATGCCAAGTTAGTTGGGAAGTTGAAGATTGAAACTTAATGTAACTAAATGCATAAGTAATGAATAGTCTTTGTCGAAATATAATTCATATAATAAATAAAACTAACATTATTATTTATGCAAATATGACAATGATAATAATAAAGTAAAAACAAATAAAAACATTTAGCATAAAACTTTGTAAAAATAAGCAAACAAGTAAAGTATTCGATGTGGAGTAAAAATTAGTAAATAAGTGAAATGTTCACTAGGGAGGTTAGCATATGTAGGAAGCAATGTAAATTGTTTAAAGTAAAACCATTTAGCATAAAACTTTGTAAAAATAAGCAAAAAATTAAAGTGTTCAATGGAGAGGTTAGCATATGCAGTAAACAATGTAAATACGTGAAGTGTTCAATGGGGAAGTTAGCATATACAGGAATCAATGTAAAGTGTTTGTAGATTAGGATGGGCGAGAACCAATGCAAAGTGTCTGGACGTTAGAATTGTGGGAAGCAAAGTGGGTAGAGTTCTCGACACAAGAGATGAATAGTGGAACTTAATATAACTATATGAAAATGTAAGATAACTTTGATTTTGACATTGAATGTCGCCCCAACAACCTGTAAAAGTTGATAATTAGAAAACATTAACACCAAAGTCTTTTAACTTTTTGGATATCTCAATGCTTTTACATATATACATATATTAAAAAATAAGTATTTAAAGTGAACAAAATTCTTGTAAGCATATGCTTAACTTAAAAAATATTGTAAACATATATATCTTCCCCAAAGATATATATTCGACACAGACATCTCGTCCACACAGATATATCTTCCTCACCTCCACACAGAGATATCCCCTGAACAACCAAGTCTAATTTGAACCCTTGTGCGGATAATTCATATCACTCATCCTCCCGCACTTCCAATAGTTCCACAACACATATTCTGACAAGTGATGTAATTTGCACGATGACAGAGTTATTTATGGCACATTCATTTGCTAAGATTCCGCCACTAACTCTCCATACTTAGTTGAATTTATTTTAAGTAACAATGTTTATTATAAAAAATAAGTATATAAAGAGAACAAAACGCTTTTATGCATATGTTTAACTTAACAAATATTGTTGAGTTGAATTTATTTTAAGTAACAATGTTTATTATATAAAAAATAAGTATATAAAGTGAACACATTGCTTTTATGCACGTGTTTAACTTAAAAAATATCATTGATTAATGGTCATAATTTTAATTTTAATTTTTACTTAGCCATTTTTCAAATTTTGTGGAGCCTTTTGCTATGACCATATCTATGCACTCCGCACAGAAATATCTTCTGCACCTCCACACTTTGCACATGTATATCCCCCGCATAGCTAACACTAAAATGTATGGTTAAAGCCTGTTATCGCACGGTTTGTAGGAAGGGTTTAGGCAGCTTGAGTCAAGGCTTAAAACCGGCATAACAGGAGCTTCCCCACCCACTGTCACCTCGATGGGGAGCTCTTTCTATTTATGATGG
>ML790726.1:214363-255433 GCA_009831015.1 Picea engelmannii | reverse complement strand
TATAAATTTACAAACATAAAAAAATAGCAATAAAAACGAAAACAAATCGTTTGGCTGACAACTTTAAATGTCCCCAATTACCAACTGACACAATAGCAAGCTTTGGAAACCAAGATGGTATCAGAACTTTGAGACTTGTACATGCACACATGTTCCAACCATCCACTCTCATACATGCACCTGTTCCAACCATCCACTAAACGCGTATAATTAAATTGTCTATTAAATTATTGTTGTCACCCCGACAATAAGATGTTGTTTTGAAGGACGAATCAAAACACAGGAAAAAAAATTAAATCACTCGCAACAAAATTAAACTTTGGGAAAAAACACGAATTTTTTTGTCAACAAAAAAAAATAAAATTGCAATCAACGCAAAAACGATTGTTATAGTCCTAGGCCTTTGGTAGGGACTAATAAGTACATAAAGTGAACACAATTATTTTATGCATATGTTTAAGTTAGTCTATTTTGAACCCTTGTGTGAAGAATTTATATCACTCATCCTCCCGTACTCTTTCACTTTCGCAACTTCGCACTTCCAATAGTTCCACAACACAAAGATTCTAACAAGCGATGTAATTTGCATGATAACCGAGTCATTTATATGCCACATTGATTTGCTAAGATTCCACCAATAACTCTCCATACTTACTTGGATTTATTTCAAGTAACAACATTTATTATAAAAAATAAGTATATAAAGTGAACAAAATGCTTTTATGCATACGTTTAACTTAACAAATATTGTTTATTAATGGTCATAAAAAATAAGTTATAAAGTGAAAAAAATGCTTTTATGCATATGTTTTACTTACAAAATATTGTTGATTAATGGTCATAATTTTAATTTTAATATTTTTCTTACCCATTTTCACATTATTTAGAGCCTTTTGCTATGACCATATCTATGCACTCCACACAAATATATCTTTCGCACCTCCGCACTCCCCCGCACAACCAAGACTAAAATGTATTGTTAAAGCCAAAACCAAACTAAAATCTTCTTAAAAAATCGTTATCATTAGTTTTGTATATATTATTGAGCATACCAAAATATTCCAAAAATACCTACTATCAGTGATTTTGTATAAATTATTGAACATACTTGCTACTGCATAAAGGAAGCACAAAAATGATGAAACTAAAATTCCATATCATATACCATTTTTTACACTGAAAGTTGTGAGGCCTATGTTTCTTGTTCATACAAATAAGATAACTTAAAGTAATAGTCAGTTCACCCTAAAATCCATTGCGAAAGTTAGAGTACACTTCACCACAAGAGTCTTGGATGAGAGTATCTTAGAGGAATTTTTTATCATTAATAACATTTTATGTTAAGAATTTAAGATTATATTAATAAAAATTCTATTCATATTGAAAAATAAATTAATATAAAAAATGTTTTAAATATCAATATTTATTTTACATACAAAATAGTTACACAAAACAACTTTCTTTTGTTGATAATTAACAAACATTAACATCAAAGTCTTTTAACTCTTTAGATATCTCAATGATTTTATGTATATACATATATTAAAAAATAAGTATATAAAGTGAACACGATCATATTTTTGACTTAAAAAATATTTTTGATTAATGGTCATAATTTTAATTTGAATATTTTTCTTAGCCATTTTTCATGTTGCGCATATCCTTTTTCTATGACCACACACACACACACACACACACACACACACACACACACACAAACACACACACACACACACACATCTTCCGCATCTCTGCACTCCGAACAGGTGTATCCCTTGCACAACCAACACTAAAATGTACTATTAAAACTAAAACCAAACCAAAATCTTCTTAAAAAACTAGTTATCATTTTGCTGACAAGCGATGTAATTTGCACGATAACCAAGTCATTTATGACATGTTGATTTGCTAAGATTTCACCACTAACTCTCTATACTTAGTTGAATTTATTTTGAGTAACAATGTTTATTATAAAAAATAAGTATATAAAGTGAACAAAATGTTTTTATGCATATGTTTAAGTTGGTATATTTTGAACACTTCTGCGAAGAATTCATATCACTCATCCTCCTGCATTCCCACACTTTCACAATTTCACACTTCAAATAGTTCCACAACATAGATTCTAACAAGCAATGTAATTTGCACCATAACAAGTCATTTATGACACGTTAATTTGCTAAGATTCCACCACTAACTCTCCATACTTAATTGAATTTATTTTAAGTAACAACGTTTATTATAAAAAACAAAAATAACCACTATCAATGATTTTGTATAAATTACTGAACAAATTTGTTACTGCATAAAGGAAAGACAGAAAGTATGAAACTAAAAGTCCATATCATGTACAATTTTTTACACTGAAAAGTTGCAAGACTTGTCTATGTTGTTCATATAATTAAGAGAACTTTGAGAGAAGTGATTTGATCAAACATTATGCCAATACCCCAACAAATGTCAATAAAACACAATAGTTGCATTATATGAGGCACACACTATGAAACAACAAGCAGAGAAACCAATTGCAACTGTCTGTGAAATACATAAATCATTGAAAAGACCAAAATCTTCCAAAAATACCCACTATCATTAATTCTGTATAAATTACTGAACGAACTTGCTAGTGCATAAAGAAAGTAGAGAAGTGATGAAACTAAAAGTCCATATTTAAAAATTGTATATGAATATCCAAAGTTTAGTTGATATAATTACAATTTACATTTGTTATCACACACAATAATTTAATGTATCTTAAAATCAAAACCAAACCAAAATCTTTTAAAACTACCCATTATCATTAATTTTCTAGAATCTGCACAATTAAAATGTAACCCTAAAACCAAAGCCAAACCAAAATCTGCTTAAAAAACCTGTTATTATTAATTTTGTATAAAATAATGAAGATACCAAAATCTCCCAAAAATACCCATTATCAGTAATTTTGTGTAAATTACTGAACATACTTGGTACTGCATAAAGGAAGCAGAGAAAGGATGAAATTAAAAACCCATATTATATACCATTTTTTACACTAAAAAATTGCAAGATTTGTCTATCTTGTTCATACAAATAAGAGAACTTTGAGCGAAATGCTTCGATCAAACAATACACCAATACCACAAAAAACTTCAATAAAACACAATAGTTTCATTATGCATGAGGCATACACTACGAAGTAACAAACTTCAGTAAAATACGATAGTTGCATTATGCATGATGCATACACAATGAAGCAAGAAGCAGAGGAACTAATTACACTTAAATATTAATATTTGTTTTACACACATGAAATAGTTATATAAAACAACTATTTTTTACTAATAATCAACAAACATTAACATCAAAGTCTTTTAATTTTTTTGATATCTCAATGCTTTTACTTATATATATATAGATATATATAGTAAACAAAATGTTTTTATGCATATGTTTAACTTAAAAAATATTGTTGATGAATGGTCATAATTTTAATTTTAATATTTTGTTTAGCCATTTTCACATTGTACACAACCTTTTTCTATGACCATATCTACGTAGTTCACACATATATATATATTTTGCACCTCCACACATGTATATCTCCTGCAAAACCAACACTAAAATGTACTATTAAATCCAAATCCAAATCCAAACCAAAATCTTCTTAAAAAACCAATTATCATTATTCTCATAAGTGATGTAATTTGCACAATAACCGAGTCATTTATGATTCGACCATACATTTCCCATGTAGTGGGAGTCTTAAGGAGATATATTTCGACACCTAGAAAGGAGAACTGGACAACTATCAAGAGAGTATTCAGACATTTGTGTGGCACAAAAGACTATGTTATATGCTACCAAGGGAAACCTAGAAATGATAGTGAAATATATGTACATGGCTTTGTCGACGCTGAATGGGTTGGAGATTTGGATTGATGAAGGTCGATCGATGGATATGTGTTCAATATGTTCGGTGGAGAAATCAACTATATGAGTAAGTGACATGCGGTCATATCCTTGTCAACAACAAAAGTTGAATACATGGTGGCCACTCATGGAAACAAAGAAGTAGTATGGTTGCAACAACTGTGTTCATGGATTGGGTTTGAGTAGAAATATATGAAGATGAATTGTGATAGTCAAAGAGAAATATTTTTGGCAAAGAACCCAACTTATCATTCCAAGACTAAGCATATTGATGTACAATACCATTTTGTTATAGACATGGTAGAAATGAACAAGGTGCTACTGGAGAAAGTAGACACATTGGAAAACATAACTGACTCTTTGACCAAGTTTATGAGTGCTATGAAGTTCTCTTGGTGCAGAGAGAAAATGGGCATTGTTGCCTTGGGTATGTGAACAAAGTTCAGGAAACTCCTAATTTCAACAAAGAAGACAAAAAGTGAGAGAATGTTGGGTTTTTATATTCTTTGTAGTGAAAGTCGAGTCGAGGTAGATCAACCGACAATGAAATTTGAAGGTCAAAGTGTTCGACCAGGAATTTCGAAGTCAAAGTGATCAATAACAAGTCGAGAATTCAACTGATAGGAGATCGACAAGAGGTCATGTGGAAATTGATTGAAGACCGAATGAAGGTTGACTGGTAATCTGATTTAAAGTTGACTATAACAAAATCTTGAGATTCATGGGATTTGTAGCCAATGATCTGCGTAGATTTGTAACCATTTTTTGGGCACCTTTATTTAGGGTTTTTCCTACTATAAATCCTATAAATAAGGCATGTTGTAATGTTATAAAATATAATCTTTATATCTTCATGCTAATATTTAGCAATAGGTTGATATTCATGTAGATGTAAGTCGAATTGGCTACAAGGTTGTTCTTGTGTAAAACAAGAGGGTATGATGTCGATTGCATCTTAGGTGTGGACCAAGGTTAGGCATGTAACCTTTTATTTTGAATGAATAAATCAACAAGAGAGAAATATGCTCAATGAATGTTGGTTTTCCCGTTTGGGTTTCCAAGGTAAAATCTCTATGTATTGTGTGTTTGCTTTGTCATTTTCTTTCTAGATTAAGTCTGTCTTCCTCTCTTCTATTAGGTTTAGCGTGGAAGTATAAATTTCCTAACAATAACTGGCTTCAACTTGGGTACATGTACACTATGTGAGAGTGCATGGGAACTCTAGAATATGCAAATCTAATAAGTTGAAACAATCTCACAAAATACAGGTCAATTCCTAGAGAGGGACGAGGACATTAGTGCCTTGTCCCTTCCCATATAATATAAAATAAAATTAGGAAAGTGCATGGGTATCAATTAGATCAAAATATGACATGACTAAAGAGAAATGCATGAAAATGAAAACAAAACCGAAATTCATGAAAATAAATCCTACTACTCATAATATAGAGCTTATTCATCATGTTCTAGTTTACCTAGATGCCCCATGGAATCAAATGTTATCATGGAGGAACAAATTTAAATTTTCTCATTCACAGGAAATTTCAACTTCTCTCCATCCAAGTGAGTGAGGCAGAAAGAATTGGTACTTGAAACACTTTCAATTTTGTAAGGACACAACCATAAAATGACAAACTTTCCATGATTTCATAGCTTTTCCTTTCTTTTATTCCATATGAGAACAAGGTCACCTTTTTGTAAAATCCTTGGGAAAGACTTCTTATCAAATGTTCCTTTAAATTTTTCTTGAGTATTTATGAAATGTATGAATCCCTTCCTTCTACTTTCATCAAGCTCTATCAAATGAATAATCCTTCCTTGAACTGCATCCCAGTTGGATGTGAACTACTACAAAACTTGGTATACTCGGATCTTCAAATGAATAAGAAAAGTAACTTCTATCTTGTATACTAGCTCAAATGGGATCTTTCCTATAGCTTCTTTCTTTGATATCATATCAACCCATAGAGCATGCTTTATCTTAACATCCCATCTTTTCTTGTTATCCCCCACTATTTTCTTGATGATGGTCATTAAATTCTTATTGCTTGATTCCACAAGACTATTTCCTTGGGGATAATAGTTGGAGGAGTGGGATAGGAAAATTCCAAATTTAAAATAAAATTTTGACATTTCTTCCAAATTGAAAGATTTGGAATTGTCAGTTGTGATCTTTACTAGAACAACAAGTCTTGTAATGGTCTTACTTATAAAAACTCCATCACCATTGTATCAATTCCCTTTTCGTGGGTATAAACTTAACCCACCTAGTAAAGTAATTAGTAGATGTAAGGATCCATTGATAACCATTATTTGAAATTTCCTTAAAATCACCTATGAAATCAAGGCCCATTGTTGGAAGGGAACTTCTAAGGATCCATTGATAACCATTATTTGAAATTTCCTTAAAATCACCTATGAAATCAAGGCCCATTGTTGGAAGGGAACTTCTACCATGATTGGATGCAAAGGAAAAGCTACTAACTTCTCCCTCCCTATGAAAATATAGCAAGGTCGACATGATTTGACAAACTTATAGATATCAACAAATATCATGGGAGAATAGTAATGAACTCTTAGAATCTTATGAGTTGTAGTCTTTGCTTCATAATTTCCACTACAGAATCCTACATGTAACTTTTCCATGATCCTCTTTGATTATTCATAGTCCACACATGTGAGAATCAATCCTTCTAGTTTTCTCCAACTCATGCCTTCTTGAATTAAAAAAACCTTTGAGGATTTTAATCTTAGTGCTCTTCTCTTGTAATCCACCAAATGATCAGGACATGTTAGTTTCTTAAGATAATATACCATGTCTACATACCATTCATGTTACTCCAATTTATCAAGCATGTAATATTCCCGACTGATTTCTTAACAAGTTTATCTCAGTTTTGGTTTGAATTTTTTTTCAAATAGTTTGGATCTCAGCCCTCAACAATAAGGAAAGTATAGATGTGCATGCAAATTACTGGAAATAATAAATCAACTATGTTTTCATGCCTTTCACTTAGAGGAAATTATATAGATTTTGGCTGCAATCCTTTCAGAGTGATGACAAAAATGATATTACAACATATTACTCAACCAAACTATCATAATAAGATGTGACAAGAGATATAAATGAACTTGGGCCTTTTTTTTCTGAGTATTTGATTCCTGTAGAATATGATATACAAAGAATATGCCACAACAACAATATAAAATGTTTTGCAGACCTGGTTATGACTTGTTGTAGGCTACCTGTGCAACTAGAATAACGCAGAGAAAATGTATTTGATATATCTTGCGAAACAACAAGGGATATAAGAGAAATGGCCACCCATAATCAAGTTACCAACCTCCAACTATCAGTAAATCCCTTCCACATAGCCTACATGACTCTTCCACAATTGCAACGACCCAACAAATGAAGAAATAACACATGAATGGGGATCAACCCCTCCACTGGAAAGTCTCTTATAGCTAACACCTCCCACACAGAGGCACCAAACTTCAAACAAAATGAATGGATCCCTAAGAGAGCAACTCGACTCCCCCAATGACCAATAACTCAACCAATAATATTCCCAACTCCTTAAATATTGGTACATCAATCAAGGTGCACCCAAATCATGAGTATTTCAGCCCCATAACTCAAGAAATCGCCCATCATCAACAAATTCACCCTCTTAATGTTCATATCTTCCTTCTTAATTCAAAATCACCCCCATACATGAATAAACTCAACAACCACTATAATAACTTAGCCACAATAACCAACTACAACTAACGAATTGTTGCAAAGAAGTCCAATGCTGAAATTTGAGTGATTTTGATCCAAAGCTATCTAAGGTGTATCATTGCAACACCGAAACCAATAATCAAAGGAAGGGTTTCTCGAACCCTAGCCTCTTTCTCCAAGATCTCTCCAAATTTATTTTCTTCAAGTGTAAAAATGAAAGAATGAGGAGAGACTCGTCATTTTTCCCTTTTATGCTCACTTGAGTCTTTTCTCGCTCCTTTATTATTTTATTAAATAAAATTCACTTTAGTTGGTTTCTCACTTTATAATTTTAAAGTGACTTTTTAATTAGCCTAGGACCCTTGTCCCCTCTTTTTCCACTTTAACTTTATAAATTTCTCCTAGGTGACTTATGTTCCCTAGTTCACTTTTCCACCTTAGCCCATGGGACCTTAATTAGGCTAGCGTAATTCTCCCCTTGTGACTCCTACGCGGATGGGGACATTACATTCCTCCCCGCCCAAGATTGCTTTTCCACAAGAAATTTCAATCCTAGATGCTGGAGCACCTGTTCTCCTTCCCATTTAGCATCCTCGATAGGAAAGTACTTCCATTTAAAAAAATACTCTCTGGCAATTTTGTTCCTTAGCTTCTGCTCCCTGATCTCCAAAATCACCTCAGGAACCAGAATCAACTGTCCTTCTTCATCCAGAGGTGGTAACTCAGTAGAGGTAGCGATATGCTGTCCCAATGCCTTCTTGAGACATGAAACATGGAAAAAATTATGTATTTTTCATCCCTCTGGAAGCTCTAGTGCATATGCCACCTCTCCAATATGCCTCGAAATCTTGTACGGTCCATAGAATCTGGGTTTCAATTTTTTTTCCCCCTTCATCTTAAGTGACGAATACCTATAGGGATGCAGATGTAGGTACACCAAGTCCTCGACCTCAAATATATGTTCCACTTGATTCCTGTCTACATAAACCTTATGTTGATTTTGAGCCATCTATAAATTTTCCATCTATAAACCTTATCATGGCTCTCCCGAATCCAATATTTAGCTTTAGGTGCCCTCCTGTCTCCAAATAACCGATCCAAAAATGTGGGTGAATCATATCCATACAAATCTTGGAAGGGTGTCATCCCAATTGAAATGTGATAGGTTGTGTTGTAGTAGTGCTCGCCCAAGTGTAGCCACTTTATCTAGGCTTTTTGCTGGTATGAAACATAATTCCTTAGATATCCTTCAAGCCATTTATTCACAATATTTGTCTGCCCATTAGTATAAGGATGGTATCTTGTGTAACTAACCTGAAAATCTCCTTCCAAAATCCTCCCATGAACTTGCTTATATCTTCGTCACTGACAATAGTTTTCGGCAACCCATGAAATCGAAATGCCTCTCTGGAGAACAAATTTGCTACATGTGCTGCTAAATATTTGGAGGGTATGGAAAAGAAGTGTGAAAACTTCGCGAGCCTATCGACCACCACATAAATACAATCCTTCCCCTGCACTTGGGGAAACCCTGTGATGAAATCCATAGAGATGCTTTCCCATTTTTGTTCTAGAATGGGAAGTGGTTGGAGTAATCCAGCCGGGTGAGTATGCTCTTCTTTGTTCAGTTGGAAGACACTGCATTCCATCACAAATTTCAACACATCTATCTTGAGGCCTTTCCACATAAATCTTTCTTGAATCTTCCTGTAGGTTTTCAAGTACCCAGGGTGTCATGCCAATGGTGAATTGTGTGCTACATGAATGATTTTATCCTTCAACCGAGATTCTAGTACCATGCAGATCCTGTCTTTATAATAAATGATTTCATCAATAAATTGATACCAATCATCCTGGGTATGACCATCAAGGATCTCACAAACAAACATGTTCTTGGAGTACTCTACCATTAGAAGAGATTTCCAATCAACTGTAATCTCCATGAGGGAGAGAGTGGATGGTACTATGGAAAGGGAATCGACCACCACATTGTTCTTTCCCTTCATGTACTCAATATCGAAATCATATGCTTGAATTTTACTGATCCACTTTTGTTGCATCTCACTCAAATATTTCTTCTCCATGAGGAAAATTAGTCTATTATGATCTATCTTCACCTTAAAACTGTTCCTAACCAAGTATTATCTGAACTTGGCCAATGCATGCATGATGTCCAACATTTCCTTTTCATATACCAAGTAATTCCGCTCATACTCCCTATTATTCCTTGAATTTTTCTTGACTTGTTATCCACAAATTATCCTTTCCTGCCATGATGTGGTTGTCTAACTTTCCCATTTGACTCATTTTTTCTATACCTTATGGTGTGATTTTATTGTTTTCTTTATCATTTTTGTCATGTATTAGTGAGATAAAGTTTTAATTGAGATTCTTAGAGTATATTCCATCATGATTAAGAGCCATTTCTTGTTTAAATTTGAAAATTTGAATAAAATGAAGGCACTAAAAGAATACCATTATTCTTGTAGCACCTGAAATCATCATTATTATGAACACGCTAAATACTAAAATATCATGTCATCAATTACCCAAGATCATGCTGAGGATCAAGCACATTTAATTATTATGATCAAATCATGACTTGAGTCTAGGTGATGATTCAAAGAGATCGAGTTTGTACCTGTCAGTTTTACATCAAATTGAGGTTTTCATGCTACATTATGAAACCACGGATTGTCATGATTCAAGTTTGTCTTGATTTCTAGTTTATAGACTAACAAGTGTTCTACAGATAGATAAGCTTCTTCCAATTCCTTGTTTATCCAGGAGACTCCAAATCTATTATTGATTTGAAACCCTAGTAGTTACAGGTTATGGCTCCTAAAAAGGGTGGACAGATCGATCGATTGGAACCGGAAGGGGTAGAATTTATCGAAGCCTTCCCTGAAATCTTGCAGAAATTCAAGAACACTGGGTGGTATGAGTTTTTTTGTACATTCTAGGGGTATCACGAAGACATCTCCATTATTTTTTCTTAGAATTTTAATGGCTATGAAATAGTACTAGGAAACATATTGATTCATGTTACTGAAGATTTCATTGCAACTGCATGTAGAGTGTCCGTGTATGGAGACTGATGGTGGAAGAAGGATAACCTACTTTCTAATCTAATCAATCAGTTTATAATTCCAGAGCACAATGACCCATATTGGAGCCAATGTATTCCACATAAATGGTTGAAAGAAGAATGACAAACTGCTTTGGCCATAATTCAAAGGTACATTAAATGTGAGGGAAGGTTTTCAACTATTCACATCTATCACATACAATTATTAATGCATTTAAATGGTGATAGTCCTCTGTGTTTACCCTTTTATTTGCTGAATATTTTAATGAAGATGTCCAAAAGGGTTTATACTCATCCTAAAACTACTAGCAAAATCTTGTTACATCAATGCTTAATCAAAACCCTGGTTCTGCATGCATTAAGTAAGGTTTGAATGTATTGGAATGAATTGATGAATTCATTAAGACTGGAGGAACAAAGATCTAAACAAAGAAACACTCCAGAAAATAAATCTACAATCTCAAAAATGAGAAGGAATGCTTCTAAAAATTCTGCAAATTCACAAGGAGACCACTCTATATCTACAAGAAATAGGTCTAACAAAAGGAAGCTCCAAATGCAACAAGAAGTTGAAATAAAAAAGGAATATGAATCCCCTATTTCTGAATGTGAATATAAGATTTTGGACAAAGTTTGTACAAGAAGAATGGCAAAACAAAAAATAGAGCAGTTGCAAGAAGTCAAGCTAGAACCTGAAAAATGTTATGGTGATGAAACCATGAAGAGGACCATTGATAAAAAATAAAGTAAGTTGGAAAATGGGAAAAGAGTTGAAGATTACAAAATCAAGCCTAAGACTAGGGATACTAATAAATTAAGGCTCAATTCCAAACCCTTATTCAAGACTTCTCTGAAGAAGGACAATTTGATTACGATTGATTATGATGATGATAAGAAAACTTCATGGAAAACAAAGGAACAATTACAAGTGTGAGAGACAGTTAGTCCTGAAGATGAATTGGAGCAAGATCCGACATATACCCCTGAGGTGTATGAGTTACTATGTCCACACATGAAAGAATTTCAAGTCCCAGAACATCACACAGAAGAGGAAATCATGGTGGGTTCATCTTCAAAAGGAGACATATATGAATTTAGAGAAAGAAAGCCCAAGTTGTCAATTGACCTAAATCGACATGCAATAGAGGAAAGGAATGAAGGAAATACTATAGAAACATTAAATCAGTTGAGACAAGAAAATAAAAAATTACAAGAAACCATTAAATAATTGAAGCAAGAAAAGTTGACACTTGAACATTGGACTACTAAGCAATAAGAAAAATTAGAGAAGCTTAAAACAAAGAGCAAGGATCAACGAAAACTTCTTAGAAAGGTGAGGAAGATGAACATTAATCTCTATTGGCATAATGTAGTTCTCAATACCAAGATGAAGGGAAAAGATCAAAGGTTCATATTATACTTCACACTAAAGGTTCCAAAACCAGGGCAACATACAATTTTGAATTTTGTCAACATGAGGAGAAATTACATCTAAATGAAGTGGAAATTCTGAAGCTGTCTTTGAAGTGTTACACACAAGTTAGAGATTTTTTGCAGGTGAAGAAGAATACAATGACTCAACTTATGCAACATATTAAGACCTTGTCAACATACTTTTTTTGATCAGTTTCTGAAGTGATTGGAGTCAATCAAAGATCTGCCTACCACAACAATTTTGTTCACTTTTTATACAAGTTTTGAAGAACCAACTCAATAGTGAGTTGCAACATCCTATTTTATAGGATATGAATATCTTATTAGATCAATACTAATCAAATGTCAAGCCATCTATCTAATGAACAGGTTATGGAGATTCAAATGCAGTATATGTAAGAGGATTTGTCTGCTAGATGCTAGCTAGAAAATAGGATTATATCAAAAATGTTTCTAGGAAATAGGATCTATTGAAACCAATTGTTGTGTATAAAAAGGCAACTTGCTGACATAACTAAGGGGTTGGAAGTGGTGATATTTTTGAAGAAAAATCTGTTTTGATTGTAAAGACTCAAACTTATTTCATTTTGCACTAAATGGAAAAGGCTATCTGATGGTTAGACTTCTCTTCTTGTCTTTTATTCTTTCTTTTCTTACTTGAATGCATATTTATCCTATGAAAATCATTTGATATATCTTGTTTATGATTTAAGCCAGTGAATATTTTGATGATTGCTTGTTCATAACTTCATTTGTGTTTAAGTACATGTTCTTGTTCTTGAATGATATTTAGGATCAAGGATTTCCCATGTGAGTGAACATATTGGAACCATACATATTTCTTTCTTTCATGTTATAATCTGGTATCTAATTCATTAGGTTGACTACCATTTACTAATAAATTATGATAGGAATTTGTTCTTGTTATCTAAGATTGATATTGTTATCTTACCCACTGCTTAACCTTCAAACCAATTTCAAAACCCAAAATTTTTTTATTTATAAAAACCATTGCAATAACTTGATGATGCCCTAGCTTTCCCTTTAGAAGTCAAGTGTAACTTTAGGGACTAACATCTTTTGGCACCATTGTCAGGGATGAAGGAATGAAGTTATTTTCCTTGGGAAGAACAACATTGAGAAAAACTAGCTCTTGATGGTGAACAAGAGTTGGATACAAAAGTAGATTGCATATTTTTCACTTGGTGACTCCATTATTGAAGATATGGATCTTAAAAGAGAAGTGAAGGGATAAAATCCTGAGCCCACCAAAATATTAGTATCAAATTCATCTTCAAAAATGAAAGTGACCAGAGCCAATCCTGATCCTAAGCCAATTCCAACAGTATTAGATCCAGAAAAACTATTGGGAAAATATAGAGAAACTCCAGGTCAGTCTTCATCTTCAAAGGGTAAATCTTCTTTTTCTGGAGAAACCATTTTTGAATCCCAAATAACCATTGTTGTTCGTCAAGAAGAATTAGTGCCTGTAATTGAGGAAAAACTTGTTGCACATCCTTTAGAATTAGCTCTTCCTATAACAATCTCTATTAAAGATTTGACAATAGAACAATGTAAATATTTTTATGAACTAATCAAACCCGAAGAAGAAGATATTACCTTCACATATGAAACCCTAAGTGAGTTTCCTGCACTACCAAAGAAGAAATTGACCAGATATTATCCTCATCTTTATCTCAGATTTGCACTTCCGAGAGAGTGAAGCCTGAAGTTCAAGTTTTCAATAATATTTTGGCTATTGAAGGACTCTTAGAATCTCAATAAATCCATTCTCATCCTTCACCCCAAAAATTTCATA
This sequence comes from Picea engelmannii, assembly GCA_009831015.1. NCBI lineage: Eukaryota > Viridiplantae > Streptophyta > Pinopsida > Pinales > Pinaceae > Picea > Picea engelmannii. The sequence goes on along the minus strand of ML790726.1, from coordinate 241,453 downwards.
CTCAGCTCTCACCTCATATTTCACAGTCATATTCTCCTCCTGAATCACCTATTGCAGTTGTTCACACCATGGTTTTCAATAGAATAGATGCTATCATAGCTGCTATGTATGCACCCCTGGTGTTATCTCAAGTGTTATATGCTTTCCCAGCTGGAGACTATATGAAATACCTGCCTAGTTTTAATGGAGAAGGAGAAGTAACAACTGAAGAACATTTGTCCTCTTTTTATAGCTTTGCAGACAACTTTAATGTTGAACACACAAAAATGTTTGGATGAGGTTATTTGTACAGAGTTTGGATGGGGAGGTAAGGAAATGGTTCAGAGGTCTCCCTTCCAATTTTATTATAGAAATTAATGCCTTAGATGTTGTCTTTCTGAAATAGCGGGGAGACAAAAAAGACTACTTGTACTATATTACTAAATTTGGATCTCTAAAGAGAAAACAAGGTGAGTTTGTGTCTGATTTTACCAAACGGTTCAACAAAATGTACAGTAAAATTCCCGATGAAACTAAACCCTATGAAAATTTTGCAAAAATTTCTTTTTCCAATGCTTTTGATGTTGAGTTTTCCTTTTTGTTAAGAGAAAGAAGGTTTGTCACTCTAAGTCTGATGCAAGAGGCTACTATTGAAGTAGAATCAAATATTTCAACAGCTGAAAGATAAATCAAAATGTGATAGAGATAAAAAGAAACAAAAGGAAGAACTTCCATCTTCTTCACATTCATCATCAAATCCTAAAATAGATGAAATAGCCAAAATGATGAAAAATTTGACATCTGAGCTTGCTAGATTAAAATTGGAAGCTAAGCCACCAAATAGGCTTGTTTAGGAAGGAGCAATAGAAACCCTAATCAGTTTAGAATTCCACCAAGTGCACCTCAAATGATGCAAAGGGAAAGGAGGAATCAGGATGATTAAAGGGAATTACCTCCCTTTCAAAATAATGCAGTAGAATAAACTGAAGGGGTTGATGACACTGAAGATGATTCAACAATTCATTTACATCATACTGATCTGCCTTCACCTCATCTAACACAACAAGAATATGAAAAATCACTTACATTGAATAAGTTTGATGAGGATGATGGGGAATAAAATTTTCAGAATGAACCTAAGAAGAAATATGATCTCACACATATACCAAGTTGATCAAAGGTAGATGCATTAGTTCAAAAAAAGAATACAAGTGCACCAGTCAATTAAGTACCCAGTATAGAAGCAGAGAACAAATCAGATCAACAACAACAACATCATTTCAAGGTTAGTTTTCTAGAGATAAAAGAAGCAAAAAAGAAATTTATTTCTTTTAGTTTGGAGCATGAGATCTATAAGATCAAAATCCCTATACATTTGATATAATTATTGAATACCGATCCTTTTAAAAAGACTATTTTGAAAGCCTTACGACCTCCTACTCATGTAACTTCCTCTAATACTATAAATCTTTAAGACAAAAATCTTGCTATTACTATTGGCCCACATATTGAAAATGGATCTGATATTTCTCCCCCATTTTATATATCTCTGAATGTTCATGAGAAAATTTTGCATAACTGCCTTATGGATTCAAGAGATTCACATAATGTCATGCCTAAGGTAGTGATGGGTGAGTTAGGTTTGGACATCACTAAGACCTACCAAGACTTATACTCTTTTTACTCTAAAAATGTTAAATGTTTAGGAGTCATTAAAAACTTGGTTGTCACCTTATCTCAGTTGCCTATGAAAAGTGTGGTCATGGATGTGGTGGTTGTTGATATACCACCTAAATTTGGCATGTTGTTATCTAGATATTGGGCTAATAAGGTAGTAGGGTCATTGCATATGGACCTTACATATGCTACTATACCTATTTTGGGGGGAGAACACTGAAGGTTGTACAGGGAAGTCAAACTAGCATATCTTGTAAGTGATCATGAAAATCCTGGAAATCCTGGAAATCACCCCATTTATGCAGTTGAAGATGAAATTGGATCATCTATATTTCATATCAGTGATGATGTCCTTGATCCATTAACAATCAGATCTGTGAATAACCAAGCAAAGGAGGTTGAACATGCAGTTTGGAAGATGTTATTTGATGGTTCTAGTTCAAAGGAAGGATATGGAGCTAGGGTTGTGTTCATATCTCCTGCCAAATAATTTATCCATCTATCATATAAATTAGAATTTGATACCACCAATAATATTGCAGAGTATGAGGCCTTACTTCTGGGATTAAGGGCTGCAAAGTAAATGGGGATTGATAAAATTGTTGTTTTTGGAGATTCAGAGTTGATTATTCATAAAATCAGAAATAGGTATCAGACAAAACACCAAAGATTGAAGTGGTACATAAATGAGGTATGGGACCTTATTGAGAATTTTTTTTTAGATTTTAATATAACCTTTGTCCAAAGAAGTCTGAACCAACAAGTTGATTCTTTAGCCCTAACAACTAGCAATTTCAAAACTCCTACGTTTTCAAATCTGATATATGAAATTGAAGTAAGGAATAGGCCTTCTATTCCATATAATATCAAATATTGGCAGGTTTTCAATGATGATCATAAATTGAAGAGGTTTTTAGAGATCGTTGGTGAGTTTTCTACAATCTCTATTGATTAGGAAAATGAATATGATGATGCATAAATTAAAGCTGATATTCCATTTCAAGATAAAATTAAAGGTCACAAGATTGTAGAATTGAAGACAAACCATTTACCAAAATGTCTGGCCCCCCTTGAAAGGTCGTTCGACCATAATGATGTATCTAAGAAGTCTATTGTTCAAAGTCAAGAAATAGAGGTTGTTGATTGCAAAATTAGTTCTGATTCAAACCCAAAGATTGTAAATTTATCTAAAGCCTTGTTTGAAAAATAGAAGGGGAGGTATGTCAACTTATTGAAAGAGTTTTCTGATGTGTTTGGTTGGTCTTATGAAGACCTTAAAGTTTTTGATACAAAAGTAATTCAACATAAGATCCCTTTGAAGGAAGGATATAAACCTTTTAAGCATAAAATGAGGCAGTTAAATCCTATGTTGCTCCCTGTAATTGAAAAAGAGGTGAAGAAACTGCTTAATGCCAAGATCATAGTATTTCTCAGATATTCAGATTGGGTGGCCAATCTTATGTCTATCAAAAAAAAAAATGGTGAGATAAGGCTGTGTGTATATTTTAGGAATTTGAACAGATGTTCTCTGAAGGAAAACTATCCATTGCCAAAAATGGATCATACTCTGCAGAAAGTAGTGGGTGCTCAAAGGATCTCCTTGCTGGATGGATACTCCGGATATAATCAGATATCAGTTTTTGAAGAAGATAATAAGAAGACTACTTTCACTACTCCTTGGGGCACTTTCATGTATGACAAGATGCCCTTTGGTTTGATGAATGCAGGGGCTCATTTTCAGAGGGCCATGGACATCGCATTTGTGGGAGAAAAAGATAAGTTCATGGTAATTTATTTAGATGATATTACTATTTTCTCGAAATATGATGATGAGCACCTACAACACCTCAAGTAGACATTTGAAAAGTGCAGGAGATATGGCATATCATTAAATCCAAAGAAATCTCACTTTTCCATGCATGAAGGTAAGCTCCTAGGGAATATTGTATATATAGGAGGAATCAAGATAGATCCCGACAGAGTGGAGGCCATTCAAAATATTTCCATTCCAAGGAAGAAAAAGGAAATACAATCCTTCATAGGGAGAATAAACTTTTTAAGGAGGTTCATGCCCAATTTTTCTGAAATCATAAAGCTCATTACCAATATGCTGAAAAAATATTCATAAATTAAATGGACACCATAAGAAAAGTCTTCCTTTGATAGGATAAAACAAGCCTTAATTGAAGCTCTTGTTCTCATTAGCCAAGATTACTCTAAAGATTTTATGATTTTCTCATTTGCATATGAAGATACCATTGTTGTTGTTCTATTGCAAAGGAATGATGAAGGGTATGAGAAACCTATTTCTTTTTTCAGTAAGACTCTTAGAGATGTAGAGTTAAAATATGACATTATGGAAAAGTAAGGTTATGCCCGAGTTAAGGCATTGAAATCCTTCAGGGTGTATGTGTTGCAGTCTAAAATAATTTCTTATGTACCAAATAGTGTTGCGAAAGAAATTATTGTTCAACCAAACAGTGAAGGAAAGAGGGGGGAATGGATAACCAAGCTCTTGGAATACAATTTGGTCATAAAACCTACTAAATTGATTAAGGGACAGGGTCTTTCCAAATTACTTACTGACTCAAATTATAAAGTTCTTGGTTTGCTTCACATTTTTAGTCTATTAGATAAATCAGGATTGTAGGCTAAAGGATCAGGCCTTCAGGTAATGGAAAAATATATTTATTTACCTTGTTATAAATATATTGTTTACTTTTTGCAAAATCTCCTAGCTCCTCCTAATTTTGACAAATCTAAAATTATATCTTTGAAACTCAATCTGTGAAGTATCTTACAGTTAATCAGGAACTGTTTTGGAGAGACCCTAATGGAATTCTACTCCAAATGTGTTGATGAGGGAAAAAGAAAAAAAATTCTAACATATTTTCACAAAGGATTTTTTGGCGGACATCATCATTGGAAAGCTAAAACTTTCAAAATCATAAGGGCATGATACTACTGGAATGTATTGTTTTATAATGTAATTACATAGGTTAGATCATGTGAACAATGCCATAAGTTTGCAGGAAAGCATCAACTTCTATCCCTGCCCCTAAAATTTTTAGTAGTGGGGCTTGGATTTCATTGGTGAGATCCACCCACCTTCTTCTGGACAACATAGGTGGATTCTTACATCCATGGATTATTTAAAAAAATGGATTGAGGTTGTCCCTACAAGGAATGCCACATATAAGGTGATCAAGATTTTTCTTGAAGGAAATATTTTCTCAAGGTTTGGATGCCCCAGAAAACTTGTTACTGATAACGCTCAAGCATTCAAGCATGCTTCCATGATTGAATTTTGTGGAAAATACAATGTTGAGTTGTCACATTCCACCCCATATTACCCTCAGGGAAATGGATTAACAAAGGCTTCCAATAAAAGACTTGTCAGAATCATGAAGAAAATGTTAACAAAAAATAAAATATCTTGGGATTCTAAGTTGAAATTTTCCTTATGGGTTGATCGAATCAGTAATAGGAAATCTATTGGGACTTCACCTTTTCAACTAGTCTATGAAACATATGAAATCCTTCCAACTCAACTTGGTTTTCCAGTATTAAAATTTCTGCAAGAAGAGTTGGAAGAACCAAATGATATTCAAAGGAGTATTTTCCAAATCATTGAAGTTTATCAAAAGAGGGAAAAGTTGAATGCAGAGTATGAAACCTATCAGAGTAAAGGCAACATTTGACAAAAAGACCAAAAAAGACAGTTTTAAAGCAGGAGATCTTGTGCTGAGGTGGGATGCTAGAAGAGAGGACAAATATAAGCATGGTAAGTTTGAAAATTTATGGTTTGGTACTTTCAAGATAGCCAAGGTACTGAATAACAACACTTTCCTCTTGCACAATTTGGATGATACTGAAATTTTTGGTGGCCCACTAAATGGGCGGTTTCTGAAACACTACTTCTTTTAGCAAACCAAAATTTTTAGTTTGTATATAGTTTTTTATTTTTATTTGGTGCGATTAATGGATTAGAGAAAATAAGACTCCATGGCCCAATGGAAGTACTAGTGTGTAATTAGTTTGATTTACAGTTAAATATGCAGTGTGATTGGTTGGTGAATAAGCAGTCATTAATGGGAATGAAGAAGGCAAGATTATGAGTAACAATTTAAGACATGCTGGAAAGATGAAAGGCATTGGTCTGCAGATTCTTAATGTTTCATCATGAAATATTATCCCCAGAAGGAGCTAGTGTTAGTCCTTGAATTTGCCTTGACTTGTTATCCACAAATTATCCTTTCTTGCCATGATGTGGTTGTCTAACTTTCCCCTTTGAATAATTTCTTCTATACCTTATGGTGTGCTTTTATTTTTTTATTTAGCATTTTTGTCATGCATTAGTGAGAAAAAGTTTGAATTGAGATTCTTAGAGTATCTTCCATCATGATTTAGAGCCATTTCTTGATTAAATTTGAAAATTTGAATAAAAGGAATGCACTACAAGAATATTGTTATTCTTGTAGCACCTGAAATCATCATTATTATGGACGTGATAAATCCCTAAAGATCATGTCAGAAGTTACCCAAGATCATGTCGAGGATCGAGCACATTTAATTATTGTGATCAAATCATGACTTGAGTCTGGGTGATGATTCAAAGAGATCGAGTTTGTACCTAACAATTTTACATCAAATCGAGGTTTTCGGGCCACATTATGAAAATATGAATTGTCATGATTCAAGTTTGTCTTGATTTCTAGTTTATAGACTAACATGTGTTTTGAAGATAGAGAAGCTTCTTCAAATTTCTTGTTTATCTGGGAGACTCCAAAAATATTATTGATTTGAAACCTTAGCAGTTACATTTTATGGCTCCTAAAAAGGGTGGACAGATCAGTCGATTAGAACCATAAGGGGTATAATTGCTTGAATCCTTCCCCGAAATCTTGGAGAAATTCAAGAACGTTGGGTGGTATGAGTTCTATTGTACATTCCAGGGGTATCATGAAGACATGTCCATGAGTTTTTCTCAGAATTTCGATGGATACAAAACAATACTAGGAAACTTGTTGATTCATGTTATTGAACATTTCATTGCAGCTTCATGTAGAGTGTCAGTGTATGGAGAGAGATGGTGGAATAAGGATAATATACATACTAACATAATCAATTGGTGTCTAATTCTAGAGCACCATGAACTAGATTGGAGCTAGGGTATTCCACATAAATGGTTGAAAGAGGAATGGAAAACTGCTTTGGCCATAATTCAAAGGTACATTACCTATGAGGGAAGGTTTTCAACTATTCACTATTATCACATATGATTATCAATGCATTTAAATGGTGATAATCCTATGTGTTTACCATTTTATTAGCTGAAGAGTTTAACGAAGATGTCCAAAAGGGTTTATACTCATCCTAAAACTGCTAGCAAGATCTTGTTTCATCAAGGCTTAATCAAAACCTTGGTTCTGCATGCATTAAGTGAGGTTCAAATGTCTTGGAATGAATTGTTGAATTCATGAATACTGGAGGAACAAGGATGTAAAAATATAAACACTCCAGAAACTAAATCTACAATCAATAAAATGAGAAGGAATGCTTCTAAAAATTCTGCAAAGTCACAAGGAGACCCCTCTGTATCTACAAGAACTAGGTCTAACAAAAGGAAGCTGCAACTGCAATATGAATTTGAAATCAAATAGGAATATGAATCCCATGTTTTTGAACATGAATATAAGAGTTTTGACAGAGTTTGTACAAGAAGAATGGAAAAAAAAGAACATAGTAGCTACAAGAAGTCAAGCTAGAACCTGAAAAATATTATGGTGATGAAACTGTGAAGAGCACCATTGATAAAAAACAGAGTAAGCTGGAAAAGGGAAAAAGAGTTGCAGATTACAAAAGAAGGTGTAAGACTAGGGATAATAATAAATTAAGGCTCAATTCCAAAGCCTTATTCAAGCCTTCTCTGAATAAGGACAATTTGATTGTGCTTGATGATGATGATGATGAGAAAACGACACAGAAAATAAAGGAACAATTACAAGTTCCAGAGACAGCCAGTTATGAAGATGAATTGAAGCAAGATCTGACATATACCCCTGAGGTGGATGAGTTACTATGTCCAAACATGCAAGAATTTCAAGTCCTATAACATCACATAGAAGAGGAAATCATGGTGGGTTCATCTTCAAAAGGAGATATGTATGAATTTAGAGCAAGAAAGCCCAAGTTTTCAATTGACCTAAATCGACCTGCAACAGAGGAAAGCCATGAATGACATGCCATAGAAACAGGAAATCAATTGAGACAAGAAAATAATAAATTACAAGCATCCATTAAAGAACTGAATCAAGAAAAGTTCACACTTGAACATTGGACTGCTAAGCAACAAGAAAAATTATAGAAGCTTAAAACAAAGAGAAAGGATCAATGAAAACTGCTTAAAAAGGTGAGGAAGATGAAGATTAAGCTCTATTGGAATAATGTAGTTCTCAAGACCAAGATGAAGAAGGAAAATATCAAAGGTTCCTCTTCTGCTTCACACTAAAGGTTCCAGAACCATGAAAGCATACAATTTTGAATTTTGTTAACAAGAGGAGCAATTACATCTAAATGAAGTGGAAATTTTGAAGCTGTCTTTGAAGGGTTACACACATGTTAGAGATTTGTTTGCAAGTGAAGGAGAATATAGTGACTCAACTTATACAACATATGAAGACCTTGTCAAAAAACCTTTTTCCATCAGTTGTTGAAGTGATTCAAGTCAATTAAAGATCTGTCTACCACAACAATTTGTTTCGCTTTTTATACAAGTTTTGAAGAACCCACTCAGCAGTCAGTTGCAACATCCTATTTTATAGGATATGAATATCTTATCAAATAAAGACTAGTCAAATGTCAAGCCATCTATTTAATGACTAGGTTATGGATATTCAAATGCAATATATGTAAGAGGATTTGTCTCCTAGATGCTAGCTAGAAAATAGGATCATATCAAAACTGTTTCTAGGAAATAGGATCCACTGAAACCAATTTATGTGTATAAAAAGGAAACTTGTTGACATAATTAAGGGGTTGGAAGTGGTGATATTTTTGAAGAAAACTTTGTTTCTGATTGTAAAGACTAAAACTTATTTCATTTTTCACTAAATGGAAAAGGATATCTGATGGTTAGACTTCTCTTCTTGTCTTTTATTCTTTCTTTTCTTACTTGAATGCATATTTATCCTATGCAAAGCATTTGATATATCTTGTTTATGATTTAATCCAGTGAATGTTTTTCTCATTTCATGTTCATAACCTGACTTGTGTTTAATTACATGTTCTTGTTCTTGAATGATATTTAGGATCAAGGATTTCCTATGTGAGTGAACATAATGGAAACTTACATATTTATGTCTTTCATCTTATAATCTGCTATCTATTTCATCAGATTGACTACCATTTAATAAGCACGTGTGATAGGAATTTGTTCTTGTTATCTGAGATTGATATTGTTATTTTACCTACCACTTAACCTTCAAACCAATTTCAAAACCAAAACAAATATTTATTTATAAAAACCATTGCAATAACTTGATGATTCCCTAACTTGCCCTTTAGCAGTCAAGTGCAACTTTAGGGACTAAAACTCCCTAATTTTGTAGATCTCAAAAGAAATGGGATGGTTTTTTTGCATCAATACAACTCTTATCCCTATCCATGATGCATCACACTCCAACACAAATGGCTAAGTGAAGTTTGGTAACACTAGCACACGACACAAACTCATTTCATGTTTCATCTTCTCAAATGTTGCATGTTCCTCATTTGTCCAACTGAAATCTCCCTTCTTAGTGAGATCTGTAAGATGTGTCATCAACTATGATAACCCCTTAACAAATTTCCTGTAATAATTGCAGAGGCCTAGGAAGATTTTCAGTTCTATCGCATTTTTTTGGGGTAGGCCACTTTACAATTTCCTTGATTTTCGCTTGGTGTACCTAGACCTCGTTTTCCCCTATCACATGCCCCAAATAAAGCATCTTAGTCATGCCAAATTCACATTTGGACTCCTTCGCATAGAGTTTTTGATCCTCCAAAATCCCCAACGCCTCATCCAAATGCATGAGATATTCCTCCCAAGTCCTGCTATAAATGAGAATGTCATCAAACAAGACCAACAAAAATTTCCTCAACCGCTTATTGAACACATGGTTCATGCAGGATTGGAATGTAGCAGGAGCATTGGTTAGCCCAAATGACATAAACATGAACTCATAATGCACATAATGGCATTGAAAGGTTGTCTTCCGAATGTCCTATTCCTGAACTCTAATATGGTGGTACCCCGAGTAGAGATCAATCTTCGAAAAATATTTTTCTCCCTTCAATTCATCCATAAGCTCATCGATTCTCAAAATCAAATACATGTTTTTATGGTTTTCTTGTTGACTTCTCATTAATCAATACAAATTCTCATGGTACCATCATTTTTATTGACTAACACTACCGAAGAAGCAAAAGGACTAGAACTAGGCCGAATATGACCCACCTTCAACAGCTCCCTGATGGTTTTTTCTATCTTGTCTTTGAACATTTTGGGATGGAAATAAGGATTGGTTATGACTACTTTAACCCCTTCTTAAAATTATATAATATTTTCAAATCCTCTATCTAGGGTTACACCTAGAGGAATGTCACCAAAAACCTTTTGATGTTTAAGAAGCAATACCTAAAGATTATTTGGATGTTGTCGAGGATGATCTAGTGGCTCACTGTTAGAAATGTAGCACTCAAATTCCCACTCTATATCTCCATGCCACATCACTTCCCCCATACTATTTGATGACACTATCTTAGGCGGATACTAGTGAATTTCTCGTAAGACTACCTTTTTTCCATCTGAACCTGTGAATTTCATTTCCATAGTCCTCTGATTAGTAGTGTATTTCCCAATGGAGTATAGCCACTGAAATTTGAGTACCAAATTGGTGCTTGGCACATCCACCATAAATAAATAATCTATAAAAGTATAGTTCCCCATGGTTATTTTCAACTTGGGGATCCATCTAGTGCACTCCATCTAATAGCCATCGGGTATGATCACTGTGAATCCCTAAAAATCCTATGTCATAATATCTCGCCTATCCACCAAGGATGCATCTATAAAGTTGTGGGATGCCCCACTATAAATCAACACTATAACCTTGTGCCCTTGTAGGAATCCTTTGACTCTGAATGTGTGGTACCTAGGAAGTCTTGACATGGATTCCATAACAAGACCCTTAGCCCCAGCCTGTGATGTCTCCTCACCTGATTTTCGGTGTCTCTATTCTTGTTCTGACCCTTCATCCTCCTCATCATTGTCACTTTAAGAATATACCTAAATGTAATGAGCCTTTTCTACTTTGTCCTTCCCTGAAAACTCGTGTCCTGGTACCTAAGGCTCCTGACAACTTAAACATAGATTTTTCTTTCTCAACTCTCTCCTTGTCTCCTCATCCAATCTTGGTTTCCTGGCTCAATCCTTCTGAAATGGTTTGGCTTCTTTGTTCTTCTGGGTAAAGGTGGGTTTGGGAGGAAACTTGTTCTTAGGAACAAAATCCTACATTTCCTTGGATCTACTGACTTCATTCTGAAGAGTGTTAGGTTTATAATCCTTGACCCAACCACGCAAGGGCTCAAATAACCCCTCAACAAAAAACATCACCAGATGCATCTCTGATATGTCGGTGACCATCATTGCATGCCTCTGGAACTCTTATATGAATGATTCTAGGCTACCTGTTTATTTGAGCTGTGCCAATTCTCTAAAATGAAGCTCTGGGTATTTTTTTTCAAATCGCTCAATGAGCCTCTGAGTAAAGTCAAGGTAGGATGTTATTCCCACATGATCCAAATTATCTAACCCATGGTACCACCACTCATGGGCCTCACCATCCAAATGTAATGTAGCCAATTTAATGTCATCTTCCTCTGTTGTCTGGTGGAGATGGAAATGTGTCCAATTTCTGCACCCAAGATCTAACTATGCATTTAGAGGACCCATCAAAGTTTGGAATGGTGACCCTCCCAATTGTAACTCAAATTTATGTGTCATTTCCCTCACATCCCCTCTAGGATTATTTCTACATTTAAGGTTACAGAACTCAACAAAGGAAATCACTGACTGAAAATCATCCCCCAATCTCCTATACTCCTCTAAGTATGCCCCAAAGGGTTCATCCTGATCTTCCTCCATCACTTTCCATATGACATCACTACCCAAAAATTGTGGCATGTTAGGTCTAGTTGTCTTGGTGTACAAGTGAGGGTGACTCTGCATGGTGGTGTGAGAATGACTCTCCTCCCCATTGTTAGAGCTCCTTTCACCATTTTGATTTTGTTTGGTTGTTTCCCCCAAAGAGTTACTTGCCAGCTTCCCCATTAGGTCCATCACCAACTTTTGGCCCTTGGCCAAATCATTAAGAATGTTGAACAAACTATTGATTTCATGCTCATCCATGTTCCCCATGTGTCCCTTTCCTTTATTATGATCTGAGCATGCTTCTTCCTCTTCTTCTATCACCACTTCCTCTTCATGCTCTAGAGGAGGATCTTGAGATCTGTTTCTATGTCTCTGGTAAGTGGTGTTCCTATCGTCTCCTGGTGTCATGTATATACTATCAATATGACCCTTCAAACCTCACAACTACAAAGGACCATGCTCGGATACCACTGTAATATTCCTGACTATTTTCTTAACAAGTTTATCTCAGTTTTGGTTTGCAAATTTTGTCAAATAGTTTGGATACTAGCCCTCAACAATAAGGAAATTGTAGATGCACACACACAGTACTAGAAATAATAGAACAACTATGTTTTCATGCCTTTAAATTAGAGGAAATTACACATATTTTGACTGAAATCCTTTCAAAGTGCTGATATAAATGATATTACAACATATTACTCAACCAAACTAGCATAATAAGATGCGACAAGAGATATAAATGAAACTAGGCCTTGTTTGTTGAGTATTTTACTCCTGTAGAATATGATATGCAAAGAATACGCCACAACAACAATATAAAATGTTTTGCAGAACTGGTTATGACTTGTTGTAGGCTTCCTGTGCAACTAGAATAAGGAAGAGAAAATGTATTTGATATCTCTTCTATAGAAACAAGGGAGATAAGAGAAATGGCCACCCAGAATCAAGGTACCAACCTCCAACTATCAATAAATCCCTTCCACATAGCCTACATGCCTCTTCCACAGTTGCAGCAACCCAAACAAATGAAGAAATAACATAGGAATGGGGGTCAACCCCTCCACTGGCCAGTCTCTTGTAGTTAACGCCTCCCACACAGAGGTACCAGAATTCAAACAGAATGAATGGGGCCCCAAGAGAGCAGAACAACTCCCCCAATGACCAATAACTCAACCAATAATACTCCTAGCTCCTTAAATATTGGTGCAACAATCAAGGTGTGCCTAGCTCATGAGTATTCCAAACCCATAACTCAAGAACTCACCCACATCAACAAATTCGCCCTCTTAATGTTCATATCTTCTTTCTTAATTTAAAATCGCCTCCATACATGAATAAACTCAACAACCAATATAATAATTTAGCGACAATAACCATCTACAACTACCAGATTGTTGCAAAGAAATCGAATGTCGAAATCTAAGTGATTTTGATCCAAATCTAGCTAGGGTGTATCGTTGCAACACTGAAACCAGTAATCAAAGGAAGGGTTTCTCGAACCCTAGCCTCTTTCTCCAAGATTTCTCCAAATTTATTTTATTCAAGTGTAAAAATGCAAGAATGAGGAGAGACTACTCATTTTTCCCTTTTATGCTCACTTGAGTCTTTTCCCACTCCTTTATTATTTTATTAAATAAAAGTCACTTTAGTGGGTTTCTCACTTTATAATTTTAAAGTGAATTTTTAATTAGCCTATGACCCTTGTCCCCTCTTTTTCCTCTTTAACTTTATAAATTTATCTTAGGCGACTTATGTTCCCTAGTTCACTTTTCCACCTTAGCCCACGAGAACTTAATTAGGCTAGAAAAATTATCCCCTTGCGACTCCTAAGAAGATGGGGATATTACAAAGCACAATGGAAACCATTTCAAGATCACCATCACCACCCATACCAAGCACTCTTTCATTTAATTTGGTTAGCATCTTTTCCAACCCTTTCTCCTTCACCAATTTAGTGGACCTGATTTCCAAATCATATTCATGTAGATTTGACACCCATTTACCTTTGAGTCCTAAAAAATCTTGTTGAGATGATACATATTTAACTGATGAGTGGGTAACATAAGCCAATATCTTGGAGTATCCAACATATGCTCGAAAATTCTTAAAATTCTTAACAAGCACATAAGCTTGTTTTTCCATAATAGCATACTTCAATTCCAAGTCTCTAAAGGATTTTCTCATAAAAGATATAGGTTTCTCTTCATCCTGATCATATTTATGCAATAACACACCTACATTAGTATCAAGAAAATGAAAAAAATCAGAAATATATTGAATAATGAGGTCTTACTGACACTAGAGATGATGTAGTTGCTTCCTTAATCATATTGAATGCTTATCTTCCCTCATCACTCCATTTGAAGTTTTCATCCTTCTTCAATAATCTCATAATAGATTTAATAATATCAACACAATGGGAATGGATATTCTAATGAAGTTTATCTTGCCAAAGAATGATTGAACAACCTTCTTATGTGGTGGTAAAGGGAGTTGTCTAATCAGTTCTATATTTTTTGGATCAACCTTTACTCTATCCTTTGAGATTATGTGTCGAAGGAGATTACCTTGCTCAACCCAAAAAACCGACTTCTTAGGATTTAATGATATTCCATAATTATGGAATCTCTTGAACACTTACTTAATATGACTCACATTAGCACTTCTATTGCTAAGTCATCTTGATAAATTTCAATTATTTTTCCCACGATATCTTTGAATGCAAAATCCATGGCTATCTAAAAATTAGCACCGATGTTAATTAAACCAAAATACATTCCCAAGTACTCAAAAGTGACCCAAGGTGTGGTGAATTTTGGCTTATGTTGATCATCTTTGTTCACCAGAACCCGGTTATAACTTGAAAATCCATATAACATGGGCATCATCCTTGATCATGTGATCATTTCTAACAATGCTCCATGCTAGGAAATTAATAATTGTGTTTCTTAGATAATAGATTCAAATTTATAAAGTCAACACATGGCATTATTTATCCATTCTTCTTCCTTTCCACGACTAGATTTTCCACCCAAGTTGAATGTCTTATGGGGGCATGACCTCAGCCTCAAACATATTCTGAAGTTCTTTCTAAATGAAAGGAGGAAACTTAGGATTTATATGCCTTAAGTTTTTCCTAAAGGGCTTAGCATCTTCTTTTAGTGGGATTGCATGTTGAATGATATCTACTTTATATGCTTTCAAATAATCATAGAAACAGGAAAAGACAACTCTATATTCTCTTATCAATTTTTTGTATTTCTCTCTTCTCTTCTCGAGAAGCACCTTCACCAATATTTACAAGATTCAAACTCTCAGGTGATCCTACATTGATTTCAATGTAATCCTTGAACTTAATACCCATCAAAGATTCTTCCTAATGGAACAAGTGCATTTGGGAACTTGTTTTCTTTCAGATCTCATACTTTTGGATAATCATCTTCTTCTTCTCACCAATTTATATCATAATCAACGAACTCTTGTAGGTTGTTCATAAATAGTATAATATGTGAATCATTGCTGAAAACCTGCCAATGCTCAAAATTATTCATGATATAAGGTCTAAATTTAATCTCCATTTTACCTCCTCTCATCAACAATTCCTCACAACACTCAAGAGTTGCAACTGCTACTACCAAGGCATCTTCTTGCATGTTGAAAAATATCAAGTTTTCCTATAGATATAAAGCATCGAATAATTCCATTGTTTCCCATACTACATTCGTATATCATTTCAATCTTTCATTCTTATAGGAAAAATGATTCTTTACCTACATGAATACCATATCTCTTGTTATCTCTAAAACTGAAAGAAGTACTTCACACTCCACCACAATATTAGTTGATTTTAACTCTAACCTATAAGCATAGATCAACATGATACCTTGCAGAGATGTGAAAATTATACCCACACTTGCACCTGTCCTAGACTAGGCTCCAAAAAAATTCATTTTCCACATAACATTACTTTCCCAGGAGCTATAGAATTTGCTAAAACAATGTAAATTTCAAGATCTTGTTAAAAAAAAATGAAATCATTCATTGTATCTTGGGGATATTCTACATGGTACTTATTCATTTTCTCCCTATGCAAGTTTACATAAGTATTTCCACGTGATGTGGGTATAGTAGCCTAAGATAAATCCATTTGAATACTTCCTCCTAAATTTGCAATCCACTTCCTTGATAGCAACATACCCCAAGCATCCAAAACATCTATCACCAAAATATCCATTAATAATGAGATGTCCAAGTAAGAATGTAGCCTTACCTTGAGATCCTTGATTAGACCACATACCTTAATTTCTCTTGAATCCATGGAACAACTATTTTTATAGGGCCTACTGGTCTTTAAGTTTAGTTGGTTCATAAAATTTGATGACAAAACATTTGTTGATGCCCCTGAATCCAACAAAAAATTATGAAGGAGCAAGTCATTCACCATTAACGAAATTAAGAATGATAGATGACTATCACTTATTTTTCTTTCTTGGTTCATTTCTTGTAACACTATTGGAAAATATTCATTGGCATCACTAAATTCTTTTATACCAAGAAATTGCTTCAACTTCTCCTTCATTGAAGGAACCTTTTCTAACTCAGTCAAGGGATAAAATACCTTAGCATTATTTACCCAACCTATTATATCTATATCTATATTTATATCACATGAAGTACTTATTGCGGGTTATCCTTGTGAAAATTATTTGCTAGCCTTAACTATCTAAATGGGTTGCTTGTTCTTTGGAAACCTTATAGGACCTTGCCTTTGTTCTTGGGGAATATTTTTTCCTCTTTGTTTGTAAGTAAGTCATTTATCTCTCCACGTCCTCAACACTTCTTCTGGAGTGAGATTCTCACCATAAATTCTAGTAAATTTATCAAAATCCACACCCTTATCTTTTATTTGTTTCATACTCTCTTGAGATAAAGGATAAGTTTTTCTTCCATTAAAAACACTATTACATGTTCCCCAAAAAATGTTTCTATCAAGCTCACTGGTTCTTCGCCATTAATCTCTCTATGTCTAGCACATGTTACTTCCTCATGAAAATATTGAAAATCATGATAAGCATTAGGAATCTCAAAATTAACTACAATAGTTGGCTCTAATGGAAGAGGACTCCTTTGATATTTAGGGGCACCATCTTTTATTTCCTCTTGTTGGATACCTATTTTGTTGTTGGGATCTTTCCACTTGCACTAATCTATTTTAGATTGCAATGTTTTGTTGATTAAAAGTGGTAAATCCATGTGCTTCACTACATCCATTAAAGTTCTCATGGGATCCATTATTGGGTTGGAAGTATTCACAGTTCTTGTCTTAGGCTCTACCCTAGATGTATTTTCTCTAAATGGGGCTAAGAAATCTAGATTCCTAGCAATGACCCAATCAACATCAACACTCTTATCCTTTGCTTGGGCATCCTTTAGATCTATTGTTTTGTTTGATTATGGAATAAACTAAAATGACCTTGATATGCATTCAAATAATACAATAACACGGTGACTACCATAGGTCAAAGGCCATTAGGAATGTCTTGAACCAACTTATCAAATCTTTGTATTAAATTCATCTGTAGATTTTAACCTTGTACAATATTTATAGAAAAAATATTTTTAGTAAAAGAACATAAAATATACAATGGAAAATACAAACGTTACACAAAGATTTTTCCCCTGGAAACCCAAACCAGGAAAACCAATATATTCTATATTCATTCATAGTGATACTTTGTTTACAATACAATATACATATAGGAGCCAACGACATCCAAAACCATAACCCAATGACCTGGATTAGTCAACAACCCTAATTCCTTAATTGGAAATAGAAAACCATCGACAAAAACTATGTCCCGAAAAACTACTCAACAATGGACACAGAAATCAAGGCAACACGAAAAAAGAGGAAAAAATGAGACATGTTTCCCGAGGAATTTTTTTTCTGGGGGGCGATGCCCCTGTACCCCACAAGGGGGGGCCTAGCGGCCCCTCTCAAACTCCCCATGCACACCCGACACAACGTAGACACTACTACTCATGCAAATAATATAACACATACCCAACATTCTCCCACTTGTTGTTTTCTTTGCATACAGGGGTTTACAGGGTTACATAGTCAACAATTCAGGGCAACAATGCCCATGGATCCTCTACACCAAGAGAACTTCTTAGTGCACACATATTTTTTTAATGAATCTACAAAATTCTTCAAAGTGTCCACCTCATCAACAACACTTTCTTTTCTTCAACCATGTCTCTCACAAAGTGATATTGAATATCAATATGCTTTGTCTTTGAATGATAAGATGGGTTCTTCGCCAGAAAAATTGCACTCTGGTTTTCACAATCTATCCTTACAACTTGTTGTACCAACCCAATACCTGAACACGATATTTATAACCATATTGCTTCCTTACTTGCATGAGTGGCTTCCATGTATTCAACTTCTCTAGTTGAAAGTGCCACTACAACCTATCTTTTGCTCATCCAACTTATTGCTCCTCCAAACAGGTTAAACACACACCCTCTTGTAGATCTCCTATGATCCATATCTCCAAACTAGTCCACATATACAAATCCATGTATATCCAACACTCTGTCCAATCCCGATCTTCCTTGGTAGCACAATCCATAGATAGTAGTGCCACGCAAATACCTGAAAACCCTTTTTACTGTTGTCCAATGCTCCTTCCCTGGTTTTGACATATACCTGCTCAAAACTCCCACTGCATGTGCAATGTACGGTCTAGTACAAACCATTTAATACATCAAACTTCCAACTACACTCGCATATGGAACACGAGACATGTCCTCCTCCTCTTCCCGTGTCTTGGGACACTGATCCACAAATAACTTTACACCAACATGAATAGGAACCTTGACCGATTTATGTTCCTGCATATTAAACCTCTACAATATTGTCTCGACATATTTTCTCTGATTTAACTAGAGTTTCCTCTTTTTTCAATCTCTTTTAATTTCCATGCCCAAAATGAAATTTGAAGCACCGATATCCTTCATGTCAAATTTAAAGGACAATTGAGTTTTCACATACTGGATAATCTCCTTGTTGTTTCCTATCAGCAACATGTCATCCACATATAAGACCAAATAAATCAAATGATCACCAATTAATTTAAAATACACACAATGATACTCTTTACTTCTTGTGAAACCAATTCCCAACACATAAGTATCAAATTTTTGATACCACATCCTTGGTGATTGTTTTAAACCATACATGGACTTTTTCATCTTGCATACTATCTCCTTCTTTCCCTTCACAACAAATCCTTCTGGCTACTTCATATAGATTTTTTCTTCCAGATCACCATGTAGGAATGTTTTATTCACATCCATATTTTCTACTTCAAAATCAAATGCAACAACAACATATAACATAAATCTTATAGCGGTTAACTTGGCAACAAGAGAAAAAATCTCACCAAAATCAATTCCCTCAACCTGAGAATAACCCTTTGCTACTAACCGAGCTTTGTATTTCTCCACTTTTACTTTTTCATTCAACTTCTTTTTAAATACCCATTTTCTTCCAATGGGATTTCTTCCAGTCAACAACTCCACTAGATCCCAAGCCTCATTCTTATCCAAGGATTCCATTTCTTTATCCATGGCATTTTTCCAGATATTTCCATCCTCTGAATCCACTGCCTCTCTGATAGTTCTAGGATCATCACCAGTATTAGACAAAGAAAAATTGGAATGGAAATCAAATGAAGTATATCTTTTCGGTAGCCTTCTTTCTTGAACCGATCTCCTCAATACTGGATTATGAGTATCTTCTTCTTCTTATTCTTGTTCTTCTGTAGAGTATGATTCATCATCCTTTAAATCAAACTCTATTTTCTCTGGTTCTTCCTTATTTGGCAGGACTTCCTGTTTAACAACATCCTTCATTTCTCTAAATACCACAACTCGACTATACACTACCTTATTAGTTTCTAGGGTACAAATCTTATAACCTTTGAGACCATCTTTATATCCAATAAAGATACACTTTTCAACCTTCTTATCTAGATTACTCTTGTTTTCCTTTGGGCGATGAACATATGCATCACAACCAAATACCTTGAGATGTGTGAGACAAGGTTTCTTACCAGTCCACAACTCTTGTGGAGTCTTGTCATCCAACACTGATGAGGGTGATATGTTGACCAAGTAACATGCAATACTCACAGCCTCTACCCAAAATTCTTTCCTTAACTCATCACCACTGAGCATGCACCTTGCTTTTTCCATCAGCGTCCTGTTCATCCTTTCTGCAACTCCACTTTGTTGAAGTGTATATGGAGTAGTATTATGCCTTGATATACCACACTTCTTACATAATTATTCAAATTCATTCTTGCAGAACTCTCCACCATTATCTGTCCTCAACACCTTAATTCTTTTCTTTGTTTGATTCTCAACAAGAGCCTTAAACTCTTTAAACCTTTCAAAGACTTCAGATTTCTTCCTGAGGAAATATATCCAAGTATTCCTCGAGAATTCATCTATAAATGATACATAGTACATAGATTTTACCAATGATGGGACCGACACAGGTCCAAAAAAATCACTGTGAACTAGCAGTAAAATTCCTTCTTCCCTCATTGCACCAGAGGGGAATCTTACCCAATTCTACTTCCCATATGCACAATGTGTTGGCACAGGGGCATACCTAGGGTTTATCCCCAAGAGAACACCAACAAGCCCTAACTACTGGCCTTTTCGGCTACACCTACGAAGCAGATGCAGTCTCACTCGAAGCAGCTATGGGGGGGTTGCAGGACATAAGTGTCTACAACCAAGGGGAATATCAAGTGGATCCAATACCAGAACAATACAACATTCATATATCACCTATCAGCTTAGATCTATTCTGCACATATACTTATCAGATCTAACATAATAATGCAATCACGGTATATCAAGGACAGAGACAGAATACCAATCACACACGACACCAAATATATGTGGTTCACCCTCTCTTTAGGGCTACATCCACAAAACTATGCTTTATAATATATTAAGATGAAAGCATACAGTTCTGATCTGTGCTCTTAACCAACAGATCTCTCTCTTCTCTCTATCTCTCCCCCTTCCTGCGCACCTAGCTGCAGGGTTGATCTTCACACCTAGTTGAAGATATTACAATACCAGAAGGCTCTCACACTTAGCACTTCTCTCTCACACAACAATGATATCTCACAACATACCAACACCAACTAGATTGAGTAACTCGAACCTGAACGAACCCTCCTCCCTCATATAGGTTCTTATTTATACATTACAATAACTTACTGACATCCTTAGGTCAAAACCTAGGTGTCCAAAACCATAGATACCAAAACCCTAGGTGTCTAAAATCTAGGCCAACTTGAGCCATGTTTTCAGGGCTTCGCCAGCCTGTCTTTCCTTCCTTCTAGCGCGGTGTTCCAAAGCATCTAATGGTGCCTTTTTCCACTTGCTGAGTTTTCCACAATCCTTCTTCCTTGCTGATCTATCATCCTTGATCTCCTCATCCAACGACTTGCTTTCTCGGGCTTCGCTCCATCTTTTCTTCTCTTTTGCTCACTTTGACCCAGTAACAGTCACTCTGTCTTCCACGCAGTTCACATTTCACCTTTTCTTCCTTGATCTTTGCTCCCTTCCATAACCAAGGGCCAACAAGCCCCCAACACTCACCTGTGACTCGTCCTGAGGCACTTCAAATCTAATTCTTCTGTTTTACTTTGACTTCAGACTGTGTAGTGCAACCTTTGCTTTCTGCTCTATGACTCCTCTACCTCCTTGTGAAAAATTTATTTTCTTTGTCTGGTACCTAGTTTCAACTGCACCTGGAACCTAGACCCTTTTCCTTATGCTTCTACTGAGAGATGCGAGGCATCTGGTTGTGATAGTAAAACTTTAGTCGGCTCCCATTCACTAATCCTTCCTTCCATTCTCCCTTTAAAGTCTTGAACTGCACAACTCCTCCTTCTGTAACATGAGTGACCTCATATGGTCTGAGCCAATGCGTTCTGAACTTCCCAGGATGCTTCATGAACTTACTATCGTATACTAGTATTAAATCACCTTGTTTAAATGCCTTCTTCTTGATGTGCCTGTCATGGTAGGCCTTCTCTCTTTCCTTCTGTACTTGTTGATGGAATCCTGCAACAAATCTATCTTCTTCCAATTCGACCAACTATGCAAGCCTCTCTTGAATAATGCCAGCGTCATCCATATCTATAAAGGCAACAATTCTCAAGCTTGGCACCAAGTATTCCATTGGAACAACAACTTCGAGACCATAAACCAACTTGAAGGGGGTCTTCATTGTTAACTTCTTGCAAGTGGTTCTATAGGCCCAAAGTACTACTGGTACTCTTAAATCCTAGTCATCCCTGTTCACACTGCAAATCTTGGTTAGTACTCTCTCCAAGATCTTGTTGAATGCTTCCACGGTCCCATTTGCTTGTGGATGATAAGGTGTGATCTTTTGATGGTAGACTGCAAATTCCTTAGTCAAGGCTTCAATTGTCATCAAACCTGGTTATGATGTCATCAAATATCAAGTGCGCAACTGTGGTTTCACTATAGTCCTTAACTGCTCTTGCTTCAGCCCATCTGGTCAAGTATTCTGTCGCAGTGATGATGTACCTTTCTCCTGTGCGCTTTCCTGGTGGGTTTATAGGTCCAACGAAGTCAATGGCCCATTTCTCGAATTCTTGTAGGGTCAGTTGTGGTGTTAATGGAATTTCATCTCTTCTGGATGGTTTCCCAACTCTTTGGCATACGTCGCAGGCTCTGGAATAGTATTTAGCATCTTTGTGTAAGGTAAGCCACCAAAGGCCAACTCTAAGAACCTTTTGCGTAGTTGATTTACCTGCATAATGTCCTCCTGCGATGCCTTCATGAGCTTCTGCAAGAATTAGTGGGATCTTTGCCTCCATAACACACCTTCTCAATATCTCATCAGGTCCCATCTTGTACAAATGTCCAACTATAAGTGAGAAGTCTATAGCATGCACTACTAGTTGTTTCTTCTGAGGAATTGTGTACTCACTAGGTGCCATTCCTATTGATAGGAACTAGACTATCTCTGCAAAGTGGTCATCAATAATTCTAATGGCCAATAATTGTGCATCCAGTAGTGCATCCTCCAAATTGGTCGGCTCTTCACCATGTTCCAACCTTGACAAGTGGTCAAGACCTTTGTTCATTCTCCCTGGCTTTACTATGATCTCAAAATCATATTCCTGAAATAGCAGAAGCCATCTGCATATCCTTCCCCCCAACACTGGCTTGTTGACTAGGTATTTCAACGCAGAGTGATCAATAAAAATTTTAAAGTGTCCTCCCAACAAGTAGTGGTGAAACTTCTGCAATGTGTACACCATGGATAATCCTTCTCGCTCAGTGGTGGTGTAGTTGACCTCTACAGTTGATAAATTCCTTCTAGCAAAAGATAATGGATGATCAATCTCTCCTTCACTAGGTTGTACTAACACTGCTCCTAAGGTAATAGAAGACGCATTGACATGCACATGAAACTCCTTACTCCAATCTGGAAACACTAGAATAGGCGCAACAACCATTTTCTGTTTTATTGTATCGAAGCTTTGCTGGCATTCTTCTGTCCAACTAAATTGACAATATTTCTTCAAAAGCTTCTCCATGGGTGTTGTGATCTGAGCATATCCTTTGATGAAATTCCTATAATATCCTATGTGTCCCAGCATAGTGCGCAACTGTTTGACTGAAGTAGGAGGTGGCAGATCAACTATAATGAAAATTTTAGATGGATCAACCAACAATCCCTGCTTGCATACAATATGACCTAACAACACTCCAAATGGTGAGAAGAAGATGCACTTCTTCAGATTCAAATCAATTTGACACTGCCTGCATTTGTCCAACATTAGCCTTAGACATTCAATATGATTCTTTAATAAACTAAAAACAGTCCAATCATCAAATTATGCTTCTAGAAATTTATGCAAAAATTCCTTGAATGCTTCAACCACCACCCTGGAAAATATGGCTGGGGCATTCTTTAATCCAAATGACATCACTGTATACTGATAAGACCCCCATTCTGTTGCAAATGTGGTCTTGTGGAGATCTTCCTTGGAAATCCGGATCTGATGGTATCCTGAAAAATCCATATGTAAAAGAATATACTTCCCAGCCTCCCACATTATCTAACACTTCGTCAGTGAATGATGTAGGGAAGGGATCATGCAAATAGGCATCATTCAGATTTCTAAGATCTATGCAGATCCTGATCTCTCATGTCTTTTTGTCTTGTACCACCATACGGTTAATCCACTCTGACTCTTCCATAGGTTCTATAATCCCTGCTTCCAACATTCTGTCGAGCTCAATCTTTACTTTCTCCTTATATTTAGGGTTCAATCTGTAAGGTCTCTGTTTGACTGGTCTAGCATTTGGCTTCAAAGGGATCCTCATCTCTCCCATAGGCCCTTTAATTCACTTCATATCAGTGAACTTGGTTGGAAACAAGTCCTGATATTCGTGCAGTAGTTCTGTAATCTTGTCAATGGTAGCATCATCCCAATAATCTCCAACATTAGCAAGATTCAGGGTCTGTTCTGTTCCAATATTGACCTTCTTAATATTGATTGGTTTTCCAATGAATGGTAACTCAACTTCTGGTCCTTCCACATCTCTTTGGCCCTGTGTTTCTGTAATGTTCACCTTTCTTGGATCATCGTCTTCATCAACATTGATGTTGTAACAACCTTGTAGTTTCTGGAGAGGCGCAGTCCATTCATCCTTGTCTTTCTCTAAAGGGAGGCTAGAGGACTCCTCAAATACTTTCTGTCTGACATTTTGTAGTGCTTGATCTACTGAAGGATATTGAATTTCAAATAAGAAGGTGGTTACAAAATTTTGAGTCATACCTTTCCAATCTGTAGTGATGAGGCACAACTTTGCTTGAAGGTACTAGTTGATAGGTGTCGTGTCCAGTGTGTTGATGAATTTGTGTACCCATTGTTCTTGAGGAACATTGCTCTAGGCTTCCTCACATCTTCGCACATGGTCCTTTGGGCAGCTTCGACCTGTGTATCAAACTTTGCAGGCTTTTACTTGTGCTGAGAACCGCACTGTCATCAAGGTACGACACTGTACCCAATATATAATGTCACTTTTGTGTGCCCCCCACCATCTTGCTGGGGTTGCTTTTAGGGCCTCATCCATCACCAATAGTCTTTGTGGCATTGGTACACTCTCTTCAAAGTCCGACAAGAAGGTTTCTAAAGGATTTAGACCATCAAAGGTGGGTAAGTTACTTACTGTTGTGCCGATCCAATGAACTTCTCTGGTTAGTCTAGCACATATTCTTGTAGATACTTCATACATTTTATTTTGCCAATTCTCCAATGCTTCTTCTGAGTCTGATGAGCATACATTGTCACTTCGCCAACTTAAGTTTCCATCGGCCATAGGATTAATGTAATCCTATTGTCTGGCTATTAATTTGTATATATTTTCTAGTTCATATGCCCAGTCTTCTTCTCTAATGGGCTCTGTGTATCGCTGACCTTCATCTGAATCTAAGGGTGCAATGAACCTAAGGCCATCTTTTTCAAAAGTCATACTTCTTTTCTTTAAATCAACCACAGTGGAATTATTGAAGGCCCAATCAATTCCTAACATCGCAGGATAAGGGAAGTTGTCATAAACTATCTCAATTACCTTAAAATATGCAAATGTTCTTACTTCATCAATGTCCACAGGGACATGTTCTAGTCTGCCAAATGGACTTACAGCTTGTTGATTGGTCGTCCTAATCCTGATGGAGGAATACATCAACTTCGGTTTTCCCATCAGTGCCCAGGTTTAATTCGTCATTGCATTGATCTCCGACCCTAAGTTGAGAACTACATAATATATATCATATTCGCCTATTTGAGCATTCAAATGTAATTCCTTATTGGTCCTTCTCTTATTACCAATTTTTTTAAGAACCAAATATCAATATAGCATAGAAAAACCTCAGAATAAGTACTCAACGCCTTGAAAAAGAGAGAAATTCAGATAATAAGCCTCTTTGAGGGGGAAACCTCCTTATGCCCACATAAATGTACAATTCCAAGATGATCCAAAATGAAAATGTCTTCTTGGTATATATAGGATACTAGGAAGTATAATTACAACTAATGGAATAAAGCCGACATAAATAAAATAACATTACTAATGTAATATGCCCCAATTAAGGGGTAATGCACTAATATTAGGGCTTAACATGCCCTTCCCCTTGAGACAAGTGTTGTCTACAATGCTTGAGTAACTCTGGATGCTTCTGTATAAAAGACTCATCTTCCCAAGTGGAATCTTCAGCTGGTAGTTTCCTCCATTTATGAGATACTCTGAAATGGATCTATTCCTCAGCTGGTGAACTCTTGTGTTAGTGATGGCTTCAGTCTCCAATATGATTTTTCCTTCCTCGTCAAGTTTTGGAAATATAGTTTGAACTGGGATCTTGTCACCTATAACCTTCTTTAATCATGAAGCATGGAAAACTGTGTGTACTTGTGAAGATGCAGGCAACTCCAATTTGTATGCCATAGTACTAATGTTTTACAACACCTTATAAGGGCCATAGTACTTTGGTGATAATTTATTGTCCTTTTTGGCTTGCTTGAGGGACTTCTGTTTGTATGGTTGTAGTCGTAAAAACACCCAATCCCCTACTTCAAAACTTCTTTCACTATGATGTTGATCTGCTTGTTGTTTCATGCGATTCTATGCCATGGTCAGGTTGTCCTTTAAGATTTGGAGAACTTGTTGTTCATGCTTGATGTGATCTTCCACTGCTTGAACCTTAGATTTTTCTTTTAGAGAAGAAGTGATTGAAGGAGGGTGGTATCCATAGAGTGCCATAAATGGTGTCATTTTTTCTGCAGTATGAAAGGAAGTGTTATACCACCATTCTGCCAAGGGTAACCATTTGAACCATTGTGTTTGTTTATCAGATACAAAGCAACGAAGGTAGCCTTCCAAACATTTGTTCACTATATCGGTTTTTCCATCAGATTGAGGATGATATGATGAGATATGAGCCAATTGAGTACCCAAAGTAGTTGTAGAACCTTGTCAACATGTTGCACATGATCCTCCCAAGACTTGCTATAGATTAGTATATCATCAAAAAATACTAACACAAATTTTCGAAGGAAGGGCTTGAAAATGGAATTCATCAACCCTTGGAATGTGGAAGG